>BLKM01000352.1:224883-527946 GCA_013340265.1 Coptotermes formosanus | reverse complement strand
TGTATGTATGTATGTATGTATGTATGTATGTATGTATGTATGTATGTATGTATGTATGTATGTATGTATGTATGTATGTATGTATGTATGTATAAAGCGGTCGCCCCGTGGCTCAGGCGGTTAGTCGCCGGCCTCTCCCTGCGGTTCCGTACCGGACCAGTCCATGTGCAATTTGTGACGGAGCAAGTGGCACTGAAACTAGGAACCTGGCCTTCCCCTGTCAGTATCATTCCACCAGAGTACCATACGTGAGATATGCGCTCTTCCAGGATATCACGCAGCGTCGAGAGGTAATCCCTTACCGACGTTTCGGTACAAAGTATCGATCCTAACTTCAAACGTCAAGAAGTCCAAGAGACCCATGAAGATGGGACCGATACATTGTCCCGAAACGTCGGAAAGGATTATCACTCGACGTTGCGTAATATCGCAGGAATGCACAGATCTCATCAGCATCGCGGAGGAAGCCTGAAATCACGGACTGTACCATACCTATTTATTCATCTGCCATCGACGCTGCGTAATGTCACCAACTGCTGAAGTTACAGTGCAGCATCGCGTTGTTGATTAGTTCTGTCATTCCAGGAGTGCACTTAGTGACTTGAAGCCTAATGAGCCATGTAAAATCACGGCGAACGCCTATCGAATCTCTTTTTATTCCGTATTGAAATGCAAAATTCAACGCTTTGAAACTTTACGCTTGACCCGACCCCTTTTTTATTAGCACGGTCAAAGGTCGGCATCTAGTTCCATGTCGTCATTGCGTCGTTAGGCGACGCCGCCTTTTGGACGCATAGAGCTGTAGCAAACAAGATGTACATCAATCATATGGCATCGTAACAGATTCCACCCTTTCAAAGACTAACAATAAATGTGCGCGACAGGCAGAGACGAAGAGAACACCATACCAAACATCAATGTGCTTTGACGGAGGGAAAAATGTATTCTAGTGCCTGGGTAACCAAACTACACGGCATCATATCCCAGAAGATCGGAAATTTGATAATTAACGCTGTGAGAATTTTATGTCTCAAGGTGAAGAATTATGGACGACAGGTGAAAACAGAGGAACGGCGAGAGAGGAGACTGAAGAAGTTCCTAGACTTTGCCCGTTCGTCCTTTTTATAAGGATTGTAAGAAAATAACCGTTCAGAGCCTTTCCCCTGCTTTATATACCATCGGGGTTTAACGTCTAAACACCAGCTGGTACACTACACGTCACCAGAGTACATCACAAAGAATACATGACGTCACCCCCACAACTCCACATAGTCTCACAATAACTACAACACAGCACAGACGCCCCCAACAAATCCGATACAATACAGTAAGTAATATCCGTTACAAATGTTATAATTCCGTCAACATTAACCCTTTAAAGACGAAGCGTGTCTGTTTTATATAAGGACTCAGTGCGTACCGCGCTGTAAACACTCTCCACTTCGCTTATAAAAACCAATCTCTTAATGTTTTATAAGGCAAGAGTTGCTGTTTGTTCTGAGATCCGTACAAAACACATAAACGCAATGTGGGCACCACGTAGAATTTTTTAATGTTAAACCTGGCCGTATGTAAAGTTACCGCTAGGCTTTAAAAGGGTAACACAAATATCATAAATTTCTATTAATGTTTTCATCATATACGATAATTTATTACTCATGAACCTGGAAAAGGAATAGAAATCTGTATCTCCATCTCAGCTATCGGAATACAAGACAACAACAACCGGAGACCATGGAATCTACCGATAACACGAAAAACCGTGTTAATACTTGATACAAGAACCTAACTTAGATCGACCGAATCTCCTCCAAGAGGGTTCAATCAGTAAGTATATATACCGTAACAACTATAATTCCACACCCATTAATAACTTAATAACTAACTGTCACCCCATTCAGCATTACAGATACGAGACCAACAACAGAAATTAACATCTCAAAGCACAACAGATGTTAACAACGCAGATACCACGAGTATACCAGAGAGAACTGCAGCACCAACCGGGACTTCACAATGGGAATATTCACCCTACATCCACCGATAAATAGTTAAACGATTTTATACGAAATAATAAACACAAACTGGTGCACTAAAATATATAAAATCTTTATTCGTAAGAGTTTCCTACATGTTTCGACCCTGCTGGGCCATCCTCAGGGAGAACAGTCTGGATACACTAGGGTTGCGTTCATACAGTTTAGTGTGAATATGCCCTAGGGCACGAATAAAGATTTTATATATTTTAGTGCACCAGTTGGTGTTTATTATTTCGTATGATACAGTGCAGGGACATGGAACACATTAAAGGATTGTATATTTAACCTACTTTAGCAAAGGTACACTACATTATACAAGTACAAAACAGGTATTTTTAACTTACCTTTTATCATGTATATATGATTTTATCTTACATATACATATGCTGACTTTCTACAACTACAACATTATACCTAAGAACATACACAGTTCAACAATAATTTTTACCTCTTGAGATCTCAAAAGGAGTAACCTTTCAAAAACACAATCTCGTAACCAGACCTGATGATGGTCAGTAGCTGACCGAAACACGTAGCCTTACCCTCCAATGTTTTTATAATACAAGGTTTGAACAGCTGTGAGAACTGCTTTTAATTCATTGATTCAATTGAATATCTCACATCCGTATGCCTAATATAAAAATACAAAAATAACAATTACGCATTACGCACAGGGTGTATTTATTTGTTTCATGTGGATCCCAAAGCAAACAGCAATTATTTCCCTATAAAGTATTAACTGACTGGTTTCTATAACTTAGTGGGATTGTGTTTACAGCGCGGTACGCACTGAGTCCTTGCATAAAACAGACACGTTTCTTCTTTACAGGGTTAAGGAAATTTCTTAAGGTTCAACTAACATGTGTGCTTTCGCTTCCTGGATAGTTTTAAACCTGAAATTCAAGTAAAATATAGAACAGTAATAATAACCACAGCCACACACACCACAACATATATTTATTCTGCACACTATGTCATTTACTGTAACGTTGTGCCAATTACTACATGTTTCGGCTCGGCCAAGCCATCATCACGTACATGTATAAATGTTAAGAACACAGATCCTTAATCAAATAATATAGAAAACAGTATAAAAATAGTGTAAAAGCGCCTAATATGGGTTTACGAGCGCCACAAAGACGCATTAAGGGGGCTTCCAAGTAGGATTTTTCAACGTTTCAAGGGGGACCATCACCATACAAGGGGTGTAATGTTAGTGATAAGGGAGAGAAAGTCTCCCTTTAATTTCGTTTACTTAAATCGAGAATCGCGTCACAGAAAAAAACATTTTTGGTCATAAACTGTGAGTTTAATTTTTCTCTGCAACATAAAAAAATCCTCTCAGAGTAAACGCTTAGAGAATGTGTCACATTTCAGTTATTTCATGATGCTCTGTTAACCTTTTAAAGCCTAGCGGTAACTTTACGTACCACCAGGTTTAACATTAAAAAATTCTACGTGGTGCCCACATTGCGTTTATGTGTTTTGTACGGATCTCAGAACAAACAGCAACTTTTGCCTTATAAAACATTAACAGACTGGTTTTTATAACCGAAGTGGAGAGTGTTTACTGCGCGGTACGCACTGAGTCCTTACTTAAAGCAGATTACGTTCCGCCTTTAAAGGGTTAAAACTTACATTCACAAAGTGACTCCTAACAGGTTTGTTTCGTCTTACACATGAGAGTAAAGGAAAGGTTATTTTCGTGTCAAAATTTGTCTGAAATGAAGAAAAGAATATAAGACAACGTGGAGGGTGTCTGAGAATAGACTGCTTAGAAGAAAATTCTAACCCGACACAGTTCACGTAACAGGAGAACAGGTAACTGCACGAGAGGTACCTTAATGTACCTTAACACCTTGAACTGCTCAAGTTATAAATGTACCTTAACACCTTGAACTGCTCAAGTTATAAATGTACCTTAACACCTTGAACTGCTCACAGTTATAAATGTACCTTAACACCTTGAACTGCTCACAGTTATAAAGGTACCTTAACACCTTGAACTGCTCACAGTTATAAATTATTTAAGTTGGTGATGTGAACGAAACTGTAGCGACAGCGCATGACTGAAATTTATGTATAATAAGCTGACGGTGAGAAAGCATTTCGGATATTTGGTGCAAACAGAAACAGCGTTGTGGGCAAACAGGCCAGACTACGTACAGGAGGGTCCAGATTTCGATTGCTGGCAGAGGCAAATAGTTTTCTTCTCCGAAACGTTCAGAGCGGCTCCGGGGCTCACCCAGCTTCGTGCTCATAGCAACAGGTGTTAAAGTGGCCGGGGTAAGTTGACCACTCACCCCCTTCTATTGGCGAGGTCAAGAATGAGTGGAGCCATACCTCTACTCCTCTTATAAGCCTTAACAAAGTGCACAGACACTTTACCAAGAGAATAATACTGAATTGGTTAAGAGATGTGAACTATACTTAAAAGAATCAGTACAGTTCCCACCAACTAACGTGTCTGACGCTATAACGAACTGTAATCCACATGAACAACTATCTGTTTGTCAGAAAGAGCAGAAGTCACGACCTTAACATCTGAATTTGAAAACCCCATAAGCCCGTCTTCCCTCAGTTAAAAAGGAAGTAAACGGACACCACTTGGTCTCTCACACTGAGGGAGGAATAAAGACTGAGGGTGTTCGAGAATAGGGTGCTGAGGAGGATATTTGGGCCTAAGAGGGATGAGGCGACAGGGGAGTGGAGAAGACTACGTAACGAGGAACTTAATGACCTGTACTCATCACCAAATATTATTCGGGTAATCAAATCGAGAATGAGATGGACTGGACATGTAGCACGAATGGGGGAAAAGAGAGGTGCATACAGGATTTTGGTGGGGAGACCTGAGGGAAGGCGCCCACTTGGGAGACCCAGGCGTAGATGGGAGGATATATTAAAATGGATCTTCAAGAAGTGGGATGTGGGCGCATGGAATGGATTGAGCTGGCTCCGGATAGGGACAGGTGGCGGGCTGTTGTGAATGCGGTAATGAACCTCCGGGTTCCATAATGCGGGGAATTTCTTGACTAGCTGAGAAACTGTTAGCTTCTCAAGAAGGTCTCTGCTCGATGGAGCCAGTCAGTCAGTCAGTCAGTCACTCAGTCAGTCAGTCAGTCAGTTAGTTAGTTAGTTAGTTAGTTAGTTAGTAAACGGACGTCAAATAGCTTTTAATATTTACAGGCAGCTTGTAGAATTGGCAGCACGTTAAATTACGATATTGTATCAGAATTTGTCAGCCATTTCGAATGCCTTTTCCTGAGATTTCGTTTTTTGTGCATTGTGACAGACAGACAGACAGAGACAGACAGACAGACAGACAGACAGACAGACAGAGACAGAGACAGAGACAGACAGACAGAGACAGACAGACAGACAGACAGAGACAGACAGACAGACAGACAGACAGACAGAGACAGACAGACAGACAGACAGACAGAGAGCGGTCAGATTAGTTTAAGTTTCACTGAACTGCCCGTAGCCCTGCCCACTGCCCACGCTCATGTTACGTCACATGTTCACGTCCCACTTTAATTAATTAAAGAGAGACCAAACTGAAATTGTGGTTTCCATCTGAACGAGTACATTTAGATGAAGAGACCAGCTCCACGCGCGCTGGCTGTGCGGAAGCTCAATGGAAGCTGTACTTCTTCTTCTTCTTCTTCTTCTTCTTCTTCTTCTTCTCCTCCTCCTCCTCCTCCTCCTCCTCCTCCTCCTCCTCCTCCTCCTCCTCCTCCTCCTCTTCATCAGGCGCTACAACTTCATATATTGCAAGTCTTGGCCTTCTCAATTACATTTTCCATTTGTTTCTATCCTGGAGGCAAATTCTCCAATTATTTAATTTCATTTCCCTTACATCATCCTTTATGTCATTTTCCCATTCGAGTTTTGGCCTGCCTTGTTGTCCCGTGGATGTTGGTTTCCACTCATATATTTTTGTGACCGTCCTGGCACTGTCCATTCGGTGAATGTGTCCAAGCCAGCGTAGTCTTTGTGCTTTAATAAAGTTAATTATAGTTCGGTTTTTAATCAACTGATTGAGTTCACTGTTTGCTTTGATTCTCCACGTGCCATTTAGTTCTTCGGTGGGTCCAAATACCCCTCTTAATATTCTCCTTTCAAAGAGTAACAGTTTTTGTTTGATGGCTGCTTTCAAGACCAAAGTTCCGCAGCCACACGTGACTTCGGGTCTTATGACGGTCCGATATATTTTGAGTTTGGACTTCTTGCAGGCCAATTTACTCTTGAGTATGGATCTGTTTGCACAATATGCTCTGTTATCACACGTGATTCTTTCCCTTATTTCTTCTTCAATACAGTTATCTCTGTTTATGATTAATCCTAAGTATTTATAAGAATTAATCTGTTCCAATCGCATATCGTTGGCATACAGTTCATCCATTTGGTAATTTCCTCTTGTACATCTGAGATATTTAGTTTTATTTTCATTTATTACTAAACCAATTTTCAAGGACTGATTTTTCAGTTTCTGAAATATATCGACTGCAGCCCGTTCGGTCCGAGCTGTAATCAGAATATCGTCAGCACATGCGATACACTGTTTAAGTCTGGTACAGATGTTACCCCTAATGTCCAACTGTTTTAAAATTGAGTCAACAGCAACACTAAAAAGGGTAGCAGATAATGGGCCGTATTACTAAGCGACCAAAATTAAAAGCAACGAAATGAAATTGTGGAAATATTCAGAAAAATAATTTCAAATGTCTGGCAAAACAGAAAGCATATAATACTTCAAACAAAATGTTAATGGAAATGTACTGCCAGTGGGTGTAATTCCTTTAATGTCTGGGGTTGAAAACTTAATGAAATAGTCTCCGATCAAAAAAAGATCATTACGTTTTGTTGGGAATTCCCCAGCCTTCGCAATTCTATTCTTCTGTTAAAAGTTGCTTTGAAGATGAAGATGAATGTACAATACTAGTGTAATGATAGCGACGAACGAAATCGGAGTGCACAAGGAAAAAAAACCACCATGGCACTTTGTCCATCCCAAATTCCATGTGGACTGGTCCTGTCTCGAAACGGGGGCTACGGCACATTCAAACCCCAAGTACATCTACATTTTACTAGGATTATCCGACACATTCGAATGCTGCGTAAAACAACGAAAACATCAACAGTCACTTTACACTAATGCCTATTGCGTTCCTGGGCGAATTTCAAATGATTAAAAATTCATCGGAGCGAAAAATATTTTGAAAAGATATTTAGTTGACAATGAACAAAAAAGATACGCTTTATATCTGTGAGACTTCACTGTAAGTACTACGTATTACAGATTTCAAGATAACTAGACAAGAGAGAAAAAGCGACAAAAAGGCTGTGTCATCTCATAGCCTTAAATCCGTCGATTGCGTCCGATCCGCCTCCTCACAGCACCTACCAAATGGCTTTCACACCGAAGAAATTGGTTCCGAGCATTTAGTTTCATGCAACGCGAAACCACAGTTTAATGAATGTATATCACTGATTCCGTACATCAAAAAGGCAAAATACGAAAGCTGTTTCTTCACGTTACATGAAACTGCCTGAAATCAGTTCCTTCGTTGTGAGTGGCGCCTTAGATTTAAAATGCTAGCATTCACCAAAATGAAAAATTGCAGGCAATAACACAGCAAACAGGCAGAATTGTTTCATTACGTGTACAGTTTACAGAAACACGCAATAGATGGCTCTCCTGTCAGGACACAAAGACTCATTACATATTAACATAAATCCCAGTCACCACGCTATTCACATAACGAAACGAAACTCCACACACGAAGCCGCAGTGCCTCCTCTTTCCGTAACAAAGGGATACGAACGGCAACAACATAAATTACAATTCCAGTCTCTTGCGTAGTCACTAGAGTGACTAGGCTTCAGACTGTACTGTCCGGGGTTCGATTACCAGTACACGAAAGAGACTTTTCTGTCATTCAAAACGCCGATATCGGCTCTGGCCCCACGCAACATCCTACTCGATGGGTAACGGGGTCAATCCCAGGGACAAAGCGGCCGAGACGAGAAGTCAAAACCATCATCTCTATCTCAGGATGTCGTGCCGAGGTACAGAATAAGTGGAGCTATACTTCTACTCCATTTATATACCTTCGTGGTGTGGGCAGGGAAAATTTTCTGAAGTCCTTGAGGATATAACGCAAGAAAATTACCTAAAAATACGAATGAGAAAGGAAATTTGAGCTTTCTGAAGAGAATTACCAACCCTGGTACGGAGCAATTACGCGAAAATTGGATGTTTAAATTTCAGTGAATTTCATTACGTAGAAGTGATATTTTATACTAAAATGGGAATATAGTACAATTGGATGCACTGTTTCCTGACGTAAAAATCTTCACTTGAGTTTATTATAAGTTAAAATTGGGTACTAAATTGCCTTTTTATATCTACTTTAACTCCACAATCCTACGTTTGTTTTCACAGCGATTAATATGGCACTGGCAACTAGATGCATATCGCACACAGCCACAAGTGACGTCACGACACCGGCCTGTGGTGGACGTATTAGAAGTATTACAACCCAGAAGGTTGACGGAAATTTAAGTTTAGAGAAAAATTCGACGAGAAGATACATAAAAATTAACTCAAATTACACACACGGTGATAGCGGGTTTTTAATTTACTTTGATCACCACAATTCGGTAAGATTCCCGATGGGGTCACTGAAATTATTCATTGACTTCATCCTCCAGCCGCACTCTGGTCCTGGGATCGACTCAGACTCTAACAGAAACGAGTGCCAGGAACATTTCCTGCGGGGGCGGGGGGGGGGGGGTAAAGGCGGCCGCTGCATAGGGTTCACAACCTTACCACCTTCGTGTGCCGACTGTCTAGAAATTCTGGGAGCCTAAAAGCCCTAAGGGCCTATCCTGGCGTGTATAAACATAGGTTTTTACGATGTTCACAAACTTTTTTCCGAAAATCGTGAAGTTTATGGGACAGTATGGAAAAGTATTATAGAGCCAGACAGGTCACAGATCACAATAAAATACAGCACATGCGCATTGCATGCTGGATAACTAAGCTTACAGACACATATTCACAGTATTTAATACGTATTCCTTTTCCACTGCAATAATGGTTACACGAACGCGCCTGAGTGTTACATTATGTTATGTTATGTTAAACCTCGTGGTACGCAAATTAGCCATAGGGCTTTAACGTGTTAAAGCACAGTGGCAGCTATATGTACCGACTGATTTAACACTAAAAGCGTGGATCTTACTCATCCATTGGATATAAACAGTACCTGAGTTCATATATGTTTTCGTTTGATAGCAGGGCAAACAATTTATCCTTTCAAAGCCTAGCGGTAACTTTACATACCACCAGGTTTAACACTAAAAAATTCTACGTGGTGCCCACATTGCGTTTATGTGTTTTGTACGGATCTCAGAACAAACACCAACTTTTGCCTTATAAAACATTAAGAGACTGGTTTTTATAACCGAAGTGGAGAGTGTTTACAGCGCGGTACGCACTGAGTCCTTATATAAAACAGATACGCTTCGTCTTTAAAGGGTTAACTGATTGGTTGTTGTAACGAAGATGCAGATTTTTGTGAAGTACAATCTGAATTGTTATATATTTTGGACTGCTTTAAGGCTTCAGAATTTTCAACGCTCTGTGTTATTGGGACGTTTATGATACACAGTCACGGCTTCTTTCAATACGGCCACTTCTGCAGTCGATATTGCATTTCTGATAACGGAAGATCAACGGATTGCTCAGAGCCAACACTGGAATTAAAACAAACGGCGCGCTGCCACTGCCCCTTTTGTGTAAGCGGACACAACACTGAACTTCTCAAGTTCTCTGTCGAGTTCAGTGAGACGCTTTGAAATTCAGACAAATTAATTTGTAGCAGGAAAGCGACAAAAGGAATAGGAATGGCGGAGTTGGTATTGTAGTAGCTCGGTATGAGCTCGTAACAGCAGGATCTGACTACCAACAGCAAACGAAATGTGCCGCTTCGCAACTTCATGCATATTCCCCCGTATGTAACAGGTGCCAGGCCGTGCCATGGCTCAGGCGGTTAGCCGCCGGCCTCCCACCGTGGAGGCCCGGGTTCGATCCCGACAAAGTGGCACTGGGACAGGTTTTTCTCCGAGTAATTCGGTTTTCCCCTGTCAATTTCATTTCACCGGTGCTCCATTACTAGGAAAAGGACAAAAAAATAATAATAATAATCTTCATCTTCATCATAGGCTTGCACAATAAGCCACAAGGTTGCGGTGCGTCCGTAGCGTCTGCTGCGGGGCCCTTCACCACTAAAAAAAACAGGTGCTATACCCATCCTTGTGTTACGTACTCACTTGCAAAATTACTTGCTCCAAAATGAACAAATGAATTTTCCTTCCACGGTACAAAAGCCCCCCAGTGGGCCAGGGCCTCCTTATTGTCGAGGCTTCACGATCACACTCAGACACACCACAGTCGGCAGGACTCCTGTGGACGAGGGATCAGCCCGACGCACAGACCTCTACATGACAACACTCAACACTCACAATAAACAGACCTCCATTCCCACGGCGAGATTCGAACCCGCAATCCCAGCAAGCGAGCGGCCGCAGACCCACGCCTTAGACCGCGCGGCTACTGGGATTGGCGAACAAATAAATGCTACAGGATGTTCATGCATCATCAAAACATTATTCTTGCCAATATCACAACATGTCAGGGGTGGCCAGCTACAAGAAATTCGGGAACCGTATTTTAGAATACAACTTCGGTAACAGCCATGCGTTCATAAGGTAAAAAAATGTTCGCCTTTTTTGTTGGCTTTCTTTTTTCTCTTCATACAGCCATAATATTGCAGTTTTAGTGAGAAATGGGTGCCCTTGTTCGCACGCTGTTTGCCAGCCGCGCTGTGGCCACCCCTGCAAGATACAGTAGACAAAACTTTAACAAAACTGGAAATGCACGTACTGCACATATAAGGGAACATTTTGGTGCGTTCGCGTAAATACTGTTGCCATTGAAACGCAAAAATGCATTTCCTTTTATTACTGTTCACCTACAAGTAAAGGCAAAAAACACAGAAATGGGCGAGTGTTAGCACAGAAACGTGAAAACGAGTTCCTATCGCAATGCTACCACCTACTAAGTGCATCGTACGGCAGTTAACAATACGGACAGGTTTACGTCTTCATGTAAAGTGCCTAATATTTTTGTCCGACTTTAACCAAATTTGGAGTTTATCGACAGATTTTCGTAAAGGTCCCCAATATCAAATTTCACGGAACTCGGTCCTGTTGGAGGCGCGCTGATACATGCGGACAGACAGACGGACGGACTGACGAACATGACGAATCTCATAGGCGCTTTTCGCTATATATATGTGAAAGTAACTGTGCTTGTGTGTGTGTGCGTGCGTGTATGTATATATGTATGTATGTATGTATGTATGTATGTATGTATGTATGTATGTATGTATGTACGTACGTACGTACGTATGTGTGTGTGTATGTATGTATGTATGTATGTATGTATGTATGTACGTACGTACGTACTTATGTATGTACGTATGTATGTATGTATGTATGTATGTATGTATGTATGTATGTATGTATGTGTGTGTATGTATGTATGTACGTACGTACGTACGTACTTATGTATGTATGTATGTATGTATGTATGTATGTACGTACGTACGTAAGTATGTGTGTGTGTATGTATGTATGTATGTATGTACGTACGTACGTACGTACTTATGTATGTACGTATGTATGTATGTATGTATGTATGTATGTATGTGTGTATGTATGTATGTATGTATGTATGTACGTACGTACGTACGTACTTATGTATGTATGTATGTATGTATGTATGTATGTATGTATGTATATGTGTGTATGTATGTATATATGTATGTATGTAGGTATATGTGTGTATGTAGGTATGTGCGTGTGTATACATATGTACGTAAGTATGCACATGTATATATGTACGTATATGTGTGTGCATGTATGTATATGTATATATGTATGTATGTGTGTATGCAAGTAAGCGCATATGCATTTTAAAATATTAAAGACTAATTGCCTTCTGTAATATGACACCGTGAGGTCTGGCAATCTTGCTTGAGTTAACAGTGCTTTATCAACTAACTAACTAACTAACTAACTAACTAACTAACTAACTCCATGTAGCAGAGGCCTTCTTGAGAAGCTAACAGTTTCTCAGCTAGTCAAGAAATTCCCCGCATTTTATGGAACCCGAAGGTTCATTACCGCATTCACAAGAGCCCGCCACCTGTCCCTATCCTGAGCCAGCTCAATCCAGTTCATGCTCCCCCATCCCACTTCCCGAATGTCCATCTTAATATTATCCTCCCATCTACGCCTGGGTCTCCCAAGTGGTCGCCTTCCCTCGGGTCTCCCCACCAAAATCCGGTATGCACATCTCTCCTCCCCCATACGTGCCACATGCCCCGCCCATCTCAGTCTTCTCGATTTGATTACCCGAATAATATTTGGTGATGAGTACAGGTCATTAAGTTCCTCGTTATGTAGTCTTCTCCAATCCCCTGTCGCCTCGTCCCTCTTAGGCCCAAATATCCCCCTCAGCACCCTATTCTCGAGCACCCTCAGTCTTTGTTCCTCCCTCAGTGTGAGAGACCAAGTTTCACATCCATACAGAACCACAGGTAAAATTATAGTCCTGTATACCCTAATCTTTGTGTTTTTGGATAGCAACCTGGAAGACAAAAGATTCTGCACCGAATGATAGCAAGCATTCCCCGACTTCAATCTGCTCTTAATTTCTTCATGAATGGAGTTTCGATTGCTTTATCAACTACACTATTTAAAATCTGTAAACTTGAAAATGACAGTAATTACGAACTACGAACTGAGGAAAGACAGTTCGCTTGTATCTGACCGTGAGATCCTGAAACTGTCCTTAAAGCAATGAAAACCTCAGTGAAGTCAAAAAATCTGCTGAAAGACATTCAAAGAAAAGACTTCTGGAACAGGAAATCACGAGCTTTATATATTGTGCTTTTAATGCGTCTGTCTTTCCGTTACAGATCACTCGTATTAGACTATATACCTGAAACGACGAAGTGTTTTAATATTTCAGGTTTAATAAGTTTCCAATAACGCAGTCTTGCTTTACTTACAGTAAGCTCCAAGACGCTGAAATTAAGCACACGTCACGTGATGCATAAACAATGTGTCGTTCTTCCCCGTTTCTCCAAGTATTTCTTTATACACGGCACTCTTGGAGACGCACGGAAGCCTGGCAGAAGTTTAAGTTCCAAGAAAAACTTTGTGTATTTAACTTCATGTTATTAAAGTTCATATAGGCAGACGCTGCGACTGTGTCACATATTTGAGCAAGAATGTATTTAAATAATTAATATGTAACACGAATTCCTCCCTCGTTTCAGGTTTCCTTCCATCCTGTCTGCCTCTTATCTACTGGCACAGGGGTGGCCAGTTATACGAGCTTCGTCAGCTGCAATTTAGGAGGCAACTTACGCAGGAACCATGTATTAACCTTTAAAGCCTAGCGGTAACTTTACGTACCACCAGGGTTAACATTAAAAAATTCTACGTGGTGCCCACATTGCGTTTATGTGTTTTGTACGGATCTCAGAACAAACAGCAACTTTTGCCTTATAAAACATTAAGAGACTAGTTTTTATAACCGAAGTGGAGAGTGTTTACAGTGCGGTACGCACTGAGTCCTTATATAAAACAGATACGCTTCGTCTTTAAAGGGTTAATAAAATAAAATATTTTGGCATCATTTAACGGCTTCTTATATTTATTAATCCAACTACGATCGGTTAGTTTCAGTTAGTTAGGAGTCTCCTTTCCTTACAATATCTTTCAAAACGCCTTCACCCTCAGCCTCTTGTGCACTACCTGCATATTACCTGTCACAGGCAACTTGCGCGACCCATACAAGTGACGGTGTGACAGCCGCCTTATGACACTACTTACTGTGATTTTACGGACTCGGCCCGCGAACCAGTCTACAACAGCGGTTGTAGCCACTTGTCAATAAGGGTTGTACACCCCCGGTCTATGGAGCGGAACTCTACGCAAGACATGCTAAGACTAACTCGCTTCAGAACGTCTGCACAGTTAACGCACTGGCTCACGTTACATCGAGTTATGTAACTCCACAGCTTCTAACTCATCACTTCTAATCCATTCTAATCCACTCCACATGGCCACGTCTTATCTTCCCACTGACATATAAAGGTAAAGCAGTCCCATTACAGGCCTGGACAGGCCCTGAGGGTTCCAGGAGGTCGAGGCTCCCAGATTTCTAGACAATCGGCACATGAAGGTGGTAAGGTTGTCAGCCCTACGCACTGGCCGCCTTTACCCCCACGAAATATTCCTGGTACACATTTGTGTCAGAGGCTGAGTCGACCCGAGGGCCACAGTGCGGCCGGAAGGATTAAGTCAATGAAAAATTCCAATGACACCATCGGGACTCGAACCCTTGTAGCATAGTGCCTTAACCAACTGCGCCACCGCGTGCCCACTGACGTATACCGATACCATTTCTCCATATATGACTTCCTTCTGTTCCTAAACAACATGTATTGGGCGTCGAATCGATTTTGAATCCGGTTACGGCGACACGAAAAGACACGCACCGTGTGAAATATCACACTCGGCTAATAAGCTCAAACGTGCAGAATTAAACTGTAGTCACTACTGCATATGCTGGACTGATTTGCAGCGCAGAGTAATTAACCCAGCTCACATTCCGAACACTGACTATGAATTCGTTAGCAAGTAATTCGCAAAGTGCTTTCTTAGTAGCGCAACCAGACCCTTGGGATTGCTTAAATCGGATTATCCATGCACTCAATCTGTTGTCTGTATTACTACAGGTCCATAGCCTCTTCCAAAGCGAGTTCTCCAGAACGCCATCTAGTGCTTACTCTTTTAGCTTCCAGTATCCTTTCTTTTCCTTAAATCCATCCAGTAGCTGCTTACGCCTTCTTCCTCGTCTTCCCGTCACTTCTACCCTTCCCATCTTTCCTTCAATAACGTGTTTCCGAAAGGAGTTCCTACGCAAGACGTGACCAATGGACTTATGGTTTTAAATTTTGAATCAACTGACTGATTTCCATAGAATTCAGCGTTAATTTTTTAGCTCCTAGAAGGTACACGAAATTCCATTTCTTTCAGCTCACTGATAGCACCGTCAAATACAACTACAAATTTACTGTAAAATGATATTTTGTTTACAACACTCTACATGTTTCGGCCCGAAAAGACTATCATCGGGCTCTATATAATGTAAAAATATACCAAGCCTATTAATGGCCCATTCATACAGAAACATGTAGCATGCTGTATTGAAAATACTCTTTTACAGTAAATTTTTATTTCGTGTTTGATTGTACTCAAGTACAAAAGACGACGACATATTGGAACGTACTTTTCACAGTTACGAACGGCGTCATCGTCGATGCAGGTGGCCGCGCGGTCTAAGGCGTGGGTTTGCAGCCGCTCGCTTGCTGGTTCTGCGGGTTCGAATACCGCCGGGGGAATGGATATCTGTGTATTGTGAGTGTTGTGTGTTGTCACGTAGAGGCCTCTGAGACGGGCTGATCACTCGTCCAGAGGAGCCCTACCGAGTGTGTGGTGTGTGTCTGAGTGTGATAGTGAACCCTCGATAATGGTGACGCCCTTGCCCACTAGGGGCTGTTGCGCCATGGGGGGAAAAATATAATGAGTCATCAATTAGTGAAATCCAAATAAAATTCCACAACACCGTCTTTAAAAGAGGGTTGTGCCGTTCTGGCTTCCACATATATAGAGATGCCAGTTGCTAAGCAACACGCCAATCGAACAGGCGAGGGAAGAATACGCGATCACTTCCTTCAAGTCCAGCGGGGCCTGATGATCAGCGGACATTTTTTCAGAGAAAACAAACAGCATGCTTGTAACGTACCAAGCCGTACTTAACCCTTTAAAGACGAAGCGTATCTGTTTTATATAAGGACTGAGTGCGTACCGCGCTGTAAACACTCTCCACTTCGGTTATAAAAACCAGTCTCTTAATGTTTTATAAGGCAAAAGTTGCTGTTTGTTCTGAGATCCGTACAAAACACATAAACGCAATGTGGGCACCACGTAGAATTTTTTAATGTTAAACCTGGTGGCATGTAAAGTTAGCGCAAGGCTTTAAAAGGTTAAAGAAGCAACGAATCAAATTGGGGTTCAAAACGATCTGATATCGCTGAGTTGTGTAACTTTAGACTCCGAAACCGATGCTACTGGGGCCAATGGATGCTGTCTGTGATCTTCTACAGTGGATTTATTTTTCATGCTGCCGACAACAGATATACAGTGTGTTTCTGGTACCCTATTTTCTATGCAGACACTTAACGTACGGTGTTATTATTATTCTTTATAGCTTCGTAAGCATTTCCTTTGTTGTAGGGTTCTCGGTGCTCTGTACGGACATTCAACCTTTTAACCCCTAGTCGTTACTTCATACAAAAAGAGGCTGAAAATTTAAAAATTCTACGTTCTGCCCACACAGTGTATTTATGTGTTTTGTGTGGATCTCAGAACAAACAGCGATTATTTCCCTATACAGCATTAACCGACTGGTTTTTATAACCGAGATGGAGCGTGTTTACTGCGCGGTACGAGCTGAATCTTTAAATATAATTTATATCACCCAGCTTCTTTAAAGGGTTAGTCTAAACATGCCGCTGGCCTCGGTGTACTGCAGGGGTGTGAGGGCATTTAATGGTACCAACGTTTTAAAGCCCTTACTTCCTAAGAAGCAATTGGAATTTACACACCAACGAAATTGAGGACTTTAAATAGTAGAATTCGTGTGTCTAAAATGAGTGTTAGGAATTAATACAGTAATGAGACAACCGTTAACAGTTCCTGTAGGTTTTTACAATCTATCATTTATTTTAAATTTTACGTAAGTAAAAGTGAAAGACAAATATAATTCTTTGAACAGCAAAACAGAAATCATACACCGCATTCATCTTAATGTAAATCTGCTACGAGAAGGTGATAATAAATCCATAATTAGTTCACTGTTTTTGTTGACAACGGTCTCCAGAATATCACTCAAAATAAGAAGTGTCGTCCTCATAACTTGTTTAATGTTTATTATACACTAAGCGGCTACATGTTTCGACCGCACTTTGCGGTCATCTTCAGGCCGTTATAAAAACGTAAAAGTAAAAGTTATTCCATTAATTGAAATCTCGAGTTACTTTTAATTTCCTTTTACATTTTTATAACGGCCTGAAGATGACCTCAAAATGCACTCGAAACACGCAGCCGCCTAGTGTATAATAAACATTACCTTTTTGAAGCCTCGCGGTAACTTTACATACCACCAGGTTTAACATTAAAAAATTCTACGTGGTGCCCACATTGCGTTTATGTGTTTTGTACGGATCTCAGAACAAACAGCAACTTTTGCCTTATAAAACATTAAGAGACTGGTTTTTATAACCGAAGTGGAGAGTGTTTACAGCGCGGTACGCACTGAGTCCTTATATAAAACTGACTACATCCCGTCTTTAAACAGTTAAACAAGTTGTGAGGACCGTACTTGTCATTTTGAATCACATTCCTGTATCACAACTGTATGCACATTACAAAGTCTCCAGAATGCTGTTCTTTCTTGTTCATTTCTTTCTCACGTCTTTTGTTCACACTTGTTTGTTTTGTTGAAAAATGGAGGTATTAGATATGTATTTCTTTCGTCTTTCTACAGGAGCCGCCCATACAAAAAAGAACTGCGTCTAGAACAAATACGTCGCTTAATATAACAGTCTGCTGAGCTTTAATTACTTTTTTATATTCTTCTTTTTCTTTTTCTTCTTCTTCTTCTTCTTAGTCTGATCCTCTTCTACCTTTCGGTGTAGAGGTACTTTTTATATTAGGAAGCAAAATCAAATATCCGGTTGCAAGAAGCGAATAGTTGCTTAGGGTCGGTAGTGTTCACGGATGAGTAATATTAACAGCCGCGTCAACTGTTACGGGCAAGAGTAGACTATACATCATCTTCCTTATTACAAAAGAGACTGTGACAAAAAATCCATTTAATATTGTAAAATTATTGGCTAAAACGCCCAGTGATGTACTCTGATTGAATCCCGTGCACACACATGTTTCAGTCCTGAGCATAATCATTTCTTTCCCATCTTCCTCCCTCAAACTTTTCCTCCCTACTTAATCCTCTCCGTGCCTTTATTTCCTTACCCCTTTTCTCTTGTATCACTCTCCCGTCCGTTTCATTTGTCCAGCTATCCTCATTATACTCCAATCCGTTTCTTTTTCACGCTAAAGTAGAACACGTCCCTTTTATCTTGTCCTCGAGAACCGCATCTGTCACGGGATGTCCCGTCGGATGCAGGCTTTCTACGCGATAAAGCTTCTGTGCTCGAAGAAACGATAAACGGAACGCCCTATAATTCAGTTTAACCTTTTAAAGCCCAGCGGTTACTTTAATCACCACCAGGTTTAACATTAAAATATTCTACATGGTGCCCACATTGTCTTTGTATGTTTTGTACGGATCTCAGAACAAACAGCGATTATTTCCCTATGCTAAATTAACGGATTGGTTTTGTATAACCCAGACGGAGAGTGTTTACCGCGCGGTAAGCACTGAGTCCTTATATAACACAGACACCTTGCGTCTTTAAAGGGTTAATATTTTTTCCCCACAACTGTCTGAAATGAAACAGAAATCCCAAGCTAAACCGCTCTCCAATGGCGAGGAGTCTTCAAACACATCGCGTTTTGGTTGTTACGTTTCCCGAACCGCTGGCTGGCAAAAGCAGCCCTGTCACCTAGCCTGACAGGAGTCCAGAACTAACACCATCGCTCCCTTACAAAATTCACAATTTGTCACTCCTACGCGGGATGATTTGTCTGCTCCGTGACTCAGTCATTCGGATATGCGCAGGGTACACCTGGCGCTTACAGCAGGACTGTATAATGCACGTCATTAATAAACACTGAGGCGTTACTACATTTAACAGCCCAATTCCGTGCAGAACTGACTAAGCTGGTCTTCTTATTGCTGCTATTTATATTCCTACAGATCCATTATTACTTATCGTCGTCGTCGTCCTCGTCCTCGTCGTCGTCGTCGTCATCATCATCATCATCATCATCATCATAGTCACTTATACCACTCTTCCATAGTATTACAGAACCTATCTACATTATACCTGCCCTCTTCTGGCACATTGAGCAGCATTAAGTGATAGTTATGTACTGGGACGTTTCGGGACAACCTATCGGTCCCATCTTCAAGGGTCAAAAAAGTCCAAGAAGGCTGTGTAATATTCCAGCAGAGCGCAAATCTCATCACCATTACGGCGGAAGCCTGACATGACGCACATTTACACTCAATTCGCTTAACATTTTAAAGCCTAGCGGTAACTTTACATACCACCAGGTTTAACATTAAAACATTCTACGTGGTGCCCACATTGCGTTTATGTGTTTTGTACGGATCTCAGAACAAACAGTAACTTTTGCCTTATAAAACATTAAGAGACTGTTTTTTATAACCGAAGTGGAGAGTGTTTACAGCGCGGTACGCACTGAGTCTTTATATAAAACAGATACGCTTCGTCTTTAAAGGGTTAATATGACATGAAAGTTTGGTATCATCTCCATCCTTCTACGTGCTGATGTATAAAGCCTCATTTCCTACACATCTGTAGGTATGTTTATGCTCCATCCCCGTACCAAATTCCATGTACTTAGCTCCAGTTGATCACCAATTACTGCTATACAACCGAAAGATAGGGAAAATATGTGGTCAAACGTCATGTTCTTCTGCAGCCTGCAAAACAACACCCAAGAAAGACTGCACATTTTGCGGAGACAACATTCCCGTAGGTCTACATCATTTGACGACCCAATATTCAGAGGTGACAATGTTGATTGCAATTCGCAAATTTGTATGTGCGCAACGGAATGGGTGTAGGAAATTACTTGAAATGGAATGTAATGTAATGCAGTAACGTGCGATTTAAATTCAACAGTTGTACTGAAACACCCAAACATAAAGTGTGCTAAATCTAATACGTATAAAGAAAAGTCACAAATTATTACATTTTGAAATCTAGCTAGTGCTTCATCGGCGAGCCTGCGTAATGTATTGTCCATTTTGATGTCTGCTGGCATAGAACGTGATAATCACTGACTGACATCTGAAGTACCATGCCATTGGACTCCCTCCAAATGGTCCCCGTCAAGTATAGAAACCATAAATATACCGCTTATATAACACTGCGCCTCAAAACACACATTTATATCTTGATGTGCATCTCGTACAGTTGAATAATTCCACCACTCTGCCTCACCTTCAAATGCTATCGGTTTGCAATCAAAAAGATTACATATAGAAACAACTGACACGTAAATTGACCTTTTAAAGCCTAGCGGTAACTTTACGTACCACCAGGTTTAACATTAAAAAATTCTACGTGGTGCCCACATTGCGTTTATGTGTTTTGTACGGATCTCAGAACAAACAGCAACTTTTGCCTTATAAAACATTAAGAAACTGGTTTTTATAACCGAAGTGGAGTGTTTACAGCGCGGTACGCACTGAATCCTTATATAAAACAGACACGCTTTGTCTTTAAAGGGTTAATTTAAAATTCCCTTATGACTCAGAATGATGAATAAGTTTGTAAGCGATATCCAAGCCACTGAAAGGCGGAAAATCTGCTGAATTTCAGCCCCCGTGTACGTAAAGTAGGCAAAAACTTGTAGTGTAACTTAGATTTCACACACTAATCTTCTTATAGTGCAGTGGATATTGTCTATGCATTATACCTTGATATTAAAAACTCTGCATCATTTTCACACTATTTAGACATGTTTGTATTATCATTACTTCCGGTAACAGCATTAACAAAATTAACTTACGTGTCTTTGCAAAGACGGCGCAGTGCTTTCTGTGAAAAAGTAAATATTTTGTAAATATTACTCATATTTATATTAACATAATAAACCTACATTTAATGCGGTTTAAACTGTCCTGTAAAATGATCTGTACTGTTAATGCAAGGTTAATAGTCATTTGTACCACGCACAAATTCGATGTTCATTCTAATGTAGGGTTTCAAAATATGCACTCATGTTTGTGGAGTGTTCTGTACGTAAACACGATAAGCCCCATGTTGGGTAAATCTGCCGTACAAAAGCCAGCCACATAAAGGACACAGTGCTTTGAATCCTCCATACATGAAAACCTGGATTTCTAACCATAAATACAGAAACCAGCTTCCATTCATAAATCACTGTTGAGGTATTACGTACATAAAGTCTGTCGGAACAGCGTAAACCTACGAAATTTCATGGTACAACACCGTAAATTCGTCACGAAATAAGTATGTGTTACACAGTGTTCACAGTCCGCCATAGATATTTCCGTTTTGTCTCCAGCTTACACAGATTTACAATAATGGTCTTGCAAACGTACACACTGCTCTCGCAGTATCAGCTTTCTGTACCGTAACACATCCTTTATTGTTGCTTCCCATTTAGTCCATAAAAAAAAGAATTACACAGAAAACAAAAGGCAGTCCTTTCTCTCGTTAGGTACGAGTATATAAACAATTACACAGCAACAAAACAGAAGATGGCGGGAGACGAAGCTGTCCTTACGTCATAAACATTGGATTGCACAGCAAGTTTTGAAACATACATTAATCAATAAACGTATATATCGGTGGTCACAAATCTACATGGTTATTAACCTTTTAAAGCCTAGCGGTAACTTTACGTACCACCAGGTTTAACATTAAAAAATTCTAAGTGGTGCTCACATTGCGTTTATGTGTTTTGTACGGATCTCAGAACAAACAGCAAATTTTGCCTTATAAAACATTAAGATACTGGTTTTTATAAACGAAGTGGAGAGTGTTTACAGCGCGGTACGCACTGAGTCCTTATATAAAACAGATACGCTTCGTCTTTAAAGGGTTAATACATATTTAGGACTTAGGAGTATGTATGTATCCCTCGTCCAGAGGAGTCCTACCGACTGTGGTGTGTGTCTGAGTGTGATCAAGTGAAAAACAAAACAACCTCGACACCTGCTGTGAGTAGGTAGAAGAGGTACGGACTACGGACCACGAACGAATGAGTAGGTATGTGATATATCCTAAATCCAAAACCCCATTTCTACTGTAAAGAATAACATCTTATTCTGTAACTGCAAATTATTGTTGCAAATTATTGTTGCAAATTATTGTTGCACATTATTGTTGCAAATTATTCCTTCCCCGAAGTATTCTGTGATTTAATATACCTGACTGGCAAACACGAAAAGCCCAAACATGCAGTACATAACACATTAACCACACAAACAGAGTTTTCATCGACAGTATATTCCTATATTTATACTCTGTTCTTCAGTCAGTATTACAGCAACCACCTTTCCAGAAGAAAAATCCCAGATATTGGAACCACTCAGAGCATGTTGTTACTCTTTCTTAACAAAAAGCAGCCACATTCCCGGAAACTACCAATTATTACATGTAGGTGTTTTGCAGGAGACTGTTTTTAGAAACTTCCTCTTTAAAATTCGAGTTCCATTCTAATTTATAACATAAGAGGGAAACGTCTCTCTGTCATTATTACATTGTTATAAGTTTGAACTCTGAGGTCAGTAAATTACGTGACAAAGCCAAAACGTAAAGTAAAATTACTTATAATTGTAACTCGAAATCGACACTGGCAGCAATTAAATATTCGGCAGATACAAAAAAAAAACTAGTAACATAAGTTCAAAGATTCGGCTGAAAATTTTGGTTGTTGCAGCACAGAGCATGTGCTGCGTGCAGACAACACAAACGGGCACAAAACCGTAGAACCAGACGGGAATCTTTTTTGAGCCAACAGTCCTCGCTATGTAAGTGTAAACATATTTTCTTTTTTTGCATGGCTCGAAAACTCTGGTGGGCTTAGACGTTCTCAGCGTTGAGACTTCGAGATCACATGCCACATTCGGTACGAACCCTTTGGACAAGTTATCACAGAGGCCTCTACCTGGCAACACATAACATTCACACGAGAAAGACATACATGCCCCCAGCGTGATTCGAACCCACAGTCCCAGCAAGCGAGCGGCCGCAGCCCCCACGCCTTGGACGGCGCGGCCACTGGCATCGGCGTGCGCGCGCACGTGAGAGAGAGAGACAGAGAGACACTGACAGTAAATCTATTTCGTATGTTTATTTCTTCTGTTTTTCTTTCTTTTGTCGAATTTTTAGCCTTATATTTTACCATAAAAATATGAAAACCTCTTTTCGCCCTCAAAGAAAGACCACATCTTTGAAATCCGCAAGTGGATTCCCAGAAGGCTGACAGATCAAATGCAATATGAATTAGAAGTTCGATGCGAGCTTTCGGCAGAGAACGGTAGATGGAGAGAGTGAATACAACTTTGTTGCTACAGTAAATCCTCTAGCCTAGTTTCGCCTTCATACCATTTCGTCATCTGACAGAATGTTTTGCCAAAGAAAAACACGAATAGTTAAATACGCAAAATCAGAACACGTTCCTGTTCACAGGCAAGTAAGAACATGTTATGATTCACGCATATCGTCAATTTAAAAACAACTTAAACTGGTGAGTCTGTCACACATATAGAAGCGAAACTACGAATACCGCCACATGAAAAACAAGAAATGGAGAATAGATATTCTACTTGATATGAAAGACTAAAATACTCCAAGCACGAAGCAGTCAAATTAATTCCGACGCATTATTATTATTATTATTATTATTATCCGAATTTCTCACTTCTCAGCTTTAGCGGGGAAATATACACCCATCCTGGGATGTATCATCAACAGGATTAGGCTCGGTGGTCTTATGTGTAATTTAGGAAATTTCTTACAATTGAACATGTGCCAACAATTACCACAGTTTGCATCTGTATATATGTGTTTGGGTCCAGGTTAAGTCTCTTTAAACTTTGTGACAGTGACTTTGGAATTATTCCGCTAGCTGAAATTACTATCGGGACCACTTGTACTGCATTCTGCTTCCACATATCACGTATTTCGTTCGCCAGTTCTTGTATTTCTTTTGTTTTTCGGTTGTTTTGGCGAGATTGTGTGTATTTGGAATAGCTATGTCTATTAGGAAGGTATTTTTTGTTTTCTTGTTTGTGAGAGTTATGTCAGGTCGGTTGGAAGGTACTGTTTTGTCCGTAATAATGCTGCGATTCCAGTCCAGTTTGAAGCTGTCATTCTCCAGCACGTTTGCTGGTTTGTGCCTGTAGTATGGGCATTTGTCTTCAGTTAGTTCAGCTGCTTCTGCTGCTTATTATTATTAAATTTATGCAGGGTATTCGCACTTATGTACCTGAAACAAACCACGTTTCTACGGCACACAGTGCCGCAGCTATTCCGCGCGCACTGTTAATGGTGCATATAGCGCTGTCTGCAATATTAGACTCTTTTGTGCTTCTACATTAGCACTTCCCGCAGTGTGTGTGCTGTGCCCAGTATGGCTGTTTTCTGCAGTTCCTTGATATCGTGCTTTCCCGGTACGCTGCTCAAGTTTGTTATTATTATCATCATCATCATCATCATCATCCGAATTTCTCACTTCTCAACTTTAGCTCGGAAATATTCACCTATCCTGGTGTATTTCATCAACAGGATCAGGCTCGGTGGTCGTATGTGTAATTAGGAAACTTCTTACAATTGAACACGTGCCAACAATTACCACTGTTTGCATCTGTATATATGTGTTTGTATATATGTGTTATTATTATTATTACTATTATATAAACCAACTTCCTTCACAAAAAAATACATTCAGAAATAAGTATGAAACTCCTACATGTTTCGGCACCGGGGTGCCATCATCAGGGATTTATTTAGAACACAGGAGTATAAGGCCAACACGCTAATCTAAAGGGAATACACAATACTCAGATTAGCTGCTGGCCTTACACTCCTCCGTTCTAAATAAATCTCTGATGATGGCACATCGGTGCCGAAACTTCCAGGTCTACACATGTATTTATTTCTGAATGCAAGAGTTGGTTTATGTATTAAGAATATATACGGCAATTAATAATATAAAATCTGCTAAAACTTAATTAAGTTACATATATGATTTACTTCAAAGCATTAACAAAATTTAACCCCCTCTGGCATCAAAACTCGGAACTGTCGCATGCAGCGCGTACGCTTTCGAATGTGTCCCGCCCTTTCGAAAGAACGTACACCGCTGCTTCCGGCGTTTCAGGAAGAATCAATATTCAATTTCTCTATCCAGTGTTGTGTGTTGTTGAACATAATGTCGGTCTTTGACATACAGAGACCCGATACACGTTTCGTAGCTGTATGCACGCGCACACGTGACGTTAAGTTCCCTGGGCCGCGGTATCTTTCAAATGTCTCCAGACGGCTTTCGCATAATAGACATTACCCGCCCCAAGCAGAAGTACATAAAGTAAGTAATCCGACAAGTGACCCTAATAGTAGGGGATGGTTTGTTCAGAGAAATGTCCCTACATCATGCGAAATAACGCACATTATACATAATTTCCATACAGAATGCGAACTAAACGCACACTATACATAATTTCCTTACATTATGCGAACTAAACGCACACTATACATAATTTCCATACATTATGCTAACTAAACGCATACTATACATAATTTTCACTCTTTTACTCTGCGTTGAGCCGATGCCAGTGGCAGCGCGGTCTAAGGCGTAGGTCTGCGGCCGAGCGCTTGCTGGGATCGTGGGTTCGAATACCACCGGGGGCCATGGGATGTTCGTCTCTTGTGAGTGTTTGCGTTGTCAGGTAGAGGTCTCTGCGACGGGCCGATCCCTCGTCCAGAGGAGTCCTACCGACTGTGGTGTGTGTCTGAGTGTGATCAAGTGAAAATAAACAACCTCGACACCTGCTGTGAGTAGGTAGAAGAGGTAAGGGCTACGAAAGAAAACGACTCTGCGTTGACAAAATGTAAGCATATAAATGGCTTATGTCGGCTCAATTTTACAATTTTGTTCGGAGCTTCATTCTTTGAATCCAAATATTTTATGGCCGTGTGTCCATCAGTGCGATTGTGCATTCTAGTTGTCTGTCTTGCGTAATGTCACCCTTATTCAATATTAATGACGTTGCTACCGAGTTACAACATGGTTGCCAACCTTGCAGAAATGCGAGACTTAAAATTTCCTTTGTGCGAACGTAAAGTTTAATAAAGGTTTTCTATTCTACAATGGCGCAACAGCCCCCAGTGGGCCAGCGCCTCCTCATTATCGACGATTCACGATCACACTCAGACACACACCACACCCGGTAGGACTCCTCTGGACGAGTGATCAGCCCGACGCAGAAACCTCTACCTGACAACATAAAACACTCACAACAGACAGATATCCATGCCCCCGGCTGGATTCGAACCCACAATCTCAGCAAGTGAGCGGCCGCAGACCGCGCGGCCACT
Organism: Coptotermes formosanus; assembly: GCA_013340265.1. NCBI lineage: Eukaryota > Metazoa > Arthropoda > Insecta > Blattodea > Rhinotermitidae > Coptotermes > Coptotermes formosanus. The sequence continues at coordinate 501,404 of BLKM01000352.1, read as the reverse complement.
GGGATCGGCAAAAATTGGTTACGATGCTAACTTACCTTTGAGACGCCATATTGCTTGGGTCAGCTGTTGGTGATGCAACAAACAGCGCGGTAGGATCAAAGGACAGGAGATGAAATTCGTGCAGCCACTCAAGAAACTACCGGGTCTGTTCCAGAGCCATTTCAATCCAATCCAAAACTTCACTCTATCTGCCTAGAGCAACACTGTCCTCCCAACTACGCCTTAATCTCTCAAATATTCACACTGAACTTTTATGAGTATTTCCGTTCTTTCCATGCGTGCTACATACCCCATCCATCCCATCCTCATATAATCTCCCCGTCTGGTCTGTTGTCAAATACCGTCAGGGAAGAAGGAAGTTTATCATGATATGTTGAACACCTGCAGATTCGCGGACCACAGAACGTATCTGCAGGCCGCATATGGTCCGTGGGTCATGGCTTGTAGACGTCAGAATTTTAAATTGATAACTATTTCAAATTTAATCTAGAGCAGGGAGCGGCTTGGAACTGTAGGAGAGTGACGGAACGTCTAATTTCAGAGCTGCATCAGTCACAAGGCGCTCTTGTCTGAAGCCGATATGATAGAACTGCATTAATGATGGAAGTGCGATGTATGTTAAGTCATGCAGCACCACGCGGCGCAAAATTGGCTTCGTCGTTAGGCAGTCTCATATATCACGACTAACGTCTCAACACAGGGGGGCAGCAGCAAGGGCGAGCACATCACAGTGCTCTGTGGGCCCCTTGCAGCTCTCTAAAATAACCAATTTTCAAGAAACTTGGTACAAGAGGTGCCATGTATCTCAGAAAACGCGGGGGCTGAAAGCTCATATAAAAACACTGACCAGGCCTACTTAGTCGGCGATGCAACTGATTATTCTGTTAACACTGTTCAACTGTGAGCTGAGGTAGCTGAGTCGCTACCCGGGCTGTGGAGTCGGAGTCGGAAGGAATTTTGGGTGGAGTCGGAGTCGGATTCGGAAGGAATTTTGGGTGGAGACGGAGTCGGATTCGGAGTCGGAAGGAATTTTGGGTGGAGTCGGAGTCGGAAGTAATTTTGGGTGGAGTCGGAGTCGGAAGGAATTTTGGGTGGAGTCGGAGTCGGATTCGGAGTCGGAAGGAATTTTGGGTGGAGTCGGAGTCGGTAAAAACGCACCGACTCTGACTCCACCCAAAATTCGGTAAAAATACACCGACTCCGACTCCGACCTCGATATAAAATCATAAATAGATACTAGCTACAATAACCATTACACTTATTAACTAAATGTGGGTTATAAGTCTAAAAATTACCCTGATGACTCACGTGGTGGTGACGAAACGTCTTATGATATCTTTCTTCACTTTAGTAGGTTTAGCACTATCATATAATACATATTGAGCTTTTATGAAGGAGTTGGAGTGCGAGATTTAAAAATTGAGGAGTCGGAGATTTAAAAATTGAGGAGTTGGAGTCGGACGTTTCATGTAGCCCTGGTCACTACAGTGAATTGGTTCAGGGTTGGGCAACAAAAAAGGAATTGTGGTTCTGTTGTCCACATCTTTCGGAGCGGCTCCGGGAGCCACCCAGCTTTACATTCAATGCTGAGACAAGACATCATCCCGGTGTATTTCCTAAATTAGTAATACAGAACGAAGTGAAGGAAACATTGAGGCGGATGAAAAATCATAAAGCCCCGGGCCCAGAAGGTATACAAACTGAATTGCTGAAATACGCACCTCGAATTACATCAGAACACGCGACAGAGTTATTCAATGATTGCCTATTTGGAGAAGATATCCCAGAAGAATGGAAGTTAGCATTAATACGTTCATTACACAAGAAAGGAAACAGGAAGGACTGTGACAACTACAGAGGTATAAGAGTTCTAGCATCAATGGCTAAACTGTATGGGAGAATTATTAAACAACGTATAGAAGGGGAAATACGAGAGAGTGAAGAACAGAGCGGCTTCCGACCAGGAAGATCAACAGCAGACAACATATTTTGTCTAAAACAGATACCAGAAAAGAAATTAGCGCGCGGTAGAGAAGCACACTTTGAGAAAAGCACGTGATAGTTTCTCTCTTACTAAACTTCGGATGGCAATGGAGAGAAATGGAGTAAGTACGGTGTGCATAAACGCTGTGAAAATATTATACAAAAATACTAGAAGTTGTACCATGATTAACCTTTTAAAGCCTAGCGGTAACTTTACATACGACCAGGTTTAACATTACAAAATTCTACGTGGTGCCCACATTGCGTTTATATGTTTTGTACGGATCTCAGAACAAACAGCAACTTTTGCCTTATAAAACATTAAGAGATTGGTTTTTATAACCGAAGTGGAGAGTGTTTACAGCGCGGTACGCACTGAGTCCTTATATAAAACAGATACGCTTCGTCTTTAAAGGGTTAAGCATCAAATTAGCGAGACTTTCGTCGTCAACAAAGATCTACGTCAAGGTTGCAGTATCCCACCTACACTTTTTAAGATCGTTTTGAATGACGCTTTGAAGAACTGGATAAGAAAATATAAATACACGGGCATCAACAGCAATGAAGGTCATGTCTACACGCTTCTTTCGCAGATGATCAGGTTATTACAGGTGAGGATGATGACGATATAAATTACATGATGAGAAAACTAATTCAAGAATACAACAACTGGGGGCTAGAAATCAACTTTGACAAGACTCAATACATGGTAGCAGGAGGTCTAGAACAAGGCATAACAACAGATTACTGAGCCATCAAAACAACGAGTCAATACAAATATTTAGGAGTTACTCTTACATCAGATGGGAAAGACGATAAAGATATATGTAACAAAACAGTACAAGGAAACAAGATCATAAGACAGCTGCACTCACTTTTATGGAAAGATACAATTTTGAAAAACACTAAACAAAGAATATTCAAATCAACAGTAGAGCCGCCAACAATATATAGTGCTGAGGTATGCGTCACTGATTCAAAGCTTTCCGAAAAAAATCAATGCAGTAGAAATGAGTTTTTGGAGAAGATGCTGTGGACTGACACTAGAAGATCATGTAAGGAATGATACAATTAGGGAGATTATGGAAACAGAAGTAACGCTGACAAACACTATAGAAGCTAAACAACTTAAATGGCACGGACATACGGAAGGCACGGAAGAAGACAGACTGCCTAAGAAAATATATGAATGGACTCCAGTTGAAAGGAAAAAGAGAAGGAGACCAGGAAATACTTGGAAGAAGAAGGCAAAAGAAGCAACGGATGGAAGAAATCTACGAGAAGAAGACTACCTAGATAGAAATAGATGGCGACTAGGATGCAGGATACGGCCGCAAAGACTGTAACCACTCGCTTATATATATATAGTAATACACAGATAATGCACTCCAACAGAACCGTTTTATTATTACTTATTATTGGAAAGTAAAAATATCTTCTTCTTTTTCTACTACAGGCCCCCCAGCTGATGCACCTCAGCCTTAGGCTTACTGTGCAGCCCTACACACTCCATTCAGCACACGTTCAATAACCCTGTGCCTCTTATAAAGGGGCAAAGGTCCCTTACTCTAGCTGTGCTTACATCTTGTGGTTCAGCAGACACAAATGTCTTAGCGTCATTTCAAATACCCTTTTATATTCACGAAGTACGAAGCTTCATCACGTGACATGTCTAAATAAAATTCTGTTATACCGTTTAAGCTACATCAACAGGAAGTTCAATCCAGCTAACCGTACTGACATTACGAGTTGATTTTTATCCATATAAATACAAATATAGTACACTCACATAAAACTTACCTTCTTTTATACATTTTTTATGACTGATGATGACCCAATCGGGTCGAAACACGTAGAAATGTTATACAAACAGAAGTTACTTCTTACTTCACTTCACTTCACTTCACTTCACTTCACTTCACTTAGTCCGATCCTCTTCTACCTTGCGGGATAGAGGCAAGTTATTTGTCTTGTAACAAAAACAGTCGCGACAGTTGCATTATCTACACATTATCAATTCAAGTTCACTGGTACCGGGGGCTATTTCCTGGGGGTAAAGCAGCCAGGATAGTGAAACTAACCACTCACATCCACCTAGTTCTGTGGTTAAAAATGAGTGCAGCAGAACCACCTATCGAACCACAGCGCTTGAATTATATAACAGACTACGGACACACTTCAAAGAAAGCAAGAGTGCTTCTGAGTGTCAGAGTATCGTCAAATCCGTACAGAATTGAATTAAAAGTAATTTGTTTTCCAAAGATTTTTAATTTATGGCAGTAAGCTATGCTGTAAGTCTTGGATCAAAGGTCGATCTTAAAGATTACAAGATAAAACAGAGTAAAACCTTTAGTTCTTATATTGTTTTAAAGGGAAGACTGCAGACTGCATTATTCTGGAGTGGACAAAAGCAGAAGCTGCGACTTTCAGCTTTCACCATTCTAACGTACAAGAAAACGTGCCAAGTTTCTCCTTCCAGTGGCCCATTGTAACTGCCCCCTCAACACGGCTTTGTTAAGTGATCTACAGGGAGAAAAACGGGTCTCAAGTATCCAGCCAGGTTTGCAGTTAGGTCTATCAGATATGAATCCCAGCCAGAGTCCGCTGATATACGAGCAGCCCCTCGCCAAAACGTTCGTGAAAACAAAAACCCGTCTCTTTTGTGAAAACAAAACTTTAATGAGGAAAATGTAGATCAGGTGGACCGCAGGCGCCCTCCATGCTCACCGATGCTGAATATGAAACATACGGTATAACACGCATATTTAAATCCTGAAATTGTACACGTATTTAAAAATTCAGTTCCTAACTCCAGAGAACGCACTACAAAGAGCGGCCACTTATGCTGCATGGAGACACAGTCGATGTTTATTATGGGAATCATGATGGACATCATGACTAAATACGTACAATGCGTGGGGAAAATGCAGGGCTTTATAGGGAGAAAGCAGGTCGTACGAATAATAATAATAATAATAATAATAATAATGTTTTGATTTATTTAACCCTTTGAACACTAAACAGAGAAAGTAAACGGGTAGGCACAGTAATCTGATTTGTGTTTAAATTAACCTGAAACACGTTTAAAGTTTCAGTACGTACCGCGCAATAAACACATTGTCTCGGCTATAAAAGCCAGCCATTGAATGCTGTATAGGGAAATAGTCGCTGTTTGTTCTGAGATCCACACAAAACACATAAATACACTGTGTGGGCAGAACGTAGAACATTTTAGTATGAAATATGTTGGTACATAAACCAAGTAGGCTTTAAGGGTTTAAAGTTGTCAGCACTTAGGACTAGACGCATGTAGACGCTATACTGGTTGCTCATAACTAAACGGAAGTGGCACTTCTGAACAGCACTCATTTTACGGCGGTTTCAGTGCATAACATTAACTCGCGAGATTTGAGGTTACCATGGCGGTGCTGATGAACATTCCAGTCGTCTTGGATATCACGTTTTTCTGAAGGCAGTATACGCCTTTCCAATAGTGGTAATTATTTACCAGTTGACAAAGAGTAAACACCAAAAACATTTGAAACTTCAGCTGTTGATTTCTTACCAAAATGTAATGTCTCTCTCTATACTGAGTGGGAACGGAAGACGCCGACCGGCAGAGTGTTCTCCGCATTTGTCCCATATTCATGGCTAATTTAATACTCCGACCAACATATGAAGTACGGTAGTGGCATCTAGATGTTTAGCTGTGAGGGAAATGATGTAGACAACAGGGTCGTATCTGTAGCAAGACGGGTGCTTCACTTTCAAAACCGTACCTTCCGTTGGGAACCATGGCTGTGGAGTCGGAGTCGGAAGGAATTTTAGGTGGAGTCGGAAGGAATTTTAGGTGGAGTCGGAGTCGGAAGGAATTTTAGGTGGAGTCGGAGTCGCAGGGAATTTTAGGTGGAGTCGGATTCGGAAAAAATGTACCGACTCCGACTCCGACCTCAGTCTAAAATCTTAACTAGATACTCCAACTCCAGAGCCCTGATAGCTACAGTAACCATTAGACTTGTATTTAAATATAGGTTATAAGTCTAAACAGTAGCCTGATGATTCACGTGTGGTGATGAAATGTCGTATAGGTTTACCGTTATTAATACATATTGAACTTTTATGAAGGAGTCGGAGTTTTAAAAATTAAAGAGTCGGAATCCAAAGTTTTGTGTACTGACTCCACAGCCCTGTTGGGAACGTTCATTTTTATACAAAACCGGATCCCTAAATATATAAATAGGGTATGTGATCTGCCAATCTCCATGAATAATTTTTATGATACATTTTTGAACGTATGATAAAATCCTGAATAGGCGATTAGAGAACAGCATTCGAAGCGCCAATTAAATTTGCAGCAGCCTTCTCTCTTGTCAAACTAATGCCAATAACAGCTCGCGGGGTTGCCAGTGCATAAATGTAAAATCCTGTTAACGCAGCGAATTGGCTCTGAAGTTTACTCCTGTATACAAGATGCCATCTAAAGTACAAAAAACATAAAAACTGTCCCTTTGCTTACTCAAGCACCATATCATGAAAGTACGTAGAGTGAAGGTATATCTCCACCCTTTTTTACCAAGGCAGGAGATGTGAGTAGTTAGATTCTCGCACCGGACGCTTCACTGCCGGCAATACAACCATCGATAGCCACTGAAGAAGAGGCTGGGTGGCCCCTCGCTCCGTCTGGACGTTTTACAAAACACAAAACTTGTGTCTTTCCTAAACTTACCCAAGATACCTTAACCTTTTAAAGCCTAGCGGTAACTTTACGTACCACCAGGTTCAACATTAAAAAATTCTACGTGGTGCCCACATTGCGTTTATGTGTTTTGTACGGATCTCAGAACAAACAGCAACTTTTGCCTTATAAAACATTAAGAGACTGTTTTTTATAACCGAAGTGGAGTGTTTACAGCGCGGTACGCACTGAGTCCTTATATAAAACAGATACGCTTCGTCTTTAAAGGGTTAATCGTCCAACGTGTACAATAGTCACCATACCGAATACACTATTCCGGTCCTTATTTAGAGTGCTACGAAGTCCAAAAACAAATTCCGTCCATAAATATTGTCATTAACCCTTTAAAGACGAAGCGTATCTGTTTTATATAAGGACTCAGTGCGTACCGCGCTGTAAACACTCTCCACTTCGGTTATAAAAACCAGTCTCTTAATGTTTTAGAAGGCAAAAGTTGCTGTTTGTTCTGAGATCCGTACAAAACACATAAACGCAATGTGGGCACCACGTAGAATTTTTTAATGTTAAACCTGGTGGTACGTAAAGTTACCGCTAGGCTTTAAAAGGTTAACAGAGAAAGCGGAAAAATCAAACCTGGCTCCTTACAGATCAGTCATCCATGACAAATATCCGACTTGTAGTCACGCCATCTCTCCGACAAACAGGAAATAACTCGTTATCAGTGACATTAAAGCAACTTCCGTAAGTCAAAGTTCATCCAGCATATGCCTCGTGTCTACGAATGAACTGTGACCTTAAGAGAGAAGCCGCCAGCATGTCTGCCATATCCAAGACTGATTATTTTTATTCTTATCCAGATAACTTCAGTAACAATTGAATGTCATACATATTTCGATTCACTAAACTTACACGAGATGGCAGCAGTGGTTAAATTCTTAAACAAAACGTTCGTAATATCACCGCGCAGAGCGCAAATTTGTGTGGGAAGGTCCTGTAGAGATGTTTCTTGATTGTAACAGAATTTTTTTTTTGAGGCAGCGAACGGTTCGCCCAAAACCATAATATCCCTGTCTTTAGGTGTGGCCTGCCTGCCTGCCTGCCTGCCTGCCTGCCTGCCTGCCTGCCTGCCTACATACATACATACATACATACATACATACATACATACATACATACATACATACATACATACATACATACATACATACATACATACATACATACATACATACATACATACGTGTGTTAGTGACAGTTTATTCACCACAGATACCAAGTACACTGGTCTGGAAAGAACGTCGGCATCCGTTTTGTACATCCGGCGACTAACCGCCAGAGCTCGGTATCGGCCTACCCCATTCCCTAACGTCACATCTGAGGCTATAACCAGCAGCAACCGGCCTTGTACGCCATTAACAGCAATGCAGCGTCTACAAGTGGTCTTGAACAGTGCTACTTGGATGGTCCTGAACGTCGGAGGGCGACCCTCATGTAAACACGCCTTTTGAAATGGAAATAAGAAGATAAACGGCACTAATTAATGTGACAAGCAGATCCGTTACAGCGGCGAGAACTGGACTGTGGAGAATCGGTATAACAGAGGCTGAACTGGCCAGGGAGTGTCGGCACTGCGTTCCTAGGCAACGTTACAGCCTCTGGGTGTGTGGACTCTGGAATCCATACATAACACAGAATAACAAATAACTGCAACGATTTCTATTATCAAAAAATGAATTGCAGGAAAACAAGATACAATATTGAAAATAAACCTGACGACTATACCATCCGTGCAGCATCGATAAATGTCCACAGCAACAAACGAAGCCAACTCACCTAACTGGCAGGGTTTTTAGATCACTTTGTTTCACTTACGTTTCAATGCAATGTTAATTACTTCTCTGGGCAGAAGAACGTGTGATGATTCGTGAAAGAATATTAGCCGAACGTCTTACACGACAAATATAGCCATAGTTATGCAAATTCTGAAGCGGGCCGCGATAGCTCAGTCGGTATAGCGACTCGCTACGGGCTGAACCGTCCGGGGATCGAATCCCGGTGGAGGCGAGGTTTTCCGCAGCCGTCCAGACCGGCCCTGGGGCCCACCCAGCCTCCTGTACAATGGGTACCGGGTCTCTTTCCCGGGGGTAAAGCGGCCGGGGCGTGGGGCTAGCCACCCCATCCCCTCCTCGTGCCGAGGCTCACAAAGGGGTAGAACTATACCTCTATTCCCCCTCTTGGGCCTGTTATAAGGTGAACCTTTACCTTTACGCAAATTCTGTTTCCAAGGCTATTTCTTCCCATGTTATGTATACCCACGCACCAACACAAACTGTCAGCTTCTGAGATCTCCACATAAACTGTGTACATATATTCTTCTATTCTTGTGTTCAACCCCACGATGGCCTTCACTGCCGAAACATGTAGTTGAAAATAATACACTAACTGTTGTGTTTCGACTGTACCTACACTAATTCTAATTCTTTAAAAGCATAAAGATGATGAATTGTCTTAAACTTAACACACGACGAGATTAATCCAAGCCGGTGGCCTATTCTTCCAAGACCAGCAACTGATAATACACCATAAAATTTTACTTAAGTCCCCTTCATCATAACGCAATTGCGTTTCCTAAATTTCGCACCCCAAACTGAAAAATCAAAGGGCAACATAAAGTTTATAGAAGGGTCTTTTTCCGAATATTACGTCATATTAAGAATAAACCGAATTACGTAAGAGAGCGACCGCTTTATTACGTGATAGCTACAGGTGACGAATATGCCACTCTTGCAGAATCTCTTATAGGCAATTAATAAAGGTGTATGATTTGCAGCACGCAAAAATGAAACAAGGAAGAACAACTTTTCTATGACAAGGTAAACAAAAATTACACCTCTAAAATTCTCACTATGGGTACACAGATTTGAACTGCAACAAGACATGTGCCTTTAATGTCTCACAGTGTGCCAAAGACAGTGAGTATCCTCGACACCAGCGGTTCCCAACCCTTCATGTGTGTGAACCTAAAGTAGCAACTGGCATGTGACCCGCGACCCTTCCATGGAAAGAGCAGTAATCTGTGATATTGAATACAAGTGAACTGATACTAATGCCTTTTCTTGAACACTACATGACATTGCCACGTATTTAAAAAAATATATTAAATTTTTAATGTTACTTGTCAAATCTAATACTTTATGGGGCAAAATTAAATACACAAAACATGCAAGAAACAAATCTTTGTCCAAATAACTCATAAGTTTGCTGGTTAGCAGGGCTGTGGAGTCGGTGTCGGAGTCGGTAAAAATGTACCGACTCCAACCTCAATTTAAAATCTTAACTAGATACTCCAACCCAGAGCCCTGATAGCTACAGTAACCATTAGACTTATATTTAAATATAGGTTATAAGTCTAAACAGCAGCCTGATGATTCACGTGGTGGTGATGAAACGTCTTATAGGTTTACCGTTATTAATACATATTGAACTTTTATGAAGGAGTCGGAGTTTTAAAAATTAAGGAGTCAGAGTCGGAAGTTTTGTGTACCGACTCCACAGCCCTGCTGGTTAGACAACTACGTTGTACAGTACAATAACAAAGTGTGTTCAATAGTTGTTTAAAATGTAATTACTCCAAAATGCATAAAATTAATAAACACAGATTCAGTAATAACATTTTCTCGATCATTCTCTTTGAATTTAGACACAAATTTTTATTTTTTTATAATTATCGACTTCTCCATGAAACCTTCTCGAGACCCTACGTTAGACCTCCTGTGACCCTCATTTGGGTCGCAATCTGAGGTTGGGAACCGCTGCTCTACACCCTTACACATATTAATTTTAATGGGAACTTCAAAATATCGCATATGCATTACAGTCCTTTCCCAATTCCTCTCTGCCTCTCTTCCTCGTACTCTTTTCTAACTTAATTTCTCACCATCTTTCCTGGAACTGAATGTTCCTTGAACAGTGACAATTAGTCCAGAGATTCAAAAAACGCCCTGTTGTTAATGGATCCAAGAATTCTGATATCGTCTTTAGAAAAATTTCCAAAACTGCATTTTTCGGCAGTTAAGTAGTCAAATAATTCAATGTGGCACAGTCCTTGAGAAATTGAAGAGTTCCTCAGCTAATTAAAAATCTCCCCACATCTTATGGAATCTGACCTCTCGTTGCCGTATTCACAGAATCCAGCTAAACGTTACAATTCTCGGTACCCACTGAACAGTGGGCTGGGTAGAACCCACAACCGGTCTGGACGTTAGAAAAACCCCTTCCCCCTGTCGGGATTCGAACCCAGGAACGTCCACTCTGTAGCCCAGTTGCTACACCGACTGTGTCAAAACGGCTTTCGAATCTTAATTAACATTCTAAAAACAAATTTCTTTTAACTCGATTTGTCTTCCGTAATGTAAAAATTGAATGCGAAATGATCGTCATGCTACGGAAGGTTACAGACGCCTATTTTAATCTTATTTCTGCATACAACACGACAGGCAATGTAAGCATAACGTAACACAGAGAAGCGTTCGCGTGCCCATTGTTGCCGTGGAAAGCAATAAGTATTACACATCCTGAGGGTGTATGTGTAGCCTTAGTCACCCAATATGCAAAGCGCATGCGCCGTATTATATTGTTATCTGTGGCCTGTCTGGCTGTACCATATTTTTCCACATTATCTCATAAACGGTGTGACTTCCGGAAGAAAAAGTTATTAAACACAAAATGTGTGTTTTGATTTTCTCTACAACTCTTGTCTGGACCATTTCTCATTGCAAGAAGAATTGAGCGAGATATTATCATAAATGCACATAGGTCTTCATGTAAAGTACCCTTTATTCTTGTCAGATTTTAACCCTTTAAAGACGAAGCATATCTGTTTTATATAAGGACTCAGTGCGTACCGCGCTGTAAACACTCTCCACTTCGGTTATAAAAACCAGTCACTTAATGTTTTGTAAGGCAAAAGTTGCTGTTTGTTCTGAGATCCGTACAAAACACATAAACGCAATGTGGGCACCACGCAGAATTTTTTAATGTTAAACCTGGTCGTATGTAAAGTTACCACTAAGCTTTGAAAGGTTAATGAAACCTGAATTCTATCGACAGGTTTTCCAAAAAAATACTCAAATGTAAACATTCATGAAGATCCGTCCAGTGGCAGCGGAGTTGTTCCATGCGGACGGACAGACGGACGGACGGACGGACGGACGGACATGACAAAGCCAATAGCAATTTTGCGAACGCGCCTAAATACGGATCCACTGCAGTAGCGGTCATTCTGAGCTACTGCTGTCGATATAGGACATCGAATTTTGTAAGATTTAACAGCATCTGAAGAGTCTTCGCAGATCAAAGGCGTCTAACAAAATGAATAGCGGACATGTGAGGTTGTCTGCTACTGAAGTGATGTCACAGCGCTGAGCGACTCTCTGAGTATCCATTACGAAAAGTGTTAAGTGACCCCACACCGAAGGGGAAAGTAAATCAGACCACCAGACTATTCCGGGCTACTTTATCTTTCCTGACACCCCGACCCATTCGCCTGACAAGTTCAGGAGGCAGTTTGCCTTCGTGTTACACAGTAAGACAAGCAAGGTCAGGCTCCGTTCGGTTGCTTCCTGTGGGATAATACGACGGCCCACACAGCTGAACAAAATCCTCACGTGTTTTCGTGAAAATTGCATGAAAATCGACGAAGAGAAATCCGTACATTTCTTGTGGACGTATACGAAATTACATTTACGTGTCTCGCAAAGACGTGTCACATTTTGAAAGAAAAGAACGCCCTGGTAAAGTTCTTGTACTGCTTCACGGAATACAGAACGTGCAGTCTTGTTCTAATCTTATTTCTGTAAGCAGGTGCGCACCCAAAATTTCTCCTTGGGGAGGGGGAGGGGGCTGACCCTGAGGCTATACATAATTTCATTTTAAAATTTGTTATAATAATCATGCTGTATGCACAACATAACACTGTTTGCAACTGCATTTATATACATACAAATATAACTGAATGTTCCATGACTCAATCACAGTGTCCAATCTTCTTGTATTTTTTTAATTTAACTTATTTTTCAAAATTCTAATGAACTGGTCATCAGCCGATTTCAGTGCCTGATTTCGGCTGAAGAGTAAATCACGTAAAACTTTTGACATCATCGTGTCTAGAAAATGCGCTTTTTAAACTTCGGTTTTGGGGTGTTTGGGGGGGCGGGCAGCCTGGCTGCAGCCCCCCCCCCCCTCTTGGGTGCGCCCGTGCCCGTAAGTAAAAATGAGCCTAATGCAGTAGCAGTGACTCAATGCGGCTACACATGTGAATTACTGAGCTGCTACTATGTAAGACATCCAAATACACGCTGCATAACATTTAACCCTTTAAAGACGAAGCGTATCTGTTTTATATAAGGACTCAGTGCGTACCGCGCTGTAAACACTCTCCACTTCGGTTATAAAAACCAGTCTCTTAATGTTTTATAAGGCAAAAGTTGCTGTTTGTTCTGAGATCCGTACAAAACACATAAACGCAATGTGGGCACCACATAGAATATTTTAGTGTTAAACCTGGTCGTATGTAAAGTTACCGCTAGGCTTTAAAAGGTTAACAGCTCGTTGAGAGCTGGCGTAGATCAGCATTGCACGAAGGTAGGCACCGCGTTTGCGGGAGCGTTTGAGAATGTACGAGTGACGTCATTGCTACGGGAATGTCAGAAAATCGTATTGCACTTCCCCCCCCCCCCCAGCGTCTGACAAGACTGCACACGTGCTACGAAGCACAGCAATGGAAGAAATTACGTCTTCAGGATTGCCTGTCCGTTTTCACCCTCAGTGTCACTTAACTTCTCCCTCAGCAGCCAACCAAGTTCAAAGTCAAAGATGAAGTCCCTAAAGCTAATTCCAGTGACTTGTTCTGTTGCTGCCTGGCCAGAGCTATGAAAACCTACGGGTACGGGGACACAGGAGAAGGGAGCAATGGTGGGCTGACGGTTAGAAGGGGAAACTGCAGGCCTTAGGAGGAAAAAAAGTGCTTTTTAAACAAACAATAACAAACATGGCGATGATATGAAACTTGGGGCTTAAACCCGACAAGTTTAACCTACCCAGAATCCGCACACCTCAGTAGCAAGTTCAGACAAAGACAATAAAACAGCAATAATAATAATAATAATAATAATAATAATAATAATAATAATAATAATAGACTGTTAACACACATGTACAAGAAGAATACAGGCTTCAACATTCCAGCTAAAAACTTCTAACCTACCCATTATTTTTAGTGTAGCAATTACCTCTTAATTCATCAACTTGAGGTTAACTGTAATTGCATTTGTATTTGTATTGTATTTGTCTGTGTATTGTGTTTGTAACTGTATTTGTATTGTAATTTTATTTGTACTTTAATTGTGTTTGTATTGTAACTGTATGTATTGTGTGCAGTATGTGTCCTTTATTGTTTTTGTAATTTTGTGTGCTGTGTTTTCTTGAGTGCGGTGTGTTATTTTGTGTGTTGTATCTTATTGTAGTACCGCTGCCACCGGGTACAAACCCATTTGCAGTCAAAATAAATAATAATAATAATAATATTTAATACTATACGTAACAGCCTGGATAGCTCCGACTAAGCGACCGCAGCATTAAGCTGACAACTCTTCTCCCTCCAGTGCCAAGGTTAAGCATACATGGAGCTATACCTCCACTCCTCTATGCGTCTACACAGCTCGTACCGGGAGAACTTTGTTAAATGTCACAATGTAGCAGGACTAATCAAGAGAAATGCATGATAACAGTTATGTTCTTTGTATTAAAGTCCGAAAGTATTAAACGGTGTTATATAATCGCAGAAAGTAGCAGCGTCGTTAAACAAGAAAACAAAATTGAACTGTGCATTCAAAAGTGAACATATAAATTAATTTGATTTTTTACACACTTTACCGTGGATTTTAAGTTTTGTATGAACATCTCAGGATGATCGAATGATCAAAAACACGTAGTGTATAAAATATTGACGAAACACAAGTTTTGTCGGACAGGACACGTGGTGTTGATCTATGAACATATCAACTGACAATGGAAAAGAGTGTGTGCCGTTGGGTCCGTGAAGTTCATACCGGTATGGCATTTTACTTACAGCCAACTGCACTCTCTTCCGCGTCATGCCCAAGAAACACACGTAGCACTCAAAGCAATAATTAGTATGAACTGTGACTTACCTCCAAAGTTGTCGTGGGATATCACTTTAAATATACTGATCACAAAGTCACACTGTCACTACTGATACCCTGTCACCGTCAAGAAGCTAAAACAAACGGTATAAAAACATATCGTTGCGACGAGACTAACTGACCGCGAACCAACAACACGCCATTTTCACTACAGTAGCGATACCAACTTATCCAACTTAATGGCACGAACTTCAGGTTCATTGGATCATTACATCAGGAAGAAACGTGTTGGGCTAGTCTCCCCTAGACGTGGTTAAAATCGATTCAGGCACCCTAAGTTTGTGAAGGAGATACAAGAATATCAGATGGGTATAGGACTAAAACAAACACAGATGCACACGTAAAATTGCTGCTCGCATAAAGCCTACTTTCCTCAAAAACATTAGGCTAAGAATGCTTGTGTACAACAGTGAGGACCAACACACATCATCATCATCATCATCATCATCATCATCATCATCATCATCATCATCATCACTACCACATAAATATCGCTTTCCATAGGTTGTGAACTTAATACTGGAATCACAACTGCCCACGTTTACCCTAGAGCCTAATCTCGTAGATTGGTATTCCTGAACAAGTAACCAAATCCGATCTTATCATCAGCCCGCTCAAATTTCTTCACAACTTAACAGTCTTTGTTACGCGACGCGAAGAACAAATTGTGTCTAGTGATAATTTCTTGTATTAAAACATGAATACTATATGAAAAACTTTTGTTATTTATCCTTACGTAAATCTCGGTGTCAACAGCTGTTCCGTAGCCGCTCATGACAGTTTGACCACCTCAGCAAAATTCCGCTATACGAACACACTACCAACCACACAGTAGTGAGATTACTATGCTGTGTTGAACACCGTCACGTTCTCTTTCTTACATTCAGTGATGAGACTCCGGAATTTCTAACAACCACCAGATATGTAGGAATTCAGCCAATTTTTCGCTGTAGTCACTAAGCACGTCAGTGAATGTTAGCAGTTATTGCCCGTCGCCAACATTCGCTGCCTTGCCTGCATGCACTGCAATGTATTACGTCGTGCTGCACTCTACCTCGCTTTCATCACATGAATGCTACGTGGTTCGAACATAGCGGCGTCGTGCGTTCCTTCAGCACCTCTTGCATGTCTCTTTCTACTCCCTGTTCGTTCAAATCTTTCTGACTTGCGGTCGTGTATTGGGAGTTGAGATATGCTGGTGGCGAAATATGTGACCAGTGTACTGAAATATACGTAGTCAGAAAAATTGGAGAAAAACCTCTGTATAAGTCCGATTTCTTTTTATTAAAAAAGTCCCAAATATTATACAACCTACCTTCTGCGACGTTCAGTTTTCGACATACAAGACGCCGTCAAATGCGGTACCGTACGTCCTAAAAGTGTAGTCTCTCACACCAATAAAGCGCGTTGTTAAGTGTGGTCAAGACGTAGAGTAAGACGGGGTTCTGTTGAGGCCGATTGAACATGAAATACATGCATCACCAATAATGCAAAATACACGGAAATTCGCATTAAATTGTCCTGGTCGATGTCATCCAGACGCTAATGTATTGCGAGAATTGCAGCAGCGTGTCGGTGAGAAGGGAAGAGTATCTCTTGACTACATTCCTAAATGCAAGTCACCCACAGACTGACACTGACACCAGCCAGTGAGCATGCCATAATTGCAGCTGTGGAACGACAGCCGCGGAGAAGTTCGCGTGATATAGCACGACAATCGGGATTATGTAAAACGGGGGTTCTCGAATTTCTTCTTTACGATCAGCTGTATCCATACAGCTTCTCGCGGAAAGGAAGTCTCTTGCCAGACGTTCATCGTTTACGCCTATTTACATGTAACTACAACGCCCCCATTGTTTGATCATGTAATATCCTGCGCCATTTTCTGTTGACGTGTGTCTCGGAAACTAAGCGTCTCAGAACATACGTTATGTAACATTTTCGACTTAATTTTTAACAAGGTATAAAGCTACAGACTGTGTGTAGGCAAATGTCTTTTCATCCTGCATACACGAGTCTTGCTTTGATTGGACAAATGTAATTTGTACTACTGCCTTAACCAACAAAACCGTATGATACAATTAAATTCAGTACTAATTGTTATAAACTCGGATTACCGTTAATTATAGGCACTAATTACACGGTACAGACTGATCCTTCTAAAGTGGCTATACATATTGCAACAAAACAATCTGTGACACTATAAAACCCAGAGATACGTCCAAAACACTCCGCTATTGAACTCCGAACGGATCATTCGAAATAATGTAGCACAAAGTTCGTTTCCAAAGTGCGTTAATTGAAGATGCGTTATTTAACCCTTTAAAGACGAAGCGTGTCTGTTTTATATAAGGACTCAGCGCGTACCGCGCAGTAAACACTCTCCACTTCGGTTATAAAAACCAATCTCTTAATGTTTTATAAGACAAGAGTTGCTGTTTGTTCTGAGATCCCTACAAAACACATAAACGCAATGTGGGCACCTCGTAGGATTTGTGAATGTTAAACCAGGTTCGATGCCGGGTCAGTCCATGTGGGATTTGTGGTGGACAAAGTGGTACTGGGACAGGTTTTTCTACGACTACGTCGGTTTTCTCCTGTCAATTTCATTCCACCGGTGCTCCATTACTAGCAAAAGGACAAAAAATAATAATCTTCATCACAGGGTTGCACAAGAAGCCTCAAGAAACCTTCCCACAATATTCTACCACGAAATCAGGTATTTATTTCGTGATACAGAATTCTAATTTCGCCTCAGGGATAAGCATGTACTTCACAGTTTTAACACTAACATATTACAGTCTCCATTACGAAGGACGCGTATAATTTCGTGACAAATTTGTCTCCATTTCGAAGGACGTGTATAATTTCGTGACAAATTTGTCTCCATTACGAAGGACGTGTATAATTTCGTGACAAATTTATGGTACCGGACCAAGAAAAGTTTTGTGTCACGAACGTAGTAGGTTTGCCTGTAAGAAAGTTCGAAAATGCGCGAGTTCACAGATCCATCGCAGCCTTACTTTCTACAGAATAATGTTTCATATGGAGCCTCACATAAAAACATAATTTACAGTAAACGGAACCAACCCATCAGAGGACAACATCAAAGTATACTGACATGGCGATGTACTGCTACGTGTATCGACCCCTATAAGGTCAGCATCAGGATTACTCCCCATCAACAATTCTACACATTCTTGTGATCGTAGCTTTGTAGATGTAGACACATTCACTAATCTACATAAATTATAATACGTAATGAGAAAATCCTCTTGTCTTTTCCAGTAATGCATCAACTGATTATATCAGAACCTTGGGTACATGGAGACGTTGCAGTTCTCCTTGTAAATTAACCCTTCAAAGACGAAGCGTATCTGTTTTATATAAGGACTCAGTGCGTACCGCGGTGTAAACACTCTCCACTTCGGTTATAAAAACCAGTCTCTTAATGTTTTATAAGGCAAAAGTTGCTGTTTGTTCTGAGATCCGTACAAAATACATGAACGCAATGTGGGCACCACGTAGAATTTTTTAACCCTTTAAAGACGAAGTCTGTCTGTTTTATATAAGGACTCGGTGCGTACCGCACAGTAAACACTCTCCACGTCGGTTATAAAAACCAATCTCTTAATGTTTCATAAGGCAAAAGTTGCTGTTTGTTCTGAGATCCGTACAAAACACATAAACGCAATGTGGGTACCACGTAGAATTTTGTAATGTTAAACCTGGTGGTATGTAAAGTTACCGCTAGGCTTTAAACGGTTAATACGCACTTGAATTATAAATCGCGTACGAGTAGCTTAGCTATGCTGAACGTTTCAGAGTTCTATAAAGTGTTGGTTGCTCCGTTATGTAACAGCAGAACCAGTCCGAAAGACGTGAATTATTGTGAGGGGGAAAAAGCACAAGTATAAAATACTCTTTATGTGTAAAAAATTTCTGAAATTTATTTTTTCTGTTTTATGGATATTTAATAATATGGACCCAAGCTAATCTGCAGCAGTGACTTTGGTGACGTGCATGTTACACAGACACGACAGTTCATGAAGAAATGAAGAGCAGA
Source organism: Coptotermes formosanus (assembly GCA_013340265.1). NCBI lineage: Eukaryota > Metazoa > Arthropoda > Insecta > Blattodea > Rhinotermitidae > Coptotermes > Coptotermes formosanus. The sequence continues at coordinate 482,437 of BLKM01000352.1, read as the reverse complement.
CTGAAGTCGGTCAGCGCTTGCTATCATTCAGTGCAGAATCTTTTGTATTCCAGTTTGATATCCAGAAATATATGGATCAACATATACAGAACTGTAATTTTGCCTGTTGTTTTGTATGGGTCTGAAACTTGCTCTCTCACACTGAAGGAGGAACAAAGACTGAGGGTGTTCGAGAATAGGGTGCTGAGGAGGATATTTGGGCCAAAGGGGGACGAGGCGACAGGGGAGTGGAGAAGACTACATAACGAGGAACTTTATGCTCTCCACTCCTCACCAAATATTAGCCGGATGATCAAATCAAGAAGAATGGGATAGACGGGCCATGTGGCACGCATTGGAGACAGGAGAGGTGTATACAGAGTCTTGGTAAGGAAACATGAAGGAAAATGACCACTTGGAAGACCTAGGTGTAGATGGGAGGATAATATTAAAATGTATCTTCAAGCGTGGGGCGGGAAGACATAGACTGGATTGATCTGGCTAAGGGTAGGGACAGGTGGCTGGATCTTGTGAATGCTGCAATGAACCTTCAGGTTCCATAAAATGCGGGGAATTTCTTGACTAGCTGAGGACCTATTAACTTGTCAGGAAGAACTGTGCTTCATAGAGTTAGTTAGTTAGTTAGTTAGTTAGTTAGTTAGTTAGTTAGTTAGTTAGTAAGTAAGTAAGTTAGTTAGTTAGTTAGTTAGTTAGTTAGTTAGTTAGTTAGTTGGTTGGTTGGTTGGTTGGTTGGTTGGTTGGTTGGTTGGTTGGTTGGTTGGTTGGTTAGTTGGCTGGTTGGTTGGTTGGTTGGTTGGTTGGTTGGTTGGTTGGTTAGTTAGTTAGTTAATTAGTTAGTTAGTTAGTTAGTTAGTTAGTTAGTTAGTTAGTTAGTTAGTTAGATAGTTAGTTATAGACATAAAAGGCTGCAATGATGTTGGCGGTCAGAAAACTGGTATTGTGTTTGTGTAGTTGTGGAAGTCAAAATAAATAAATATTTGAAAAAGCGGTTTAATTTGTCAGTTCTGAAGAGCGAGTTGACAGAGGCGTGTTAATTATGATGCTTTGATAAATAACAGTCCACAGCAATGTCACGTGACACTGTCATATCAATATAAATGTTACTGCCCAGCACAAACCCTAGCTGTGACAGCAAAAGATTGGTTCTTACCGGGGAACACAGCACAGTATCGGAAACTGAATCACAGGTGTGCGTTTGGACTTCATGCTGCAGATAATGAGAGACGTATTGGATTGCACGAAATATTGTTTTCACGCCAAGAAGAAACGTACTTGGACAGATGTCAGAAGCGCATCACTCAATCACATAGCAAGGGATTGTCTGCAGGGATCAGTGGCGTAGCTAGGCTTTTCGGCGCTCGGAAAAGATACTCGCAATATTCGCCCCTAACAGAAGTTACGAACTTAAAAAAACACACACACAATATTTCGCTGAATTTCCTTTTATTTGGTTTAATAACTTAAAACTTTGAGCGCAGAGAATCAAATTTTTTTCACTTAAATTATTTATTTTTCCGCCTGGAGCAGCCGCATCTTTCGCTCCGATCCTGTTAGCTACGCCACTGGTAGAAAACAGAATTTCACAAATTTCTTTTCCTATATCTGAACCGCAGCCATTGCAGACTTGTCCACGCTGGAGTGGAAAACACAAGTCACTGTTTAACAATGGGCCGCGCGTTGAAACTGATAACAAATGTACTTCGCAGTTAATACTGTTGACTTGGCTATGGGCTGGATAATCCGGGTTCGAATCTCGGTACAGGTAAGAGATTTTTCTCTTCTTAAAAACGTGTAGACCGGCTCTGGGACCCACCCAGCTTCCTATTCAATCTGCACCGGGTAAAGTAGACGTGGCATGAAGCTGACTACTCATTTCAATTGAGTACCGAGGTTAAGAATGAGTGGAGCTATACCTCTAGCAATTTTGCGAACGTGCCTAAAAAAAGAGGGATGACTAACATAAAGATACTATATTTGAGACATATGATGTTTCTTAACATGGGTCTGCTTACGTCATCAAATAAAACTAACATTATAAAGTCTCTTCTGTTCGTTCCACTTGGTCAAGCTTTTCTCTTACCCCGTATCATACCACAAATGCAGCTCTCTTCCCGTATAACAGGCTTCAATTTCACGGCTTCCACATTTAATTAAATTGTCGTTCCAGTACCCCTTTCAGCATGCATATTTAAGTGAAATCACGGTTCCAAATATCCCTTTCAGCATGCATATTTAAGTGAAATCATGATTCCAAATATCCGTTTCAGCATGCATATTTAAGTGAAATCATTATTCAAAATATCCCTTTCAGCGCGCATGTTTAAGTGCAATCATGATTCAAAATATTCCTTTCGGCATGCATATTTAAGTGAAATCATTATTCAAAATATCCCTTTCGGCACGCATATTTAAGTGAAATCATGATTCCAAATATCCCTTTCAGCACGCATATTTAAGTGAAATCATGATTCAAAATATCCCTTTCAGCACGCATATTTAAGTGAAATCATGATTCAAAATATCCCTTCCACAACACGTATTTTTAGTGATACCGTGATTCAGAATAGCTAACAAGGGTTACGATGTGTGACAGCGACACACGTGCAGCGTCACTGTATGTACCTGCAACAATTTGCATTTGAAATTTAAACGCACTCGAAGCTGCAGCGGTGTTGGTTCATTAGGGCAATGTTCCCTCGCTAATGCCTAGAAACGTCAATGTTAGTAAGCACTTACCATAATGCACAATTTCGCAATCCGGAAGATTACAACGTAAATTGGATGACGTGATTTACAACGTTCAGCAGTATTGTGTGCCTCAAAAACCGACAGCAATTCCCGGTAACACGAATACCGCAAGTGTGCGCGTGTCTGTGGCACACACACACACACACACACACTTACACACAATCGCACATGTCAAGAGCTGTGGAAGAAAGCTGTCATTACAAATCATTCGTACAAACGGAAAACGAAATATTTACAGTTGAATATAAATGCCAACGAATTTACATAATTCTTCATCAAAACAAACAGAATTCTGTGCAAAATTCAAGTGACAGCTGAGGCAAGAAACACAGTTCTACCACAGACCTAATACTAGATAATAAACTAAATTACTTGTTTAGCCCAAATAAATACACTAATATGAGTAGAAGTACACCAATAACGCCATGCAGAAGTTAACATTGAGAAACTAAAACTTGTTGGTCTCTCCATAAACACTGCACTTTCTATGATAGCCCAAAGCTTATTGTTATGTTGAAAAAGATCCTGCCATTGGACACTATCTAAGCCACATTAATCTCGTCTACTCCCTCCTAGTATGTTTATTTAAAATATGTTTTCATAGTGTATTATCGAGCTATCAGTTTGGCATCAAATTTGTCGTTATACTAACATATGCTACATCGGTAACTGTGTTCGTAATACAACAGCAGTCTGGCTTATTGTGGTGCAGATCAAAATTGCGCAACAATGAGAACAACGGATCTCTCAGTATATCCAGTTGAACACAAGTACCAACAACAGCTCGCCACCTGCTATTTTCACACCAGTAATTAAGTACAAATTTAGGGCTGCTTCCATCTAATTTTTATAAATTCTAGAAAGAACAACTTGAAAATTTTGAGCTTCTAAAGATGCAATCAGAAATCGACATACAGTGGCGCTAGTGTCTCCACAACGTCACAAATTCGTAGGGCCGCCATGTTAGGCATTATTGGCATAAAAATTATCATTAGAAGAACATCATTCAATACAAAATACTGGTGTGATACAACAGATATGGCAAAAAATGGAAGTTGTGTTTAGAATTGCGAAATTTTCCCATTGTCTCCGGTGAGTTTCAATACTAAAGCTGAAGTATTCGAGTTTCTGTACTTTCAGGTCTGCTCTTATTACAGTTTGTATTGTTACGTTCAATAGATTTATACGCAGGTTACACACCTTTGTTTGTGGGGTGGAAAATTTGTATTGTAGTTTAAACTTTTAACCTTTTAAAGCCTAGCGGTAACTTTACGTACGGCCAAGTTTAACATTAAAAATTCTACACGGTGCCCACATTGCGTTTGTGTGTTTTGTACGGATCTCAGAACAAACAGCAACTTTTGCCTTATAAAACATTAACAGACTGGTTTTTATAAGCGAAGTGGAGAGTGTTTACAACGCGGTACACACTGAGTCCCTATATAAAACAGATATGCTTCTTTTTTAAAGGGTTAATTCTGCAATAAACGACCAGTGAGATAAAGCATTCGGTACGGAATCTCTAATGTACCATGTTATGGCACTGCAGAATAAGGGGAGTCCCAAAACTGCTAAACTCAAAACAAGTACAGCGAATTTGTTTAACAGTAAACTTGCAAGTTCAGACGGTGATAGATGAAAAGACCCTTAGTCTATGTAAGAAGTGTGATGTCGCTTGATGACAAATGGTAAATCTCTCATCAAATCTAAGATAATGGGTTGTTCTTAAAATTTTCTGGCATATCTTCCTTCATAAAAGAAGAATGGAACCTTCATGCAGCCTGTATTTGTGTGTGTGATCGCGCACCATATTATCGTTTGAAACACTTGAAAGATTTTCACAAAATTAGGCATAAACTTTATGGTAATTGCGGCAATCACAATTCCGTACAGAACCAATAAAAGCAGAATGGCAGAGACGTGAAGCTGTGAGGCAGCAAAGCATATTTTGGTCTGAGATAATTTCAGTTTTGTAAACGTATAACCCTAATTTCCGTACATAAAAATTAATATTATTATTTTTTTAATTTTCATTTTAATAATAGAATTTATAATAGGAAAATAATAATAATAGGCTAATGATAATAATAATAATATGCTAATAACGGACTCCATAAAAGGCACTTGTGCTTTTAAGCCTGCGGTAACTTTACATACGGCCAGGTTTAATATTAAAAAATTCTACGTGGTGCCCACATTGCATTTATGTGTTTTGTACGGATCTCAGAACAAACAGCAACTTTTGCCTTATGAAACATTAAGAGATTGGTTTTTATAACCGAAGTGGAGAGTGTTTACAGCGCGGTACGCGCTGAGTTCTTGTATAAAACAGATACGCTTCGTCTTTAAAGGGTTAGTAAATACCAGTTGAACTGAACTGAATTGCATTGAATTATTATTACACAAACAGTCCTGAAAACAGCTGATGGTCTCTTTAGAGACATGCCCTTAAGGTAATCTGTAAGTTTATTTCACAGAATAAAATCCACCGCGAAAATGGATTTTAGTTGCAAGTCACACTCTCTTTTACAGACGAAAATTCGCCGTGCATGTCAGGCACGTACTAAGGCATCCTGATGGACCGAAAACAAAGTATGAGTTTAGAGAATTCAGCGTTCTGATGGCCTGACGACAGCCTTCCAACTGTGCCCCCCCCTCCCCCCCTTTTTTTTTGTGAGACACAAAAATAAGTGCCTAAAGCGAAACTCTTTTGTAAATTATTACTTTTACGTCTAACTTGCTTGAAGTTCTCTTCCATTTTATTTTCGATTCCATTTGCGCAGTTATACTTAAAACTTCAGGCCACGTACTTTTTTTGTAACGGTCTGGATTTCACTTGAATTTTGTTAAGGGCTGATATTAGCTACACATGAAAAGCTTTGTTCCGTACATTCTTCATCCCCCATTCCACAAAATGCACAATATTTATAACTTAAACTTAACGTACTCTCTCATATTCCTCTGAAAATTTTCCGTATCTTGTTAACACACACACAGTAAGTAAACCCACTTGGTCCTGCGATGCACGATACTGTGTGGTAAGTAACACTAAATTTACCGCTCAATTAAGCACCTGCACCCTGTCCAGAGTGGGATTTAACAAATGTCCTTACATGTCTGTGTAACAGGGTTCCATTACAAAGCTGATTATGGAAAGCCCTTTAAAACTGTGGGTGACGTAACTAATTTTGTGACAAATTCATGATGTCGTACCGCGATAGGAATTGTGTCGTATAACTGAACACGTCTGCTTTAATTCCAGGGAATTTAATGTGTTCCACGTCCGTGCACTATATTATACCAAAACACTAATCACCAACAAATGCACAAAGAGAGTTTTATCATCAATTGTAACACACTCCTACATGTTTTGACCCTGCTGGGTCATCTTCAGGGAGAACTTTTTATTATCGTTACACTAAGGTTGCACTTTACAGTTGAGTGAGAATGTGCTGTTGAATGTGTACTGGAGGCGTGAACTGTCTGTGGTCCGCCGGACCGCGGAGAGTTCACGCCTCCAAAAACAACGCAGTACACAGTCAACAGCAAAGTGCAACAGAAAAGCGCAACCTTAGTGTAACGGTAACGGAAAATTTCTCCCTGAATATGACCCAGCAGGGTCGAAACATGTAGGAGTGTGTTACAATTCATGATAAAACTCTCTTTGTGCATTTTTTGGTGAATAGTGTCCAGGGAATTATTTACTACACTAAAACCAAACCCAATGCGCAACGTAACACAAAATACAATAAAACCCTATTACGGACTCTCCCTACAGGTTTCGGACACGGACGTATTCATAAGACAAAAAAAAGTAAGAATTGCAGGTAATTTTATTATAAGACTGGACAAAATTATCACATGCTATTAGACACATCTTATTTTCTGTGTAACTTGCCTGCTTTGTGACACGTAAGCCATTTTTGCACAACTTGTTTCCGTCAGTGAAACCTATTTCCTTTGAAATTTTAACACAGCTAATTCGTTTAACCTCAACTCACGTTACACAAAATGGCTGCACTGTACGCGCATCATCAACAATCATCCGTCCTCCTTTGAGACTTTCTACCCATCCTTCAACCTCCCTCTAGAGCGTACTGTTTAAAGGTGTCTGCCTTCAGCAAGATCTGCCACTTCTCTCATGCCGTCTGGCCACAAAAATCAAAACACACGGGACTACGTTTCTGCTTTGGGGCTTTTATAAAACTGGCAGCCATGTTGAAAGCCTCACAGAATCATCGTTAAATAAAACGCTTATTTTGGTGAATTTCATTACAACGGCAGTCCTGTAGCTTTCCATGTAATCAGCATCACTCGACAGATATCGAAAACAAACTGGGTGTACATGACAGAAAATTAATTTTATTTACGTCTGCAAACTTCGGCAGCACTGACGAACGCCATTTTGAGGTAACTTTATTTTACCTTCAACGTTTTATTTTCCCTCATGCAAGTTCTATAGCACGTCTTGCCGCCTTACGATAGCCGTATAAATTTCTAAATCAAAACACATACAATAAAATACCGCCAGACACAACACTACCATATACTGCGTATTAGTATATTATATGCACGCAATTAGTACATGTAAGGTACTAGTATGCTATATATAAGTTCTGTGTCTGACGGTAGTTTATTGTATGTGTTTTGATTTACGTATTGACTTAACGGGATGACGCAACATTCCTTTGTATAAATTTGTACTGAAATACTGATTTTTAGAATTACATAACATGGCATAACATGACATTACCTTTCGATTACTCATTCATTTAATTACTCATATAAATTATGGAAGTATTCGTGACTTTATTAGGTCATTATACAGTGCCTTTTGCACCACTTCAATTTTGTTTCGTCTTCTCCTTAAGGATAATTTTTTTGGGCGCTTCTGTTGTTACACCTAGTCTTAAGACTAACGGGTAACTTTTGCTGACCCAAAACGCTACGTTTAATCTTAACCTAAGGGTTCACCCAGTGGCCTTCCTTAGTTTTTGGCATTTGTAGGTAGACACGTTTATGTTGTGTTTCACTGGCACAACCCTGCCTTATTCACTGACACTTTACACTGGCTCGAAAGGGTTTACCCTCTGAAGCCCTCTCACTATATCACTGCTGTCCAGGAGCTGTCAAGCCTCGACACTGGTGTGTTGGTGGAGCCTTTCCTCGTGTTTCCGTGCGAACCTTTTTATTTCTCTGTCCACAGTGTCTATTTCCAGACCCCTGTGCAGAGCACTGTTCCTCACGTACCGAGGTGCATCGACGGTGTTCCTCACTACTTTGTTTTGGAAGCGCTGTGTAATTTTAATACTGCTGTGGTTGGCACATCCCCGCAGCTGTACGCCGTACGTGCAGATGGATTTTATGATCTGCTTGTAAAGTGTAAGTTTGTTGTGCAGAGACAGGGTGGACCTTCTTCCCAGCAGCCAATACATTTTTCTGTATTTGAGACCGAGTTCGTCTCTTTTCTTTTTAACATGGACTTTCCATCGAAGCTTAGTGTCTAGCGTCATACCGAGGTGTTTCGCTGTGTTTGAGTGCGGTATTTGGTTGTCATGGATGGTTACCGGTATGTATTGTGCTTTTTATTAGTGCAGTTCACATGAACTGATCTTGCTTCATTTAGTTCGATACGCCATTTTTTGTCCAGTTGGTTATTTGAATGACAGCTTCTTGTGGTTTTTCTTTTCCTTCTTCAGTACTATTTCCTACAGCTAAAATAGTCGTGTCGTCTGCGAATGTGACTACTGTATTACTTTGTGGCTTTGGAAGGTCACTCGTGCACAATACGTAGCGGACCGGTCCTGGCGCACTTCCTTGTGGCACTCCTGCTTTTATTTCCTTCAGGTCTGAATATGCTTCTTCTTGCTTTATTCTGAAATGTCTCACAGTTATGTACGATTTAAGTATTTGGGCATACTGCTTTGTAGGAATGTTTCGAGTTCGTATATTAAACCCCTATGCCAGACCTTATCATATATTTGCGCTACATGTTTTAAGGATATAAAGCCTAAAGCTAATTAAATGTTGGATAGGAACTACGTGATACCCGGTTCACAACAATCTGACCAACAAAAGGCAAAGCCCTGTTTTACTGAACCACATTGCTGCATTCGTTCTGATATATTCATATTGATAGATCCCTCAGATGTTGGGCACTGATAAACTTTGTACTACAAAGACACTAATCACCAACAAATGCACAAAGAGAGTTTTATCATCAATCGTAACACACTCCTACATGTTTCGACCCTGCTGGGTCATCTTCAGGGAGAACTTTTTTGTTACCGTTACACTAAGGTTGCACTTTATAGTTGAGAGAATGTGCTGCTGACTGTGTACTGGAGGCGTGAACTCTCTGCGGTCCCGGCCTGCGAGTTCACGCCTCCAAAAACAACGCAGTACACAGTCAAGAGCACATTCTCACTCAACTATAAAGTGCAACCTTAGTGTAACGATAACAAAAAGTTCTCCCTGAAGATGACCCAGCAGGGTCTAAACATGTAGGACTGTGTTACGATTGATGATAAAACTCTCTTTGTGCATTTGTTGGTGATTAGTGTTTTGCATAACATAGTGCACGGATATGGAACACATTAAACTTTGCACTGTTCACTCCACCCATTGTCGATAACCAGATCACAACAATCAAACCAACAAAACGCGCAACACTCTTGTAACCTCACGCAAAACACATCGCTCCTATTACCATTACTAGGTGGTTATCGTCTGTTAGGAAAATAACCGCTGTTCTTTATGAAAATCTTATGAAATATTGTGTGGGTTCTATTCAGAGGATCTGAGTGTTATTGCTGGTAGTATATGCAGTAGCCACCGTGAATGATGAAGTGTTTTTCATCCCTGCATGTCTGTCCTCTACATAAAAGTCTTCTTGATTTATGAACCCTACTGTCAACTTTTGGAAATACCTCTTTATGCTTACATGGTCATGACAGTGCCTATCGTTTCTTGTAGACTTTAGGGGCCGGAGACGTGGCTTCAGTATGGCGGGTTGTCAAAATGATCGCGGGGAATGAGAAATGGGGCGGGGGGGATGGGTGCAGCTGAATGTGTGAATGAACTGAGACCGGCTGGACTTTGGGAAGTACATATCAGAGGTTCGTAAGTGTGTCGACCTTAACCTTTGCAGAAAGAAGTTCATCTCAGCAGTCTACAAATATCCACTTCCTACCGCATAATTAAAAACTGTCTCCATTACACAAAATAATGGGTTAATGTTCTTTAAGGTAACAGTCTTAATACTGTTTATTCTGAAAATAATATTAAGCAACATCCATCTGATATCAGTTTTTCACAATATTCCTTAAAGCTGGAATGGTAGTCATTTGGTAGAACTTCAGTCGTGTTAGATAAATTCTAAAAGGTTTTGACGACGGTGTATAACATTGTGTGGTGATGGTTTTATGGATTTGATCCATCGTCCGAACAGTAAAATATTAAAATATTAAAAAGTTAAAAATTAAAATCACAACGTTTCGGAAGCTGGCCCACTGGACCAGTGATGGAGGGTAGCTCTGTCTAAGTGGCCCAACAGAGTAGGTGTTCTTTTCTCCCCCTCCATTCACCTGAGGACGGAAGCAGAGCCAGCTTCCGAAACGCTGTGATTTTCATTTTTTAATATTTTAATATCTTACTCTTCGGACGATGGATAAAGTCCATAAAACCAACACCATTCAGTCCTCTTGTTTTTAGTGTTTTCAGTTAAGTGTGATCAAAAATACAGAGCTTTTAGCTTTAAATCAAGTGGTTGATAAAAAAATCCCTGTGTTTTAAGGGGTTGGATAATACAATTAACAATTTCATTAAGTCCGCACTGTTAGACATTTAGCACTCACTTTTCCCTTTCACTATCTCTAAGCTGCGCCTGCATGGTTGTTATGCCGTTCTTACCCTGTGCATTTCAATTGTTCTGTGAAGGTAATAATGGAATGAGTCGGACACGAGATAATGGAAGTTTAATTGGTGCAGTATAATTATTGACAATTACTCTGTTTCCACGGGTTGATCGATAGACGCGCTCGAGTATGGTAGAACCTTGCGGCGCGTTACGCAAACAAGACAGTTCCACTTGGTATCGCCGAGCGCCTATACCCGGCCATAGCGGGCACATCCCTTGGCCTGCTGCCAAGTGCCAATCGCGCGCAAGAATGTCCTTGAACAACGCATATCGCTTCAGCTAGTAAAGAAATCGTCGATGTACTGAAAAAGAGCCGATCTCAGTGGTCGCGCGGTCTAAGGCGTGGGTCTGCGGCCGTTCGTTTGTTGGGATTGCGGGTTCGAATCCAGCCGGGATCATGGATGTCTGTCTGTTGTGAGTGGTGTGTGTTGTCAGGTAGAGGTCTCTGTGTTGGTCTGATCACTCGTCCAGAGGAGACCTACCGGCTGTGGTGTGTGTCTGCGTGTAACAATGAAGCCTCGATAATGAGGAGGCCCTGGCCCGTGAGGGGCTGTTGTGCCACTTCAAACAAACTAAAAAAGAACGTTAATTACCGTGTCCAAAACAGCCCGCCATTGATGCCTACTAGGAAGCTAGATGAAACCAATCTAGGCCTATATCCTACCATTTTAAAATCCTTTTTTCTTTTACTTTCCCACCTACACCTGTTTTTGCACGTGCCCTGACCCCTTCAGGTTGTCTGAGAAAATGTTATGTACGTAGTAATTATATATATCTCGTATGCGGGCTACATTCCCCGCCCACCACATCCCCGTTGAATTTTCATAATTTCGTTTCATCTGGAAACAAACCTTACATTATTGAAAAATCTTGCAAGTTTTAATAAGTTACTCTGAGATACGGCCTTATGTAATGCAGATAAACGAGTATTTACATCGCCAAAATGTGCCCTTCTGTGGGCCGTACTTCGCCTATATCGGCCCATGTTTGCCTTCTGGTGTGCGGCCATGTGTGCGTGCATGTGTGTGTCTGTGTGTATTTCCAGGTTACAAATCACTGATACACGAGCACCACCTTTCACAAAGTACGAAATTCTGATGAAATTACACGATATTTCATCGTTTGCATGCTTAATCACATTTATGGTATTCATCTGTTTTATTCATACATCCATTGCAACTCAAGACAAATTTAATTAGCAAAACATGTGTATTAAATAAATTTCCATAACAGGACTTATTTTATATTTCTAGTAGTTAGACTGAATTGCCCTAAGTTTTTGGTTAAGGACCGATTTTCAAGTCTAGATTTCAGTTTACCTAACAGCCATTTTGTCACTGGACTGGTTACGTATTAGCGGCCATTTTGTGTCTCATTCAGAACTGGTTGCGTAACAGCAGCCATTTTGTGTCTGATTTGAAACTGGTTGCGTAATAGCAGCCATTTTGTGTCTGATTAGAACTGTTAAGCTTGGATCTCTCCCAGTTTTTATTATATTGAAGAGACAGTCCGCTCTCTCACGCTGGTTTCCGGCCTTCATGCTGGAGCTGATAAGCATACCAGCTTGTAACGTTTGAAGTTCAAGCTACATAATGGATATTGAGCTAGGTGGTGAGTATAATGAAAGGAAGCCGGGCATGGCTAGGCTGATTAATTGCTTGATTGCGGTCAACTGATAACGCAAAGTCATATACATTACTTGACATAAACCATTAACTACAGAAATATTTTCGTGATATTGATTTTTAGTGTTCAAATTACCTGTCCCTTTATTCCCTTTTACCACTTGATTCTTTAGTCGGCGCTATTCAGCTGATGCAGTTGTTTTAATTGGACTGTGTTATATGGCTGTCAGTATTCTAACGACCCAATTTCCAAGTTATGTAAATATAAAGCTTTTTTCTTTAAGGCGATTTATCCCCTTTGTATTTTTAGTCGAATATGCATTTCATTATGACACAGTCACACACAACATCATGATACAATCAATGAGGCGACAAGTTTCGGCTTATTTCAAGTCGTCATCATCATCATCATCATCATCATCATCATCATCAGGCCTTAACTCGACAAGAATTGTGAATAAAAATGTTTTACTGCAAATAGGCAACCCCGTTTGTTACAGGTTCCATTTCAAGGTCATCAAAAAGCCCACTGTCGTGCGGAATTACGCTAGGACCTTGTAAGGACATATAAAAAATTGAACGAGAAACATTCTCGTTGAGCTGAATAGACAAAATACCTGGAAGTAAAGACATGCAATTAACCTCATTAGCGCAAGCAGCAAATGAGATAAAACGATGGCGTGGTTCGCGTAAACAACAAAATAAATCCACACTGACAGAACACGCTAATTGCTTTCACAATTAAACAGTTCAACTACATTTAATTAACACCATAGAAGAATTAAATTAAATTGGTTACAGAACACAAACTGGAAACCGCCATGCATATTAAAATATTTATTCTAAAAGGAATCATGTATGATTTATTAATAACAAAAATTAATGTATGTATGTATATATATGTACTTTATGTCTTTATTTTAACGTTCTTACTAGAAATTTAAGATTCGATTTCCTCTATAAGAATATTGAACATTTTCAAGCTCTGTAGATTTTAGAGTAGCACGGCCGAAACATGCGGTCTGCAATTTTAAAATACACATGTCAATAAAAATGTGTTTTTTTTGGCTAAAAAGGGTTTCTGTTTCTTTGTAAACTTAAGTAACCGCCATTAGGGGTGCTAACACCCCGGGCGCCAGGTCGTCGTGGTGCCTAAATTTTGTACGGTGTAGCCTAATATTTGTGGGCCCTCAGTGGGGTCTTCCTTCATGTCACACTTCTGGCGCCCAGAAATTTAGGTGCCTCCTAGATTATTAGCGCATATATGCAACCCTAACGGCAATAGTTTCTTGTGTCTGGACCTATTGATGCATTGCATTTCTAAAATTTTTCTGACACTACATAAATAAAAGGTACATTTCATTCACGTAACAATGTATTCAATATGTGACCCCCTGTGATTTGCAGGAATGTGAGAGGAGCTGCAAACCGAAGTTCTTATGGTACAGGTGTTGGCAGACCTGCGGCTCCATTTTTACTTTGTTACATAATATTTCTACGAGTAACCTATCCACTAGTAATTTTAATGTAAGACATCCCCGTTCACGTACCGATTTAAGTATATGTTTTACTTAATTTCACAATCGGACCCAACAAATCGTTTAACCCTTTAAAGACGAAGCTTATCTGTTTTATACAAGGACTCAGTGCGTACCGCGCTGTAAACACTCTCCACTTCGGTTATAAAAACCAATCTCTTAATGTTTTATAAGGCAAAAGTTGCTGTTTGTTCTGAGATCCGTACAAAGCACATAAACGCAATGTGGGCACCACGTAGAATTTTTTAATGTTAAACCTGGTGGTACGTAAAGTTACCGCTAGGCTTTAAAAGGATAATGTAACACATCCCCGTTGGCGTACCGGTATAAATATATGTTTTACTTAATTCTACAATGGGACCCAACAAATCGTTTAACGCACGTTTTATTGGGAACACTTTTCGGCTCGTAAAAGAGCCACAATCAGGTAATAACAAAAAACTGTAAGCTGGAACCCCTAATTACTGCAGGTATTCACTGCGTGTATTCACTGATGTAAAGCGGGAGATCCCCTACCTGCAGTAATTAGGGTTTCCAGCTGACAGGTTTTTGTTATGGCCTGATGATGGCTCTTTTATAAGCCGAAACTGGTTACCGACCAAACGTGTGTCAAATTACTTGTTGGGTCAGATTAACTAACTAACTAACTAACTAAGTAACTAACTAACTATATGGAGCAGAGGCCTTCTAGAGAATCTAACAGTTTCTCAGCTAGTCAAGAAATTCCCCGCATTTTGTGGAACCCGAAGGTTCATTACCGCATTCACAACAGCCCGCCACCTGTCCCTATCCTGAGACAGCTCAATCCAGTCCATACCCTCATCCCACTTCTTGAAGATTCATTTTAATATTATCCTACAATCTACGCCTGGGTCTCCCAAGTGGTCGCCTTCCCTCAGATCTCCCAACCAAAATCCTGTACGCATCTCTCTTTTCCCCCATACGTGCTACATGCCCCGCCAATCTCATTCTTCTCGATTTGATTACCCGAATAATATTTGGTGATGAGTACAGGTCATTAAGTTCCCTTGTTGGGTCAGACAGTAGAATTAAATGAAGTGCCTACTTTTATCCACTAGTGTTGATACCCTGCACTGTACGTTCCTCGCATATAACCCCAACGTGTCGTAATGTCGCCGTGTTTTTTACGACAACTTACAAAATAGAGTATTTCATGCAATATATGTAGAGTCTCCGCTTTTTTCCTTTGTACCAACTTCCCTGTACCCGTCTCTTAACAGTCCCCTGCTTCCGCTACAAAATCGAAAGCTAAAGAAGATTTTCCCACTGTTTCAGAGCCTTAAATTCAGAGGCACTACTATCGTGTTCTCACCTCAGAAATTTGCACGTCCGTTACAGTGTTATTACTGATTGTATGAAGTTATAAAAGTAGCGTGGGAGGAGCATCTTATGTCATGACATTCATAATAAATTTCATAAAATCAGTCAAGTTTACTACTGACACACGCTCACGTGGCTAAATATTTATTGGTTCGAGGGAGAGGATCTCGGAGTTCCTATTTAACCTTTTAAAGCCTAGCGGTAACTTTACATACTACCAGGTTTATCCCTTTAAAGACAAAGCGTATCTGTTTTATATAAGGAATCAGTGCGTACCGCGCTGTAAACACTCTCCACTTCGGTTATAAAAACCAATCTCTTAATGTTTTATAAGGCAAAAGTTGCTGTTTGTTCTGAGATCCGAACAAAACACATAAAAGCAATGTGGGCACCACGTAAAATGTTTTAATATTAAACCTGGCCGTACGTAAAGTTACCGCTAGGCTTTAAAAGGTTAACGTTAAAAAATTCTACGTGGTGCCCACATTGCGTTTATGTGTTTTGTACGGATCTCAGAACAAACAGCAACTTTTGCCTTATAAAACATTAAGAGATTGGTTTTTATAACCGAAGTGTAGAGTGTTTACAGCGTGGTGGTACGCAGTGAGTCTTTATATAAAACATATACGTTTCCTCTTCAAAGAGTTAACGCGCAGTTAGCAAACACTCTGACGTAGCTGTTGGGATTTCGGGAACGGAACGTAGAAATGCAATACAAATGTTTGTTATCATCAAAGTTCGAGATAGTTGCAAGTGGTTTCTTGGTAGAGCTGCACAATGAACTCTCACTGTGACTGCAAGCTTTGTGTCACATCAAAACGATGTTCACAATGCACTCGTTTGTGCCCATTCATCTGCCTGACGTTTTCGCAAGCTGTTATAGGGCACTAAGTAATCACGCGCTGGCTGGCTGATTTATGACAAGAACTTTAGATTCCTTCTCAGACACACCACCATGCTGCAGTTGGCCCGGCTCGGTTGAAATTGTCAACAGAAACTTTGACGAAAACATCTAGCAAGCGCTGTATTTCAACTTGTCTCTAAACTCTAAACACCTTGACACCATATGGTTCCAGGTTCTCCTTCTCTTTCCCTAGATTTTCTAACTTATCCGGTTAAAATCTTATGATCATGCCTTCATAAATGTCCTTTAGAAAGATTTTAAGATCTGAGATCTTGAATGTTCTGTGATGTTATGCAGCGTAGAGTGGTAGTGAGTTACCGATGTTTCGGAATAATCTATCGGTCCTAAAACGTCGGTAACCAACTGGCAATAAACGCTGCGTAAGATCTCAGAAGAATGTACACCTCAACAGAGAATGTCTTTGGCAGGAACATTAATAAGAAAAGTCTTTGAGATTTTAGTTCTTCTGGGATGTTACCTCTTGCTTATTGGTACTTACTGACATTTTTGGATAGCCTATCGCTACCTACCATCTTCAAGGCTAAAGTAGTCTAAAACTTGGACTGATTAACCATTGAAAATGGAACCGATAGATTGTCCCGAAACGTCGGTAACTACCGACATACCCTACGTAACATCTCAGAAGAGCGAAGATCTCATTTACACCGACTCGGAAGCCTTAACCTTTTAAAGCCTAGCGGTAACTTTACGTACCACCAGGTTTAACATTAAAAAATTCTACGTGGTGCCCACGTTGCGTTTATGTGTTTTGTACGCATCTCAGAACAAACAGCAACTTTTGCCTTATAAAACATTAAGAGACTGGTTTTTATAACGGAAGTGGACAGTGTTTACAGCGCGGTACGCACTGAGTCCTTATATAAAACAGATACCCTTTGTCTTTAAAGGTTTAACCTTTTAAAGCCTAGCGGTAACTTTACATACCACCAGGTTTAACATTAAAAAATTCTACGTGGTGCCCACATTGCGTTTATGTGTTTTCTACGCATCTCAGAACAAACAGCAACTTTTGCCTTATAAAACATTAAGAGACTGGTTTTTATAACCGAAGTGGAGAGTGTTTACAGCGCGGTACGCACTGAGTCCTTATATAAAACAAATACGCTTCGTCTTTAAAGAGTTAAATCACGCATCTCAAAGTGCGCCTATCGACCCGTCTAGCTTGAAAGCTGAGTGTGGTTCAGGTTGGATATGGCTCCATTATCGCCCTCAGCTGCAATGTAAACGTGGTGCTCACACTCCAGCCACATTATGTAGATGTACGGCGTCACAATCACGTCGCTACTGGTCAGCTGCCTGGAGACTTGACTCAGTAAGTTTGAGCAGCGAACGCTTGCACTGAACGGCCCCGCGACAGGCTTTCAAAAGCCCAAGCGAGCTGAACTTTCTGGGCAGCAGTTTCGATACTGTTCGATACTCTTCGATACTGTTCGATGTCTTGTTGTCACTCACAATATGCTACTGAACTGTTGGCATACACATTAACCCTTCAAAGAAGAAGCGTATTTGTTTTATATAAGGACTCAGTGCGTACCGCGCTGTAAACACTCTCCACTTCGGTTATAAAAACCAATCTCTTAATGTTTTATAAGGCAAAAGTTGCTGCTTGTTCTGAGATCCGTACAAAACACATAAACGCAATGTGGGCACCACGTAGAACTTTTTAATGTTAAACCTGGTGGTACGTAAAGTTACCGCTAGGCTTTAAAAGGTTAAACATGTTGAAAAAATGCTGATCAGATACTGTGCCCGCTACGTAGTCACTTCCCTAACTAACTAACTAACTAACTAACTAACTAACTAACTAACTAACTAACTAACTCATTCCATGGAGCAGAGGCCTTCTTGAGAAGCTAACAGTTTCTCAGCTAGTCAAGAAATTCCGCGCATTTCATGGAACCCGGAAGTTCATTACCGCATTCACAAGAGCCCGCCACCTGTCCCTATCCTGAGCCAGCTCAATCCAGTTCATGCTCCCATCTCACTTCTTGAAGATCAATTTTAATATTATCCTCCCATCTACGCCTAGGTCTCCCAAGCCGTGCCTTCCCTCAGGTCTCCCCACTAAAATCCTGTATGCACCTCTCTTTTCCCCCATACGTGCTACATACCCCGACCATCTCAGTCTTCTCGATTTGATTACCCGAATAATATTTGTTTATGAGTACAGGTCATTAAGTTCCTCGTTATGTAGTCTTCTCCACTCCCCTGTCGCCTCGTCCCTCTTAGGCCCAAATATCCCCCTCAGCACCCTATTCTCAACCACCCTCAGTCTTTGTTCCTCCCTCAGTGTGAGAGACCAAGTTTCACATCCATACAGAACAACAGGTAAAATTATAGTTCTGTATACCCTAATCTTTGTGTTTTTGGATAGCAACCTGGAAGACAAAAGATTCTGCACCGAATTATAGCAAGAGTCACTTCCCTTCAGAGACGAATTGCCCTGTCCATCAAATTTTGCATTCTGCTGTACAAGCCGCTCATTGTTCCTCCGATGGATTTTGCGTGCCGTATCTGGGGCCTCGCCGACGGAACCCGCGCCCAGAACACTCAGTACTACACCGCAAGTGTATTCGCTTTGTAACTAATGCAACGTTTTGGTTAATAACTGACTAATTTACTAGGCTTTTGAAAGCTCCATTTTTCGTTGATCACGTCAGAGGACATGAACCGTTTCGAATCAAACTTAGCTAACGTGTAAAACCCCTTAGCTAACTTAACTAACGTGGGAAACTCCTTAGCTAACGCAGATAAAGTGAAAACCCCCTCAGTTCCAAAACTTGCAAAACACTTTTGCCAACCAAGGGCTGCCTGGTGAACACTGTGCTCTGCAGAAGAGTAATCAAACCTCAACAGTCAGTCGTGGCCTTGAAGGAGAGTTAAAACACTGGATTTCATGAAGAATTTTAAATGCTAAAATATACAACGTATGCGTTCTTCAAGTTACAGGGTAGCAGGTTTATCACGTGTCTGAACATGACAGATTTATCGCACAGAAAGCCTGAATGTGCTGGGATATCCTACAGCACCTGCTATGCTCAGAGATACAAATATCGAATGCCTGTCCCACGATATTGACTATAAAAAGTCACTGAATATCACGATAATATATTCAACATGGTTAAGAATATAGTAGAAAATACAGTAAAAGAGTATTAAACCATTTCCTCTGCGTGTTTCGACAAAATTTTAATACCGTATTTATAATACATCGTAAATTATGTTGGTTTTATTCTAATATTGTAATCGCTTAGAAGCTGCACGGTCAAAATGTAACACAAAGTTCTCTTACTACTAATTTGTACTTGGCACTACGCCAGTGAGTGCATTTTTCAAGCTACACTCACCAATTTCACTTGCCACCAGACCATTTTGTCTCCTTGAAGCTGTCCACTGCAATTTACACAGGCGAGAACTACTGCAGAAGCACCCATTCTTCGGCCTTGAATTCGGCATTGGAGAATGTTAATCTGAGGAAGGCGTCACACAGTGTCTTAGTAATTACAAGCAAGCTGAGACTTCGCAGTGATTAAATTACTGACTAATATCAATACGATGTAATAGAAAAAAGGTTCCGCTCTGTTTAGGCAGAAGTGTTTTATATCAGTTCTTATTCTCAGAATGAACGTTCGACGAACACTAATTCAATGACACTTGCAGCATGAGTTAGTACTTATACAAAGAATTGAGACGGTTACTTCGTTTCCTCTTTAGAACATTCCACTTCCTCGCTGTTTTCAAATCTTACCACTCAGTGTCATATGACTTTAGCCAACATAGGATTGTAATCGACACTTATAGTCGTTGCAAATATTAGACAAGGATTTCAGATATGATAAAAAAGAGAAAATATAGCATTTTCACGTAATTAGTTTTCGAACCTGAGGTGTAGTTGGGGGTGGAGTGATGCCGCCGCCCCTGGAGGCAGAGTCAAAGTGGCGGCAAAATGGGGTGAGGCAAAATGAATAATTTTTATTAAAAATTTGATTTTATGCACTCAAAAAAAATTTCAAATTATCGAAACAAATGAAAGAAAAGTGAACAAACGTTTGTTACACGTTTTAAAGTTACATTTTTAATTACACGCCTCAGGCGATACGCCACGATATGAGACGCCACATTGCAAATATTTCCCTTCTGCTCGCAGAAATGCGTCACGTCTAACAAACACTTTAATTATTATATGTCGAAGTTTTACAACGTAAGTGAGCAGACGGGAAATGATTGGCATCACTTGTCAGATAAAGTAATTGTTCTATATTATGAGCACTAATTTCCAGGCTCAGTCCTACTTACTGAAACCGTTCGATCTGTCAAATTATGGAAAAAAAATGCATTACAAGAACATCCGTGCGGGAATCATAGACAGTCGTCAATGGGTCTGCATTGATACGCAGGTTAGTGAGGCCAAGCAAAGAAAGCACTGGGCAGGCAGTTTATTTTCTTCTAAACTCCCTGCATTTTCTTCATTCCAATCCCCCTTCGAGCGACACGTTAAACCTAGTCACCCCTATAGTAAAACAGAACCAACTTATACACCATATGACTGTTTATTTATTTAACCTTGAGCTCGAGTTCATTTTCTCGCCGACATGTTTCGGCAACAACCGTGCCATTATCAAAAGCGCTTACATCAAATTACATAAGAAAATGCGTCTGCGTTCGTCTTATGCCATTTTTCTTTTTATGTTCTTGTATCGGTGCGTATATTTTGCCTATTTTGCCTTAGCAAATTTGATTGTCTTATGTTTCGTTTCGTAGACCTTCCCGCTTCTACCCACTTGTTCACAGCAGGTGTCAAGGATTTTTATTTTCACTTGATCACACTCAGACACACGCCGCAGTTGGTAGGACTCCTCTGTACGAGGGATCGGCCCGTCGCAGAGGCCTCTACCTGACAACACAAACACTGTACAAGACAAACATCCATGCCCCCGGTGGGATTGGAACCCACGATCCCAGCAAGCGATCGGCCGCAGACCTACGCCTTACACCGCGCAGCCACTGGGATCGGCATTGTCGTATTTGCCTGATGCAAATTGATGTAACCCCCCCTCGATAATGATAAAGTTGTTGCCGAAGCATGTCGGGGGGAAAATGAACTAGAGACAAAGGTTAAATAAATAAACAATAATAGTGTACATAAGTGGGTTTAGCTTTACTCCACTGATCTTAAGCACGGATGCGAGGAACACGAGATTAGTCAACCCTTTCTACTCCGTATAAGACAGCACAGGGCGAAACAAGATGAAATGAAATACAGTTGAACTCGGCACTGAATATTTTGTGTCATTATAAACGAGTGTTGTTATAACCGAGGTGTATAGTGTTATGGTTAACAGTGAGGATTAATTGGTACAGCAGAATATCTGACGTTATAGACGAGGTGTCGCATAAACCGATGGCTTTAAAACCGGGTCCTGCTGTATTTATCCCGTACCAGCCATTGTAAGGGGATCTATCATTGCTGTATTTTAAAGGATATTGCAGTTGGTTTTAATACTTGTGTTTGTACTGCAATTAAAACAACAGAGGGGATGTAAATTCTTTTCTAGGGGGGCTGTAAATAGCAGGAAATGTTCGCGTTTATGTATGTTTCATGGGAACAGAGTTGACATCAGAGAAGGCGGGTCGATGTATAAAATCCTGCAACGCCGAAGAGAAACAAATTAATTAAAACTCGGTTTTAATGCGATAGGATGCACGTCTATAAATTACACTGTAAATTTCTGGATATACTTCATCGACCGAGAGATTTTATTTACTGAAATTTATATACGCAAGCTATAGTTCCAAAAAACACCACAAGAAAACTTTACTTTTCATTGCTATGAGCGATAAAAACTTTTCATTGAAGCCTGTAGCTCATGCAAATAATAAGTAGGTAAAAAGCCGGTACTTACAGTGCAAGGAAACACGATGTACTGCCATCAGAAAAACGAACTAATTAATGCTGTGTAAAGAAAGCATGGCCATTTCTTGTTTTAATGATGCGAAAAACACAAGACAGGCGATGTAATTATGGAAGTAACATCTAGGTGCGTTCGCGTAACCAATGTTGCAGTCGAAAAGCAATAAGTATTATATATTCTGAGTGTGTGTTTGTAACACGCTTCTCCTCAGGTACAGCTTCCTGACCGCGATAAACGTGGGACTTAACCGGCGTGGATTGGTTAGATATCGAAGTTTCGACAGAGCTTGATGCTTCCATCGTCACTCTCTAAATCTAAAGACTACTCAAACCCCCGAAGATGGAGGCAGAATGTTACTCTGAAACATCAGTAATTATTACCAATATACACGGCACCATATCCAAAACAAACACAATTTTTTTATAACTGTTTTTGTAATAACTTTAAATTTTGCAATAACGCATGTATTTAGGAAACCAGGCAGGGGGTATGCATTGAACAACAAGGCGCGCAGGTGCGAGCGCACGCACACACACACACAGTATGACAGGGGCTCACTCAAGGGGGGGGGGCTACCGGGTTGTAGTCCCCCCAAACCCACAAAACTGAAATGTAAAAAATACAGGTTTTGTGGATATTATGATATCAAAAGTTTTACGTAATTTCCCCTTCAGCCGAAATCAGCTGATAACTAGTGCATTAGAATTTTGAAAAATAAATTAATGAATTAAAAAAACAAAGAGACTGGACACTGTGATTGAGTCATGGAACATGCAGTTATATTTGTATGTATATAAATGCAGTTGCAGACGGCGTTATATTGTGCTTACGACGTGATTTTTATAACATAATCTTTAAAATCAAACATAAATTATGTATAGCCTCAGGGTCAGCAACCACCCCCCCCCCCCCCGTCGCAGCGAAAAAATCTGGGTGCGCACCTGCAGTATGATATCATAACAAAAACGAAACGCATGGCTGCCAGACTTGGTGTAGCAAAACTTTATCGACGGTCAGAAAATTTAAGTGGTACAGAGGAGGAAAAATGCGGACACAGAACTGCGGAAACATCCGTTTGTAGCCGCAGCGACTAAACCCGAACTGGTACCAAACCAAACTGCATATAGGTACGTCTGCTATACGTAATTTCCACATAAATGACCCACCTTGCAGGCATGCTACATCCGGATTCAAGCACCAACCACCCACGCACACATTGCTGTACTCAGAACCACCACAGAATGTTAGTAATGTCCGTTGGTGGGTTGGTTGCCAGGGGGAAGTGAAGGGGAGGCATGGAACTACACCACACAAGCGGAGAAAGTACACAGTGGCGAAGGAAAGGCTACCGGTGAGCGGTGGGCCAGCGTAGCGTCGACAATAACTGCCGAGACGACACTCAGAGGGGCTCATAAGCGAAGAGTTAGAAGTTTCTGTAACTACACGAATCCTGAGACCGAATGATTGTCTATATTAACCCTCTGAACCTAGGAAGCTATGCCGGGAGAACTTTTTTGGAATTCTTGACCCTTGAAAACGGGACCGATAGGTTGTCCCGAAACGTCGGTACAGAACTAACACTCAACGCTGTGTAAGATGGCAGATCTGACCGTGCTACTTTCCCATCATAATGCAATTAAGTGTTTCACATATTTTTTTAAAGTTAACACGGATTATTTGTTCACACAAAATGTTACAAGTGTTCTGCGTCACCGTACCTTACAGCTCACTTGATAGTTTCTGCTTGGTAAAGAAAATAAATGTGCTGGCGGACGGGCCTACCCTCTACGTGAGGCGCCAAGGGCAGCGTGTTTGTTTTGTTTGGTCCGCCAATCCGCTATCGCTATAACAGTAGAAGTGACTCGCTCCTAGGCTACAGCTTGGAAAATTTACTGGCCAAAAATTAACAAATAACCTATAGCAAAATTCGTCCTAGAGTGTTCTAAAGGTGCCGACTCACGTACAATTTGCCACAAGACTGTGGGCTGCACGGCCGTGGACTGAACGACCGTGCCTTCCGACTGTTATCGAAAACCAACACACAAAAAAGAAATTTCGCTCAGTCCGTGGACTACACGCCACTCATGCAGTCCACAGACTGACGACAATCCCTATGTTCGCCACACACCTACCGACGTGCGTCAGTCCGGATTCTAGCAGCCGGACTATTCACGTCGCTATTGCTTGCGCATCTTGCAAGCCTGGGGCTGTGTAGAGGAATAACGTGTGGTATTTTGATTTTATTACGCGAATTCTCCGCAGCTGGTGCAGCGTTCTCTTTGTAAGAGTCCAGCAATAACTGGTCGTGTGCTGTTCCCCTCACATCGTTGTCCGAATATGAATTATCCTTTACACTAAAATACCGTCAGACACAACACCAATATATCGCATATTAGTACATTACATTTACGACATGTTTCGATTCATACTGAATCATCATCAGGTAAAAAGTACAGAATAATTAAACACAAGCCTTCATTTAATGTGTTCCATGTCCGTGCAATATATCATACAAAAACACTAATCACCAACAAATGCACAAAGAGAGTTTTATCATCAATTGTAACACACTCCTACATGTTTCGACCCTGCTGGATCATCTTCAGGGAGAAGTTTTTGTTATCGTTACAGTAAGGTTGCACTTTACTGTTGCACTTTGCTGTTGACTGTGTACTGCGTTGTTTTTGGAGGCATGAACTCGCAGGCCGGGACCGCAGAGAGTTCACGCCTCCAGTACACAGTCAGCAGCACATTCTCACTCAACTGTAAGTGCAACCTTAGTGTAACGATAACAAAAAGTTCTCCCTGAAGATGACCCAGCAGGGTCGAAACATGTAGGAATGTGTTACAAGTGATGATAAACCTCTCTTTGTGCATTTGTTGGTAATTAGTGTTTTTGTACAAGCCTTCATGTGTACTGTATATATATATGTTCGGTGAGACCTCACTATTTGCTTATATAAAATACAAAACATCGGAGAATGGTAAATATGTGTTTAGATTTTTTCGTCTTTTTTCTGTTTATTTTGTACTAAGTACATTGTTGAAAATCGAACTTTATAGGCTTGAATTAGAAATTGTAGACAAACTCCCTTCCAGTTTTCAGCGAGCTGTACTAGACGGCATAATTAGAATGCTCCGTAATATTACGCGACTCCATATAAACTATGCAGCCAATCGGAATTTATTTCTTAAGGATATGTGGTAAGTATTCAAATATGCTGCACGAGGGTCTGTAATATTTCCTATACCTTACATCACTGTCTTGCAGTCGCTTGCTGTTTTGATCGGCGGGTAACTGAATACTGAGTTTTTTTTATTTTTACGTTGACACAACGGGATCAACCAACACAAGTTTACCCGTTACCTTGCACAGAACATATGTGCTCTTTATATCCTACACGTTAACCCTTTAAAGACGAAGCGTATCTGTTTTATATAGGGACGCAGTGCGTACCGCGCTGTAAACACTCTCCACTTCGGTTATAAAAACCGGTCTCTTAATGTTTTATAAGGCAAAAGTTGCTGTTTGTTCTGAGATCCGTACAAAACACATAAACGCAATGTGGGCACCACGTAGAATTTTTTAATTTTAAACCTGGTGGTACGTAAAGTTACCGGCTAGGCTTGAAGAGATTAATAAATACCGAAGTGAATTCCAGACTGCCGCACTTGGAATTCATTCAAAGAAATACTGGCAAGTTCACCCATAACGCTGCGGACTAAAAGCGGATTTCTGTCAGGCTGATCATCTCCTTCAGTCGGTTACTTGACGTCAGCCGGCAGGCCTGCACACATGCACACAGTTCCCAGAACAGATAACTGGCCTGATGGTTTCTGCCTTCCGCTGATCTCAATGTATATGTAGAAAACTGACCTTCAGCCAGCGAAATGCCAGATAACTGCGTGTCAATGGGTACCTTAAGACTGAAACAAGTCGGACTGTTTTCAGCTTCAGTTCCAAGGCTGAAGGTTTGTTATTCCTTACGTCATGACAGTTCCTTGTTCCATTTTAGCCCAAAAAGTAATTTACCTTCCGAAACACAAACGAAGTTTGCGAAGTAGCAAATTTTGTTTTAATCAAGTTACAAGTTGAGGAAGCAATTACAACATAAAACCTTCAATCTCCATTTTACTCGAAGGTTCGAGGGCAAATTAGAATAATTGCGAGACGTAACTCTATCATTAAGATGAAACCTGTAAACGTCTCCGGATCGCTGAAGAGACTTTAGCGGCCTTGCCTGTGAAGACTTATGTCTGCCTGCGGCGTCTACTTCGCTTCTTTTGTCTTGGCGTATTCCAAATCACGTGTTATTTAACCCTTTAAAGACGAAGCGTATCTGTTTCATAAACACTCTCCACTTCGGTTATAAAAACCAGTCTCTTAATGTTTTATAAGGCAAAAGTTGCTGTTTGTTCTGAGATCCGTACAAAACACATAAACGTAATGTGGGCACCACGTAGAATTTTTTAATGTTAAACCTGGTCGTATGTAAAGTTACCGCTAGGCTTTAAAAGGTTAAGAGTTACAAAAAGTAAGGCTGTTATAAGATCTAAGAATTCGTCACTAATGCCTGTTACTAAGCTACTGCTGCTCCGATATATTCCTTTATACATCCATTTGGCTACTATTCAACCAAGCTTCTATGTGCATTTTTACGCTGCATGGGGTTCGAACGAAGTTTCCTTCTCTAGTCATTAACCCCTTAAAAGCCTAGTGATAACTTTACGTACCACTAGGTTTAATATTAAAAAATTCTACGTGGTGCCCACATTGCGTTTATGTGTTTTACGGATCTCAGAACAAACAGCAACTTTTGCCTTATAAAACATTAAGAGACTGGTTTTTATAACCGAAATGGAGAGTGTTTACAGCGCGGTATGCACTGAGTCCTTATATAAAACAGATACGCTTCGTCTTTAAAGGGTTAATAGACGTTAGCTACAAGCAAAAAATCTTCGTCTATTGTTTGCCAAGGGGCCTATCTACGTATACATAGCCTGTATAATATGGATGTTTTCTTCTTTACATATCTTGTGCTGCAGATATTTTATGTTTTCCTCCCACAAGGTAGCAACAGGGCTACAATACATATACAGCTGCACCGAAGCTTGATCATAAGAACTGTCTTACTTCTAGGGTAAGGGAAAATACAAGCTACCATCTACAGCATCAGTTTCTGACACGTGAAAATTGAAATATGAAAACCAAAATTACTTACAATTTTTTAAATTGCCTACGTAAGTAAAGGGTGCTAGGATACACGCATTCCCAGAGCTGGGATGTGAACACGCGTGCCCAGAAATGGGCGTGCATCTTCATGTCAACTGGTAGTCGAAAGTGTCCGAGCTAAACAAAAATTAATTTTGCTAGACAGTTTTTGGAAAAACGATTAGATTTATAGTTACACAAAAATTCTTTCAGTGGATTTTGAGTACTTGTACGAGTACAGACGGACGGAGTCACCCCAGTAGGCTAGGAGGTCGCACCTGAACATCTGTCCCTGCGTCTAAAATGTTGGGGAGAATTTTTTAATTCGACAAGGTAGCGAATGTCAACTCGTTGTTTTGTTAACAATACCAAAATTAAATCCATATCTGTCCGAACACAGCTAAATGTGTTTATTATAGAGAACTACATGTTTAAACCGATTTCAGGTCATTTTCAGGTTAATAATTAGTTTTTAAAACATGTTGAGAAAGAAATATACATGCTGTAAGTCAATTAAACACAATTAAATTATTAAAATTACTAAAATTTGTTAAGGTTATATGTTTATTACCTTAACAATAAGTTTAATTGTGTCTAATGGACTTACACAATGTATTTTTCTCCCTCAGTATGTTTTAAAGACTAATTGTAAACCTGATGATGGCCTGGGACAGGTCGAAACATGTAGTTCTCTACAATAAACAGAATTTAATTGTGTTTGAAGAGATATTGGTTTAATTTGTGTTCGACAATGTAGGCTTTTCACGAAACGCTCTCGGGCAATTCTGACTTGCAGCCATGTTGCTTCATTACGCATGGTCATACATGAACTCTTTTTCACGTGCAGACATCACTGATTGTTATTTACACTTTGGTGAAACTCGATACACGGGACCCTCGCTTGATGCCACTTGGCTCGCTACGAGTTTAGCAATATTGACCTACGTATTTCAAAGCCTAGCTTATAGAAAGCCATAAAAGGGCTTTCCCATGTATCCCACAAACTGTTTCATTCCCGCACTGTACATTACTGTGGTTTTGTAATGTGCAATTTGCATATAGCAAAACGGAGCCAACTTATGCACAATATTATTGTTTATTTATTTATTTATTTATCTGTCCTTTTTGTTCATCTTCTCCACGACATGTTTCAGCAAGTAACTATGCCATTATCAAGGGGGCTACAACAAATTACATAAGACGTGCATGAATGTGAATATAAAATGTTAAAACTTTTAAAATGTTAAAAACTTATATAAAATTTCTTTATTTTTATTTAAATTTTATAGAAGTTATTTATTTATATTTATCTAAAGCATAAATTTAAAATTGTATAGAAGATTTTAACATTTTTAACAATTTTTAATATTTTGTAGTCACATTAATGCATATCTTACGTAATTTGATATAGCCCCCTTGATAGTGGCATAGTTACTTGCCGAAACATGTCGGGGAGAAGACAAATAAAAGATAAATAAATAGACAGTATTGTGCACAAGTTGGATCTGCTTTGATATATTGATCATATGCATGGAAAACAATAGCATAAAATGTGCCATTTGCACTTTTTTTAACAGATTTTGTGCTTCAATGAAATTCTGTGTATAAACCTGCAAAAGTTAAGCTTAATAAATTGTAAAAAAAAACATTTTGGAGTTTTGTTTCCTGACGTATGTGTCTTACCAAGCTGACACAAGCGGTAACAGATTGCGATTTGTTTAGGGAAGGTGCGAACTTCTAATTCCGGCTGGGACACAAAACATATTGAAAAAATATTTGGCGATTTTCTTCAGTCCTCCCAATCTAATGTGATAATCATATCAAATTCCTTGTACATTCATTCAAATCCATTATTTTATAATCATCCTAGCATTTATCAGTATTGGATATAGTTCGAGATGCATTCAGCGTTGTTAAATAAACTACAAATAAATAAATTTAATGTGTTCCATGTCCGTGCACTATATTATACAAAAACACTAATCACCAACAAATGCGCAAAGAGAGTTTTATCATCAATTGTAACACACTCCTACATGTTTCGACCCTGCTGGGTCATCTTCAGGGAGAACTTTTTGTTATCGTTACACTAAGGTTGCAATGAGTGAGAATGTGTTGTTGACTGTGTACTGCGTTGTTTTTGGAGGCATGAACTCTCTAGAGTTCACGACTCCATTACACAGTCAACAGCACATTCTCACTCAACTATAAAGTGCAACCTTAGTGTAACGATAACAAAAAGTTCTCCCTGAAGATGACCCAACAGGGTCGAAACATGTAGGAGTGTGTTACGATTGATGATAAAACTCTCTTTGCGCATTTGTTGGTGATTAGTGTTTTTGTACAAATAAATACATGTACATTACGCAGTACATTCTCCTCAGTCTTGCCCTTTCTAAATTGTAACGCGCTCACTCATGTGCAGTTCATAATAAGGCCTAAAAGCAATAATCTGACAGCAGAAAAACGTGTGCTTATAAACTGGACTGCATAATACTTCGTATTAAGTGTACTCTACGCAGGAAGGTAACGCCATGTAGTCTTGCACAAATTAAAAAAAAAACTTTCTGAAAATCTTACTGTTCCCTAAGGATAGAGGCAGTAAGTTCCTATAAAAAGTAAAAAAAATTCACTAGGCTGCAAGAAGACATTACTCATTACATCCACCATAGTGGGAAACTAAACTCTCGCGTACAACATTTCTCGTGTGACTGTACGTAGCATTCCACGGTTACTCTAATGCCATAAAGTAACCGTGACGTAAAAGCAATAAACTGTGTGTAAATATTGCCAAAATTGTGGCGTAATGAGGAATAGAGATAGCGTCTGTCAGCCTGTTAAGTGCTAAGCTGCGTTTCAAAGCGAAAGAGTACTAATATTAAGTCTAGAATAACACTTCAGAAGTTTGCATTACTCTGGCTGTTTGTATGGAGTAGCATTCGTAGTGCCCCGAGGTGTTTCTCACGAAAAGAAATCTGCTTTAACCTTTCGCTATGCCTTCTATACTCATTTGGCAAACCCTTCAGATAGACGGATGCAGACACTCGACTGTACACTGCATGATAAACACATTTCGCATGGAGATAACTTAATAAAAAATTTGGTAGTATCTATCATCTACCTACCTACCTACCTACCTACCTACCTACCTAACTACCTGCCTGCCTGCCTGCCTACCTACCTACCTACCTACCTACCTACCTACCTACCTACCTACCTACCTACCTACCTACCTGCCTGCCTGCCTGCCTGCCTACTACCTACCTACCTACCTACCTACCTACCTACCTACCTACCTACCTGCCTATCCGTCCATCCATCCATCCATCCATCCATCCATCCATCCGTCCATCCATCCATCCATCCATCCATCCATCCATCTATCTATCTACCTATCTATCTATATCTATCTATCTATCTATCTATCTATCTATCTATCTATCTATCTATCTATCTACACAGAGCAGAGTCCTTCTTGAGAAGCTAACACATCCTCAGCTAGCCGAGAATTCCCACACATTTTACGGAACACAATGTTCATTTCCATGTTCACAAAAGCCAGCTATTTGTCCTTATCCTGACCCAGACCAATCCATTGCACGCCCCCATCTTATTTCTTAAACATACATTTTAATATTATCGTCCCATTTGCAAATAAGCAGCCGCAAACAGCTGAAAAGGGGTGGTCCTCCGCTTTGGAGATTGGATGAAGGGCTAACAACTCATCACCCTAAAATTTAACATTATACAAAATGTAAAGGAGAGCCATGGACTTGGAGAGATCGTTTGGAGCTTTGTTAGTAATAAAAGACAAATAGACTGCAGGCAGTACAGCTGCTTCTTTCAAATGCCAGCACTGCTGATAGACTTTATGCAGAAGTAAACACAATCGGAACTACCAAACTCGCAGTTTATCGACAGACGTGGCCCTCTGCTCCACTCGCTATAGACCGGTATTTCAGGAGTACATTCATGGACTTTTGAACATCGCCTCGTGTTAAAGGTGGTTGACAGCCTTCACGAATTAACGGATTCAAAATGTGATACAACATTGTCAGAATGTTACAGAACACATGCGCATTTTTGTATTAGCCTCAGATTAAAAACAAGAGACCGTATTTGATTCCCAGCGTTTAATTACAAAGTGGAGTGGCCTTATGTGTAAGTGATGTGGGAGTATCCCATAAACACAGTACATTCAAAATATGCAATATCCTAGTCTTACGGACGGTTTTGTACTTGTGTGGGAACTGGACAATGAAATCAAAAAAGTACAATTAAATTTAAAACGGATGAATTGGAATTGATTATGCGAATCGTCGAATACACTTGGATGGACCGTAAATGTCATGACAACATATTAAAACATCTAAAAACAGGGCATCGTATTGGAAGACACTGCGAAGCGTAAAACCAAATGACTTGCAACATGTCAACACAGAGCAAAGCGGCGTCCGAAGCTGTTTAAAAATTACAGACTTCAAGTATGTGGGAAATGATGAAAGAGATTTCAAGCGAGTGCAGGAAGGAGATTAATGCGTGAAGGGATGAGACCATTTGGAAAAATAAGGCACAGAAGGAAAGATAATATTAAAATGGACGTGGAATTGATTCTTGTGGCTCAGAGTAGGGGAACGTGATGTTCAAATATTGGCTTGGATGAGTGTGTATTATTTTTCTGCGCTTCGATGCCTAGTTGTTATTACTATTATTATTATTATTATTATTATTATTATTATTATTATTATTATTACTGAGAAATGACATATTTCGTACTTAACCCTTTAAAGACGAAGCGTATGTGTTTTATATAAGGACTCAGTGCGTACCGCGCTGTAAACACTCTCCACTTCGGTTATAAAAACCAATCTCTTAATGTTTTATAAGGCAAAAGTTGCTGTTTGTTCTGAGATCCGTACAAAACACATAAACGCAATGTGGGCACGACGTAGAATTTTTTAATGTTAAACCTGGTGGTACGTAAAGTTACCGCTAGGCTTTAAAAGGTTAATTTCTATACAACAAAAAATAATGTCTGCATCCAAGACGTCATTGTGCACATCAAGTACACCTCAGACAGTTGATAGTGGACAACAGACCATGCAGTAGCATCACACGTAATTCTACCCCTATGTTACAGCACACCTGATGACAGCACACTCCTACCGGCAGATGCGGTTGTACACTTCCTTATGTCAAAATGCAAACGACAGCATTAGGGGTCTTGTGCGATTGTAACATATCTCCTGATTTACCCTAATTGTTAATACTACATTCTCGAAGGACCAGCCGCAACGGAAATATGCATAATATTTAAAATGAATTTTGTGATCAGAAATTTTTCGTACCAGGCACGAAAAGAAAACGTTCCGTCTAATAAAGTTGTTCCGTCTGCCAGTGCAGTTGCCTTCTGCGTTTTCAATTGCTTTACGCTTCTTGGAATTTTGATTGCATAGAGACGAAATACCAGAATCCGCTGGTTTGTCTTACAGCCGTTCGGAGAGAAGATGGATGAATCTGTAACACAAAGAGAAAAGCAGGGAATTGGGGAAAAAAGCATTAGCACTTCAGGGCGAAAGAACGTAGCAGCTGTCATCAAATAAGGTAACAGCACCAAAAGGCGTTTAACAAAAAGCAACACGAATTTGTCCTATGGACAGTAGACAATGGACAGACTGCCTACATCAGAATGGGGTAAAACCGTGATGCCTAGTGCTGGCAGTGCGAATCTTATCTGCAGCGTGTTTTCATGTAACTGAGCCTCCCATACAAGTTCACAAATGGCACGTGTACCAACCAACCACCCAACCAAAGAGCGAACTAAGGGCGGAGACTTGCGCGAAGCGCAAGTTGACGTCCTGTTCTCTGAATAGCCATTCCTGCGTTTTAACGCATCGCTGGGCTCTAAAACAGACACGTTACTCTATAACGGGGATTCGCTTACGCTATTTATAGTCCTGATTCGCGACCGGAACTTGGTACGCCACAGGCTATGGCTCTGGGAGCACATAGACTTCCTATCTGAGGGGGGAAAACTTTGGTCGGATGGGTGCCTGGGAGTCGAACCCAGGGTGGTAAATCGCATAATGAAATGGCACGTGTTGGAAGAAACCCCTTCTTATAGAGCTTTGCTGTCACGTGGCTGTAACTAGTTCCTTGAAAGGTGTGCTGTTCTGCGATATTATACAGCGCTGAGTGGTAGTTCTACAAAGACGTTTCGGGACAACCTATCGGTAACATCTTCAAGGGTGAATATATCAAAGTCCTTTTTGGACTGTGTGTAAGTGCGGACAGTCTGCAAGGTAATGCACTACACTGCGATGTATTTCATATGGGACAGTTCTGATCTGTGTAAGACGCCGAGCGTTTGATAACACTAACCAGTAACTTAACAGACCACGGGGATGACCACAGGGCGAGAGATCGTGAGATTGGATCAACTCTTTGAAGACTGAAATTTACATACGTCATAGATAAGCATTCAGTTTGTACCTGACAGGGAAAACAGTTTGCTGGCACTGGGCAGACCAAACGGTCACCGCTGTGTAGGTAAATATTGACTGTTCATTGTGACAGTCATGCGAATACATGAACACAATGTGTGGACAGAACTCTAAGGTAAAACTATATCGTTACACCTGACGGTAAAAATACTGAACACTAAACCTTAAAGGGGCCGCGGTGGCGCAGTTGGTTGAGACACTTCGCTACAAACCGGAAGGTCGCGGGTTCGAGTCCCGATGGTGTCAGTGGAATTTTTCATTGGCATAATCCTGTCGGTCGCACTATGGCCCTGGGGTCGACCCAGCATCTAACAGAAATGAGTACCAGGAATACTTCCTGGGGGTAAACGCGGCCGGTGCGTAGGGCTGACAACCTTACCCCCTTCATGTGTCGATAGTCTAGAAATCTGGGAGCCTCGACCTCCTGGAACCCTGTGGGCCTGTCCAGGCCTGTAATGGGACTGCTTTACCTCTTTTTACCTTTTAGGTAAAGAGTTTAAAGAAAAAGGATGCGGTGCACACAACTCCGAACTTTATGTGGAGAGATTCGAAATATTTCCAGACCTGTACCAACACTCCCCCAGCAACAAGCAAAGGAGAAAATTCATTACTTTTATACGAGGTTAAAAAAAAGCTCGCTTTATGCCTTTAATGTAGTTCTTTATTACAATGTGACTTTGAAGAAGAAACTATATTAAATGAGACATGCTAGGCTCATATACAAGATGTCTGACATGGATTGTTTTACACATAAAACAATACTGCGCTATATGTCCCGTGTTTTGCCCCTGAGTGCACAGAAGCGCTGTACAGTGTATCCCGCAGGTTGAGAGGTTGTTCACCCCTGCTGGCCAGAAGTGGTGTTTCGTAAAGTGGAGAACAGGGGTGCAGTTCCGTAACTGGATATCTGATATTCTGAGATACCTTATCCATGTTTTTTGAGCCCTTGTCTGGTACAAGCACTTGGAAGTAAGTTTAAAATTTTATAGTTTTATGCAGCTAAGAGGGAAGAGTAAAATAATTTACTGAATTACAGAATGACTCTAATGGATTGTTAAATAAACTGGAAGAAATATGAAATTGTATTAACTAGATTAACCTTTTAAAGCCTAGCGGTAACTTTACATACAACCAGGTTTAACATTAAAAAATTCTACGTGGTGTCCACATTGCGTTTATGTGTTTTGTACGGATCTCAGAACAAACAGCAACTTTTGCCTTATAAAACATTAAGAGATTGGTTTTTATAACCGAAGTGGAGAGTGTTTACAGCGCGGTACGCACTGAGTCCTTATATAAAACAGATACGCTTCGTCTTTAAAGCGTTAATATAACAGAATTCAAGATGAAAATAAGGCACCTAAACATTAAAGAGCAGTTACTTTATATTACAATACTGCCTTATGCTTATCCCTCTTTAGATATGCAGGCTGTCTCCAAAGCACTGTATAGCAGGATCCATCATAAAACATACGCCTACATTTTAACTGGTTGACCTTTTAATATCTCTATATTGTGTACACGGATTGCCAGTTCGATTTTATGCAGTGTTACTTTAATGTGATTCCCTGATAATTATCCCATAAGGGATCGAAACATGTAGCAGCGTTAAACGTGATATTATAACACAAAATATTTGGGAACAATACAGTGCGTTTTGTTGGGCTGAGTGTTGTGTGTAGATTATAGAGAATATGGGCAAGCCTGTGAATATGTTATGACACTGGAAACAATAAACACTTCATAAGGCTTTAACGGATGCGTTTATTGTTAGGTAAATATGGGTGGTGGGATGAACAGAATATCGTTTGTAGAACAAGACGTAAGGGCTGCGAACTGCGAAAAAGCCTGTGTTAAAGCGGAAGCTCGTGCAGAATCTGATTCAAGTGATACACAAGTATATATCTGATGTGAATCCCTGCTGACAAATTCCAGTCTAGTGTGTAAAATAATTCCGCGGCCGCTTCCTTCCTAATCCTGGCCCACTTTATGGTATTAACCAGGCTTTTGCCTGGAGTAACGTTTTAAGGATTCAAATCCCATAGACCCTCTATTAATATGCCGGAACACAGCCGTAAATACGATGCAGTTTCCAGCCGCAGTCCTGTTCACATCAACTCAATTTGTGTTTTATTTTTCTGCAAGTTGTTACACCGTCTACCGGACTCCTGTACCAGCAGGCACTGGTTGTTTTTCCTGAAGTTATATCAGACTGAGATCAGGTTGTATGACTTCACGATTGCGTAAAAAATTTAATTCTGAGTATCCTATAATTTAAACGGCACACAGACAAAACGTTATGCGTTACGTTCCGTAAAACACCACAGCAATCGCGTGCACTAATATTGCTGAAAGAGCAAACCTGGTACTAGGCTACCCACAACTAACTAACTAACTAACTAACTAACTAACTAACTAACTAACTAACTAACTAACTAACTGAGAGACTGGCTACCTTCCTATCTAACAGACTGAGTGACTGACTTGACTAAATAAATAACTAACTAACTTACTGACAAACTGTCAGACTAACTGACAGACTGGCTACCGACATATCTAACAGACTAAGTGACTGACTTGACTAATTAACTAACTAACCAACCAACCAACCAACCAACCAACTAACTACTCGGACCGCGTTCCTTATCGAGAATCCACTAGCTTTTCACTATTTTATGGAACGCGGAAGTTCATTACCGCACTCACAACAGATCCGCACTTGTCCAAATCGTCGGCCAGATTGATCCAGACCATAATTCAAATCACAGATTTTTCAAGATAAATTTAATATTGTCCCCACATCTAAAATTACGTTATCCACGAAATCTCTTCCCTACCGGTTTTCAAACTAAAATTCTGTAACAATTTCCATAATTAAACTTGGACAGGAATACAAATTATGACACGCACACCACATTTACACACAAACACACACACGTGGGGAATGTGTTTTCTAAAAACAATGGAACAGCCAAACACAGTATCTCGGGGTGACACTAAATTCAAAACAAATATACACGGCACACACATACCTTCTGCCTTCTGCGTAAAGCAAACAGCAGGATGAGGCAATTTGAAATCTGCCCTGTTTGAAATAATTCCACCAGCACCGGTATTAATCGGGACTTAATTATTTACAAATCCCTCCACTGGTCCACACCGATGCACACCTCTCCTGCCGGAGGCTAAACTGAAAGCGTGCACACCAATATATTATGGATATTTAAATGTAATAGCGTGATAATAAATTCACCAAAACATCAATTAAAATTATACAAAAATATAATATCATTTGAAAATCACATTTAGGGTCCGTAAAGCATAGCATATTAAAATCCGGTAAGCAGCGTAAACAAATTCAACAATTTTTTTTTCTGTAGTGAATTTTCATCATCCAACTGACCAGTTGACCCTGAAGATGAAGGCAGTACGTTCTTTCGAAAAGTCTGGACCCGATTACCCGGTGACGCAACGTCATTCCCAAGAAAAATATGGAAACACTTTTCTAATACACCCCCGATGTTTGAAAGAGCATTATTTTTGTTTGAAGTGTCGCACCCTTCACCCGCTTGTCCTTCTGATAATAGAAATACCAAGATGATGATGAGTATGTAACATTAGTGGAATTATACGGGGGTAAAGTCTGTCCAAATGACACTTTTCCAACCACAAATCCCACATGGAATTATCCAGTATCGAATCCGGGCCTCCGCGGTGACAGGCCAGCGATGAAGACTGAAATACATTTAAATTATACACAAAAGTTCAGTTCGTACCTCACAGAGAACAGAAT
This sequence comes from Coptotermes formosanus, assembly GCA_013340265.1. Lineage (NCBI taxonomy): Eukaryota > Metazoa > Arthropoda > Insecta > Blattodea > Rhinotermitidae > Coptotermes > Coptotermes formosanus. Next base: position 444,922 of record BLKM01000352.1, on the reverse strand, counting down.
CCGTCTTCACTAGCAATAATTATTGTTATTTAAGGAAATGATAATTGACTATTAGAATAATAAAGAGACACATAAATAAACTGTGCAGAAAAATAAACTTTTAATGCAGCAGCAGGTGATATATATATATATATATATATATATACGAAGGTAGACCAAATGTAAACCGACCTCTGTCAGTTGCTGGCAAAAATGCATAGAGAAAGGTGGAAACTATGTAGAAAAGTGAGAATTTTTTTATTTTGTAAAATTATGTTTCAATAAAAAATTGAAAGCTGAGGTCGGTTTATATTTGATCCACCCTCGTAGTTAACACTGGAATTCAGACGGTTAAGAGCAGAGCCAATCTGAGGGAAGCGCCAAAAACTACGCGAACAAAAATCAACAAATGAAAGTAAGTATGCAAAGCCATTACCTTCCCGGTGGTGTTTAAGCGAGACAGTTCACAGCCTCACTCTACCAGCGTCGAAACAGAAAATTCATTTTCAAGATTCAAGAGGGACGAGGCAACAGGGGAGTGGAGAAGACTACATAACGAGGAACTTAATGACCTGTACTCATCACCAAATATTATTCGGGTAATCAAATCGAGAAGACTGAGATGGGCGGGGCATGTGGCACGTATGGGGGAGGAGAGAGGTGCATACCGGATTTTGGTGGGGAGACCCGAGGGAAGGCGGCCACTTGGGAGACCCAGGCGTAGATGGGAGGATAATATTAAGATGGATATTCGGGAAGTGGGATGGGAGGACATGAACTAGATTGATCTGGCTCAGGATAGGGACAGGTGGCGGGCTCTTGTGAATGCGGTAATGAACCTTGGGGTTCCATAAAATGCGGGGAATTTCTTGACTAGCTGAGAAACTGTTAGCTTCTCAAGAAGGCCTCTGCTCCATGGAGTTAGTTAGTTAGTTCGTTCGTTCGTTAGTTAGTTCGTTAGTTCGTTAGTTAGTTAGTTCGTTAGTTCGTTCGTTAGTTAGTTAGTTAGTTAGTTAGTTCGTTAGTTAGTTCGTTCGTTCGTTAGTTAGTTCGTTAGTTAGTTAGCTAGTTAGTTAGTTCGTTCGTTCGTTCGTTAGTTAGTTAGTTAGTTAGTTAGATTACTCCACATTATGTCCACACAGTCGAGAACTCAACTTCCACGCTTAAAGGGTCTTTTCAGGAGTGTCCAACACCTCACGCCAAATGTCAGTCTGTCCCCACTAGGCTTAGAGGACCTTAGGGACTGAGGCTGGGACTGGCGCGACTGCATGACCACCAGCTGTCTGAGTCACAATGCTTGTGGCGAACTAAAGAAAGAAAATGCAAATTTGAACTTGAAAAAAAAAAGTTAAAGTCCTTGCTCACACCAGAAAATTAGATGGGGTTTTGCAGGCATAGTTCTACTCATTCTTAACATCGATGCAAGATGGAGGTGTCGTCAGCTTCACACCTCGGCCGCTTTTACCCCCTGAAAAGCCTTCGGTATTCATTGAATAGGTGGCTGGTTGGGACCTGGAAATAGTCTTAACTTTTTGGGAAGAGACAAAGCGCTTGTCCCTTACGGAATTAGAACCCCGTACCTTCTAACCCGTAACCTACCTCTACACTGACCATATACAACACAACTTTATTGTTATCTACATATCTAGCACAAATCTGTACCCGGTTTGTTCAATTATCTTGTTTAACCTTTTAAAGCCTAGCGGTAACTTTACGTACCACCAGCTTTAACATTAAAAAATTCTACGTGGTGCCCACATTGCGTTTATGTGTTTTGTACGGATCTCAGAACAAACAGCAACTTTTGCCTTATAAAACATTAAGAGATTGGTTTTTATAACCGAAGTGGAGAGTGTTTACAGCGCGGTAGGCACTGAGTCCTTATATAAAACAGATACGCTTCGTCTTTAAAAGGTTAATTGTACATTAAATTCACCATGAAAATGTTTGTTGTACAGTTTGCTCTAAGATTTCTCCAGGCACAATTCCATTAGGAAGCAGTGTATCACAAGAGTACGTATCCCCTATGGCAGGGATGACGAATCTATGACACGCATGTTCAAAACGCCACATAAGCGTATGTGATGCGCTGCCATGTTTGCATGTGAAAAGGAAAAGTCATTTTAAGCGAAGAGCAGCAAAGTCATATTGAAAGTCTACCAATGCGGAAGACGCCGACTCGCTTTTAGCGTCACGTTGCCCAATCCTTCGAGCCACAAAATATGTGCATTTCTTGTCAAGGCACCTCAAAGCTCTTGACTCAGCCGATGATCGGCGTTTTACAGTACACCATTGTTTCTTATGGGCATTTATTTTAGTGACGCATCCCCAAATAATTAGGTACTGACTGTCGTGAGTGTGCAAAGATATAATAACATTTTCCATCAATTAATTTATGTGGAAGTGTTTACAGTTCGTTAACACAGACAAAACATCAACATTTTCCTTAACAACATATATACAACTTATATTCCTTCGCGGGGTTGCAGACGCTTAAAGTAACAGCCTACACGTTGTTGAAACCGCGAATATGAAGCGAATACAGTGCAGTACAAAGACTTAACTCCTGCATGTCCTTGCTTGTCTATGCTTTATATCTCCTGCGTGTCCTTGCTTGTGAGTTTATGCTTTATATATGTCGAATTTCACTGGACAACTTAAATTCCTTTGCGGGGTTGCAGACGCTTAAAGTAACAGCCTACAAGTTATTGAAACCGCGAATATGAAGCGAATACAGTGCAGTACAAAGACTTAACTCCAGCGTGTCCTTGCTTGTGCGTTTATGCTTTATATATATCGAATTTCAGTGGACGGGGAAGCAACGTCGACCATACGTAGATATGTTTCATACACAGTACATCAACAGTCAGCTTTAAGTAAGGACAAATTTTGGCAAACGCTGTACGCGACTGGCAACGGTGAATCTCATGAAAGCTTGCAACGCGGTTTGCGTAACGTCACTGCCGTAATATAAACAGCGAATTTTTGTGCTTGCGAAATTGGATTTGCCTGTAACTACTATGAACATGTGGTGCACTAATTGTAACAGCAGTCTGTTGTCCTTTGTTTGTGCTACAATGCATTACCACCTAACAAGCAAGTTAAAATATGCAGGTATAGTGTAATACTTCTGGCAAGTTTGCTGTGTTCATGTCCCTAACTTTTAAATTTGTAAGTAATTTCAAGAAAAACACTGAAAATGTCAGTAGTTTAAATGGACCTTTCCACATTTTACGTAACAAACACTATAAGATTTCTCTGTATCGTAGTAACAGATTTAGTAAGATAGCAATCACTATCTTGTAAAAATCGAGATATCTTCAAAGGAAAGTTTACAGCCAGTCAGACTAGGCTGTTGTGTTTTCACCGTTAAATGTTTTTCGGCCCCAGGTAGAACACAATTTTGACTGCATAGAAATCAATAATGATTACGCATGTTAAATGTACTTTGGGTGTTCAAGTAAAAATTCTGTTATGGCTGTCGAAATTTCACCAAAATCTGAATGTGTACAAATTTTAGTAAAAGTCCCAAGTACGAAATTTAACAAAAATCCGTTCTGTAGGAGTCACGGTGTTCCTTGGTGTCAAGATGGGTAGCCATCTCAGCTCTATGGTTTTGATGTACGCGAATGTCATTTGGCAGCCATCTTCCTCCCAATCATTTCCAACGCAGCAGGCCTACACCTGAAACTTTTCTAGCAAATTTGCTTTCACGAGGCAATCAACAGGAGTGGTTACAATCAGGGCTGTGGAGTCGGAGTCAGAAGGAATTTTAGGTGGAGTCGGAGTCGGTAAAAATGTACCGACTCCGACCTCAGTCTAAAATCTTAACTAGATACTCCAAATCCAGAGCCCTGACAGCTACAGTAACCATTAGGCTTACACTTAAATATAGGTTATAAGTCTAAACAGTAGCCTGATGATTCACGTGGTGGTGATGCAATGTCTTATAGGTTTACCGTTATTAATGCATACTGAGATTTACGAAGGAGTCGGAGTTTGAAAAATGGAAGAGTCGGAGTCGGAGCTTTTGTGTACCGACTCCACAGCCCTGATTACAATTAATAAGCCGACACACCGTTTTGGATGTTAGTCCATATTTTATATTAACACATTTGAAACAAAAAAATTCTTATGTGTACAAATTCAGCCCACTTCTAACGCTTTGTTCAACCCTAACAAAAGACACTCGGACGACCATTGGAGGGGGGGGGGGGGGGGGTTTGGCGAAAAAACAGGAAAATCGATTGAAATGGAAGAAAACCAGTCTACCGTGAAGCGTATGAATTGTAAATTAAGTTCCTTGCAGATTTTAGAGTTTATTAGACACGTGGCTTCAAGGCGGAAGGAACGGCGAAGGCTTTCTGCGAACCACGTGTATTCCGGCCCAATAACTCACAGGCAGAAGTACGCATAACGCTGTACGCTCTGCTCGTTACGTGCGCACTGTTTATGATATAAGTTATGGGTCAGTGACCGTGATAAGGAAACGTTAACTTATCATTACTGTGATGTTTGTATACTAACAGGCGCATTGGGAAATCCGCTTCCTTATTGCAAATTTCGCAGGCAAACAAATGAAATGGCAATGCGATGAGAAAACCCTATATGAAGAAGAAGCAACAGCTCCATTTACAAATCTGCGATAATTGAAGGTTCATCACCGTGTTCACAAGAGCCCGCCACATGTCCCTATCCTGAGCCACGTCAAAGCAGCCCACGCCCCCAATCTATTCAGATTCATTTTAATATTATCTTCCTATCTAGCTTTATGCTCTGTACTCATCGCCAAATATTATTAGGGTGACAAAATCAAGAATGAGATGGGCAGGGCATGTAGCACGTATAGAGAGATGAGGGGTGCGTACAGGGTTTTGGTGGGGAGACGAGGGGAAGAAACCACCTGGAAGACCTAGGCGTAGATGGGAGGATAATACTAAAATGGATCTTCAATACGTGGGATGGGGCATGGACTGGATTGAGCTGGCTCAGGATAGGGATAGGTGGCGGGCTCTTGTGAATGCGGTAATGAACCTTCGGGTTCCATAAAATGCGGTGAACTTCTTGACTAGCTGAGGAACTGTTAGCTTCTCAGGAAGGACTCTGCTCCACGTAGTTAGTTTTTATTCTCCTATCTATGCCTAGGTCTTCCAAGTGGTCTCTCTCCCTCAGCTCTCCCCACCAAAACCCTGTGTGCACCTGTCCTCTCCCCATCCATACCGCATGCCCTGCCAATCTCATTCTTCTAAATTTGATCACCTGTATAATACTTGGTGAGGAGTATAGATCATGAAGCTCCTCATCATGTAATTTTCTCCAGTCCCGTGTCATGTCCCTCTTAGGTCCAAGTATCTTCCTCAGCATCCTATTCTTGGTTGCACATAAATCCTACCTGAATGTAATACATGTCCTCCTTTTTTTAATGTAAGGTTATGTTCTGTTTCCATTTACAGCTGAAACATGAGCTTTAATGGATTTTTCTGTTATGATTCATGAGATCCAGTTACTTCAGGTACTGACAATTCGTTTCCCTATTTTAAAAGTTAAATTACTGTGCTTGATACTCAGTGCGTAATGAAAAGCAGTGACTTAGCATCTGTCCGTTACACTCCCAACCCTAAAAGGGTGCCATCTGATGGACTTTCTTTTGCAAATAGGAAAGAACAAAACCCTGTGTACTGACCTTAAGCCTGGAACATACGTATTATGAATGGACATTTTGCAAGGTTTGTCTTTTAGGAATGTATGACACGAGGACCTGGGGAAAACCACTCACAGTTGCTTGGTTTTGGCATCGGTACTCCAAATAAGCAGGGCTGTACAAATCCCCGGTGCGTGGTCGTACTTGTGACTAAATTTTGTATTTTATATTGTTAGCACCATGCATTTTACAGTATGTGAATTAAAATGTACCAACTAATGCACTAGGTGCAGTAGTTGGTAAATTTTAATTCACAAATTTTGTATGTTGCCTAATACTTCCAGCATAATCATTGCAAAATTGCCAGTGCTGAGATAAAACAAAAACTTTACAGTGAAAATGTAACAGTCATGGTTGTTTAAAGTGTATTGTTCTCCTTCAGCGTCATATAAAAACAAAAGATTAGCAAAAATTAATACACAACTTTATGGCAAAATAATACGGCACAGTCTGTGGGGAAAAAATGAGTTTAAAATAATGTTTGAGCGGAAACATGTACATAAACATTAAGACTATGACATTAAAGAAATTAATTACAAGAAATTCCTAATACAGTCACATAATGAGCATTAAGATTTAAATATTTTTAGATCCAATACACTTGTGACTCAGCACACACAACTTTACTCTCAATGTCATTTTCACCTCCGTCAAAATTTAGGCAGAATTAAATATTTTCAAAATCTGAGTTTGTTTACCACATTTTAAAATACTTTGACTACTGTTCTACATTCCAAGCTTTTTTATCAAAATTGTCTATTATTTCTGAGTTTCTGTACATCTTTGAACAGGATAAGCGATCATCCCAATATCCTACGGTAAAACAAAAAACAGAAAGTGAATATAGTCGCTGTATTACACATTAAGACTCAATATCACTGTTCTAAAGAATCTAAGAGTAAAGCGCATTCAAACAATATCAACAATAATTCTCTAATATTCGAGCAATTGTCTTATAGAATCATAAGCATGATGCCCACACACAATATACACACACACACAACTCACAACTTCAAATTCGGATTCAATTTCACCAACACTACAGAAGTTCATCACCCTTAAACTTAGATTTTCCTGTTAACACACAATCAAAACTTCCACCAAATACACAAAACATCCTGTATCTTATGCTGCTTTGTCAGTTTTCGTACAGAAATGTTTCAATATGCATTGCACTTACAAAACTGAATATAAATACCGTATGAGATTTGAGGTTACGATGGCAGTGGCTACAAATATGGAGGCCGGTCAGTCCTACAAACTGTTAGCACCTGTCTACCAAATTTCGTGTCATCACATGCTAACAGACAATGATAATCACAAACACTGTCGTTCCATATAACAACAAGTACCAAAAGCATTGGGCATGTGAACAGCACTCCTCTTTGTATCTGGCAGACCCACTGTTAAAATTTCAATAAAAAGACTTGCTATTCTGGGGCCTGAAATTGCACTCAGCCCCTTCAAGAAAGTACCAGGCTACTACCTCAAATTAGGCCACGACCACTTCCTTGCACATCCCTTCTAATTCAGTATTGACTAATCATCCTATCATTCCACACTATATAGTCTGAGCCACTGAAAATGTAGTTAAATAAACCAGAAATAAAAACACAGCAACTGCTGAACATTGCTGAGAAGATAAATAGGATCCATTTTTAAAATACACAAATTACTGCCCCAAGAAAAATTTTTGCATCACAACGTTACAGAAAATTGGGAAATATAAAGGCTACATTACGGGTAACAGGACACTGCAAAAGTAAGAGTTAACAAAAGAAATCCTAAGAATAAAAATAAACAGAGGGGTATAAATTAATGTTAGGAACTCCAACATGAAAGCCATTCATGCGCACGCGCATGCGCATACTGAACACATCTTCACAATGTTGAGTAATTTGTGCTCTGCTTACGAACACCATAAAAAGTTTCTGGGACACACACACAAATGTGTTAACGTGTAATAGTGGGGGGGAGGGGGGGCTGTAATTCATGGCATTTCAACATTTAATCTCAAATTAAACATTAAAACCATTACTTTTCATACACACTCACAGACAAGCAATAAATAATTGCAAAGAACACAAAATAAAGAAACAAACACAACAAATAAAAATAAAAACAATAAAAATGGCATGTGAATTCCAAATTACTAAATCTCAACTATGAATAGGGACAGATCTAGCATTCTGGATGAATTACTGGGCAGCTGAGCCATATATGACTTTAATTACAATCACATTAGATTTTAATTAACAATGTGTTTGATGGTTTAATTATTGTGACATACAGTTAATAAATCTAGTGGTGATGATATCAAACATTAAGATATATTATAATATCACAATACATAAATAAGAACTAAATGGAACAGTATTTCAAGAAGCACAAAACGTAAATAACAATAGCCAATTTTTGCAAAACAAATGTATCCACTGCCTGGAGCCTCATCTCGACAAAATGAGGTACAGGTGTACCCTACACAACTAGCTAGGCAATGCAAGTTGGCACAACTGCTTAGAGATTAAGTGAGCACTTACTATTTTGCTATCACTAAACAAATCACACAGGGTTTTTTAAACAGGCAACTTTTATATAAGGACTTAGGCTGAAAATAAATGTGGTATCCATTAGTAAAAACATGAGTTTATGTTAAAAACATGCATATTTAAATCAGAATTCAAGCTGTTATAGCTCACTTCAGTAACATAAACAATGATTTTCAAATGTTTAAAATGTTCAAAACTGATAAAAAAAAATCAGACGCAAAGCACAACATTGTTTTAGAATATAAATTATAAATATACCTACAATCTGTAGAAATCAGCAGATGCAAACTTGGATGTGTAATTATCCATCCACAGCTTGCCCTACTAAAAGCGATATTAAATGTTACCAATATTCCTCCATGAATTATGAACTCATACTTTCACCAGTCTTTAGATATCACTGTAAGCTGCTACAGTTGTATAAATCACACAGTATTATAACATCACTCAAATATTCTAGTAGAAAAAATCCACACAAACTTTCATGTTTTGTGTAAAACTATCTTAACAGAAAACAACAGTTTGGACCTGGAATATGAAAGAAGACAACTTACATTATCATGTTCACAAACAGAATATATACAAAAAGCATAAAAAATAACAAAACTTCATAGCAGATCACTACATAAAAATAGTTTAGAGGCATGAAATAGTTTCACACAGATGTTCACAACTGTTAACCTTTTAAAGACTAGCGGTAACTTTACGTACGACCAGGTTTAACATTAAAAAATACTGCATGGTGCCCACATTGCGTTTATGTGTTTTGTACGGATCTCAGAACAAACAGCAACTTTTGCCTTATAAAACATTAAGAGATTGGTTTTTATAACCGAAGTGGAGAGTGTTTACAGCGCGGTACGCGCTGAGTCCTTATATAAAACAGATATGCTTCATCTTTAAAGGGTCAATTACAAACAAAACACTTATCAATGTTACGCTATGGGCTGTAATCAAACCTAATTCCCAATCAGAAAATTAACGTTTATGTCATAAATCTGAATTTCTGGTGATATGGACTGGACCGGGAAAGGTGACATTTCCTATCCAATTAGAAATTGAAATAGCTAGAAGCTCAGCCCAATACAGGAATCACAGCCTCTTATAGTTCGGAATTATAAATCGTACTGAATACATAAATTGTTACTGGGTTTTCAATGAAGCTGCATATTTGTCTGTTACTGTACTGCCCACGTCCATATTACAAAATCTCTCAAACTTTTCAAAAACTGAACAGCACACTTGAGTTACATAAAAATAAACAGAGAAGACAAACTGCAGATGCAAATAGGACTGTTTTGTAACAGACCATTTTAAAGGGTTCTGACAGTTTTTATACTCAGTCTCAGAATTAATGGTTTTCTGTACTTTGTCCATCATCCAGTATTCCAGACAGAAGCTACTGTTGCTTCCATTTTCAACTTCTGAGTTTACATTGAAGATAAAGGCAGCAGATTCCTCTGAAATGTTGGTATTCAACCACACGACTACATCATAACATGTACAAGAGGATTACAAACCATATACACACCTGCGCAGTGATCATGCAGTAAAACAGAGTAGCTTGATGCAGCAACAACACTCCAGAGATGTATTTGGAAGGTGCCTCATTCAAAACTCAGCAGAACACTGGCAATCTCGACTGAGATTTTAGTGACCTTCTTCAGTTCTAGATGGAACGACTGAACAGTACTGGCATCTTCATTAGGCAGTGATTGTTTCTTCCAAAACATTTCTGATTCATCATTCAGTATTCATCCTACAACTGACATTATATATTCTGACATAATGACAGCACCATAAAACAAACTGCAAAAAACAGCACACTGTAAATACACACCACAAAAGAGACTAAATTCCGTTCCAACTCCAGAACACTATCGTCCTGATCATATATGAAGTTAAATAAGCACGAGGAAAGAAAGGAAATTTTAACAACATAACAGGCATCAAAATTACATAAGGGGCAATTTGCATGCTGTTACTGTTAACTTACAGTATTTGGGCAGATCTACCAACAATAATTAAAGGTAAAGCTTTCCCATAACACATCATGAAGACTCGGGTGGGGGGGGTGTGTGCAATGTTGGACTTCCTTTCTTACTTTGAGATTCGGCACAACTAGGAAAGCAGAGTTGTCAGGTCCACATGCCAGCCACATTTTATGCCCAAGGAAATTCCTTGCTGAGTGAACCCCAGGGCTATTGAATGAAGACAGAAGGAACACGTCACTTGAAAATTTCCAAGGACCCCACCAGGCATCGAACCCAGAAATTCTAGTCTTGTGGTACAGTGTCTGAATCAACTGCACCACCCTCTCCACTAACAATAATTACATCCATATTAAACACTTTCACTAACAATCCTCTGATCTGTTTCCTGTATAGCAGAAACCCCATTATTTTCCCTCAGCTCAACGTTTTCTGTCATTTAACATTCAAATTTCATTAATCCCAAACAATAATCTCAGTGTAAAATTTCCAGCAGTTTGATTCTATCATCGGTCTACTGTTGAAACCCACAGCATACTTACGAAACCTGACACTGCAGTCAGAGTGTACGTGAATGCGTTTGTTGTAAGATGAATGAGCAATGATCTTGGCATTGCAAGTTTAATATTACGTTACAATTATCATCTGCATGCAAAACTTCAACTTGGGGTTACTGAGTTTCTGCCCCGTGTTCAAAAAAGGAAAAAAGATCGTTTGAACCTGAATTTTGCACGAAGGATTCTACTTCCCGACTAGTGGACTTGTCTTATGAAGGGATCTAGTGTCCTGTAACTAAGCACTGATCCTCTGTCAAAATCAACTCAGAACTGGCCTCCCCAACCTCTCGCACGAGGATGGGAACAAAACAGCTCCTGAAATGGTGTGTTCTCTTCTTAATATGAGATAACGGACAAAGTGCACAAACCTTGTAATCCTGAGCATAACATAGCATCCTCAGAACCCTTTGAAGCAATTAAAATCTGTGAACATATTTCCTACAAATACCACACTATAAAAAACGTTCCTTCCACCTCTTTAGAAGAGGCATAACAAAAAATAAAGCTGGTAATTTGGCTGGATGTGTAGAACACAAAGCAAAGTGAGGTTAGGTGATGTGTTGCACAAAACACAGGCATTTCATCCAATCAATCAATCAATCAATCAATCAATCGGTCGGTTGGTCGGTCGGTCGGTCGGTTGGTCGGTCAGTCAGTCAATAAAGCAATGAAACATAAGACTAAACTGAAATGTTAAAATATTGCAACACTGTACAGTGTATCTAAATATTCAAATTTAATTTGAACCTTAAAACATCAAGGTTTCTTAGTGGATCCCACTTCACTTTCTAGCTAATACCAATTAGGCTGATGGCACACACAGCCATACACTTTACAATAGTGCACAAGAAAGAGCAAATGCAGTATATATCACTGCCCATGGCTGTCAATTAGACCTAATTAACAAACTCAGGGTAAGATAAACTGAATTACATTAACTGAGAGAAGAAACAACACTAGTCCGTGACAACACATGCGGGGTTGAAGTTACAGCTACCTTGGCACTGTGACCACAGTCACTAGTCTTTACCCATGATGAAAGAGCCCCCATTACCCACTGGAAAACTGGCTGGCTGATGACAATTTGGCCCTAGAGCCAGCTACATCAATTATTGCACTGTTTCTAACCAATATGTGTGTTGACATGGCCTCATGTTATGCATACCATAACTGCTAACTGATAAGGATCTTCGACTTCACCACATTTCTTAAGCTCCAAGTTACCCTCCAGATTACATTCCTTTTGTCAGTATTTTTGGTTTCATGACTTTTCTTGCTATACTCTTGGTTTTGCTTGTATGACATGTAATATCTCTGCAATTGATACAAAAATTCAGATGTTCAAAGTATAGTACAGTGTCAATCTTCGTGATTAACAGGTACTGATAACATAATCACATACATCAGAATCAACAATCCCTTTAATGTAAAATACCTATTTGGCTTCAAGAATTTATGAAATGCAAGCAATAAAAAATATAAAATAACCTCAAAACAGTGCTTGTATATCGGAGTTGTGGGGCATGAAAGCAATCAACGTTAGTTACTGAAAGAGAGTGACTGCTGAGCTTAGAGTGACCTGTGCAACAGAGAGTGACTGCTCAGCTTAGAGTGACCTGTGCAACAGAGAGTGACTGCTCAGCTTAGAGTGACCTGTGCAACAGAGAGTGACTGCTGAGCTTAGAGTGACCTGTGCAACAGCAGGCAAGAGGTCTCAACCGAGTTTGTTGGAACCAGTCATGAAAGGCCAAAACAGTGGTATTAATAGGGGTCAGCATAAAAGGTCAAAATCCCAACCACCCAGGTCTACCAATGTCAAAACCGTACTGTACGTACAAGTTCCAAGCTGACCGTCTTTCAGGATGCGACACTGCAGTTTTGTAGGTGGGTACAAACGTACACAACATCACATCCCAGCAGACACCACCACAACAACCTCAAACCTCGCATGGAAATAAGTGCATCCCGGGGTCTGTGGTTCATCCAGCAGACATTAAATACAGACACCATTATTGACAACAGTCCTGAAAGGGCAATAATGAACTAAATTTATAATTGTTTAAATAAAACTCATTAATTTTATGCAAATGAGTATGAGCAAGCTATTATGGCACTGTTCAGTGTAGGTACTCACATATATCTATAAATACAATTCATCAGCATTATGACACACCCATTCTTAGCATACTACGTAAATATGACACATAAAGAAAGGCAATCAACTGATGACTTTGAGCATACAGTATAATATTTATAAGGGACACTCCAAAAATAGGTTCACACATCACACATTCTGAACTAATTATTTGTGATTCTAACAAAAAAAAAACGCATGAAATTGTGTAACCATCACTTTACCTTTCAATGTAGTCCCCGACTGAGGCATCTGCTGTATCGTGAAACTCACTTTTCGATTCCCCGTTGATGGAAGTCCATGTCCTGCAATTGTGACCACTGTAACGCACATTTCTTCATGTCATCATCACTTTTAAAATTTGTGGCTGTGAAGGCGATACTTTAGAGCAGGAAGGAGGTGGCAGTCGCTGGATGCCATATGTTAGCAGCCGCAGATTTCAAAGTGATGATGATATGAACACAGCTGTCATACAGTGGCTGCAATTGGATGACATGGACTTGTATCAGCAGGAAACATGAAAAATAGTTCCATGATACAACAGATGCCTCCTTCACAGTGGAACTAGTTTGAAAGGCAATGTGGTAGTCATAAAACTGCATGTGTATTGTTTTTGTTAGAACCACAAGTAAACAGTTATGAAGACGTGACTTGTGAATTTATTTTTGGACCGTCCCTCATACAATCATCTTGTTGCTTAAGATTAAAACTACAACACTCTTCACAAAATAACTTGAGTCTTCAGATAACCTCTACAGTCTATGTAGGCTACAGCCTCATCTAAGAAAAACCTGTTGGGAAATCAATATTTTCAACATATACACATAACAAAGGCAACATCACTGTTATAGACAATGGCTGTATATCACTATCTTCATATACTTCTTCCAGAACTTTTCCATCGTCACCACCAAAAAATAAGAATACTAAAACACTAAAAACATGATGTTTTGGAAGAAGCTTCTTCCTTCTGTAGGTCCTACTGTTAAAAATTATGGTGATATTGTTATAGTTTGTGACATGTTAGGTTTGGTATCTCTTATGGTTGGTATGATGTGGTAGATGTGTCAGGGCCAACATATGGATCTCTGGATTTTTAGCAGCAGGACCTGAGGAAGGAAGAAGCTTCTTCCGAAACATTGTGTTTTTAGCATTTTCATTTTTTGGTGGTGACGATGGGAAAAGTTCTGGAAGAAGTACATGAAGATAGTAACATACACATAACGTTATAACTAACAGGATCCCAAAGAAAATTTTAATAGAACACTGAAAGCCCATGTGGTGTCATACTTCAGAAGGTACGGCATCTTCACACTCAGCACAGCAGGATCCTCAAAGCTCAGTTACCATTTTTCTGTACATAACTTCCAATACTTCCCTTTCAAATACCATATTCATCCAAATATAAGGCGAGCCTGCATGTAAGATGACCTCACTTCATCATCTTCAATCTTTTGGGAAAATTATCATATTTATATTAGGCATATTCTTATGTCACATGGTGTTTGTATGCTTCACATTCCTGAATTAACGAACTGTCAAGCGTTAAAATATTACAGTATTAGTGTAGAAAAGAATTGCAAACACATCACTAAGTTAGTTAGACACTGCTAATACTTTAATGTCTCTAAGAAGAGTTTTCCTAAAAATCTTCCTGCCAAAGAACATCGTCTGCTGGGGTCTTCACTCTGCTGGGATGTTATGCAGAGTTCACCAGTAGTTACATGTCATTAGATACCAACACATGCACTTTTATTAACACTGAGATGTTATGGGACCCACTCCTACATGTTTCGAGCTAACGTTGAGCTCAACTTTAGGGAGTCATACGGTTAGCAATTACACGTACTATCACAACATGGTAACAAAAATTAGTCACAGTGACTGTGACTAGTTTTTGTTACCATGTTGTGATAGTACGTGTAATTGCTAACCGTATGACTCCCTGAAGTTGAGCTCAACGTTAGCTCGAAACATGTAGGAGTGGGTCCCATAACATCTCAGGGTTAATAAAAGTGCATGTGTTGATATCTAATGACATATGTGTAAGACAATGCACGGTGTGAATATAAAATTCACCAGTAGTTAGTTACTGACATTTTGGGATAGCCTATCAGTACCATCTTCAACAGTCAAGCAGTCCATGAAGGCTGCTTGACCCTTGAACATATAATCCCATAGTAAGTTTTTCTTCCCAAGGACACTTGCTCTTCAAAATAACAAATATTGTCAGTTCACCCCCATCCCCCACCAACCAGAACTGAAAGGATTGTGGTTATACTCAGTTTTTCATGTCCCATTGTTCTGAAAAACACTGATCCGTTTGCATAAACTGCAGTGTTGGTCGGCATGCCTGGGAAGACTTGGGTTTCATCTGCATTAGCTGTTTGTCCTAAGAGGTAGTCATGTTTTTTGCAGTTGGCATCCTATTAACTTTTGAAGTGTTTTATGGAAAACCGTCAGCTAATGTAGTTCTCTCACAAAAAGAGAGCCCTTTACAAAGCATAAAACATACTGATCATCATGAATGGTTTTTAAATCTTGCCACAGGAACTGCAGGGCTGCAGCAACCTCCAATTACCCCCTTTTGATTGTCTCTCTGGTAACAAGGTCATCTGTATGTTTTGGAACATTAATGTCAGGACTTTTCCATCAATGGTAATAAAATCTCCTGCCTGGGCCCACATAATGCTTTTTGGGTTGAACTTGCTTTCATTAATAACAGCTCTTTCAGTTTCCCCCGGCATCACACCTTTTGTTCTGTGACATGAAATTTCTGTGCTGCAGCACAGTTGTTGGCTTCCTCTGCATGTTTAACTACATTAATTTAAAATTAGCATTGCAATTGCAACAAACTGACTGTATTACTTTACGGGCTGCTGTACCTTTCCCTTCACTATGATCACCCATGATGTTTATGGAATGCTTTAACTTAAACAACTTCTGTCTTCAACCAGGTGACTTGAAATGAACTGTTGAAATTCAGTAATGAAATCAGAAGTACAACATAATGCGTATGCTTTATGTTGTTCACTCCATGCACTGTCGATATGCAAATCACAACACTCAACCAACAAAATGCATAGTGTTCTTCCTTAGAGATTTCTATTTTAACACAGAGTATGCCTACATGTTTCAATCCACAAGGGATCATCATCAGCAAAAAAAGTATCAAACAATATTGCACAAAACTAATTAACTACTTTTTACACATAATTAAATCGTACATACATACATATATTTTTACATTTCGTAAGTCCAAGATTTATACAATGGACATGAAACTGGTCATAAGAAGACACAGACAACACAACACAGAAACTACAACAAGACAATACAACAATACAAAAGAGATGCTCCATAAAGGAACATTGTAAATTAGTTGTTTACTGTATGTTCCAAGAATTCAGCAACAGCATAAAATGAATTTGCCATGAGATATGAAAGCAAGTTATTTTTAAAACGAACTCTATCATTTCTAAGACTTTGAATGGTCCCAGGCAAGCTATTAAATAACCTAATACCAGAGAAAGTGGCGCCCTTCTGGAAAACTGAAAGATTTGTAGTTGGTAAGTAGAGTTGATTTTTGCTTCTAGTATTCAGGCCATGAACTTCTAAACCTGAAGGTTTGGCAAGATGGCGGATACACTTGTGGCATCCAGTCCTAGCTCTGCTTGTTTGTTTAATAATGTGGCTAATATCAGTAACACTTTTTGTACAAATTGCGATAATTTAAGAAGTAAACTCCAAAAGATACAAGACGAACTTAAATCTGCTCAGCTGATCGTAGATATACTACAAAAAGAAGCCAAATTAAGTAACACGTCTGAGTGTATTAGTGCATCAGAAAATGAGTGCAGTGCCAAAAATTTCTCTCGCAAAGAGTGTAGTGAATCAAGCACTAATGACTGGATCCAAGTGAGAGTAACTCATGCAACTAAGAAAAGAGGTAACAAGCCATCTTTTACTAGCCATGGAGTAAAAACGTCGAATCGCTATGCAGTATTGAGTAATCTTCAAGAAACACCAGATAATTTCCCAAAGACTGTGTCGCATCTTATGCAGAGTGTGAAATGGTCAAGTATTAAAAAAATGTAGACAGTTCTACGTAGAACAGTTGTGTACATAAGTGAAATGAAACCTTGATATACAGTGTCTCCAGGGTAGCATCAATCTTTGTTAAGTACAGTAAAACTCGTTTAAGAAGACCCCAGTTAAGAAAATTTCCCGCCTAAGAAGTCAGGATAAAAAAGCACCAAAATTCTCCCATTTGATTAACATTACATATTGCCCTTTTAATACAACCCCGCGTAAGCAAATTTCCCACCTAAGAAGTAACAAATTTGACAATGAAACAATTTTTTTACACATTTAATATCTTTTCTGTTTCAAAATCTTAAAGAATTTCCCCAAGATCCCATTTGTTCAGTTTTGAAAATGCAGCATCCAAACAGCGCGGTCAGTTCACAGAGGTTAATCTTCAAGGTCATTTCCCCCATGTTTCACACAGTGGAATGGCGCAAACTCACAGCTGACAGGGGGGGTGTCGTATTTGTTCCATGATGCAGACTGTAGTCAGTCCCCACTACTCGGTCTCTCACGACAATCGAAAAATTGTATTGGGCGGCCAGAAGCTGATCCCAGCTGTTCAGTGACCTGCATAAGCCTGCATCTGGCAATGGCTGGCACGTAGCAGCTCACCTGCCACTTCAGCTGCCCGGGACTTGGAGGAAACGAAGGCAGCCAATAACATTTGAAGAAGTTTAAGCACGCGTTAGTCAAAGTGACACAATGTTCCACGTTGTTGGAGGGACAGCGGTTTGACGCGAGATAAGTGAGTGGTCCATTGCAACAACTTGTTTAAACATAACTTATCAGCAGTAATAAAAAATTTGTCGTGGTGTAGCGTGATCGTGAAACATTTGTTGGACTGTGTGCAGATAAGTTACATCAGCAATTTCAGAAAATAAATTCAAGACACTGCAGAGTCAGTGAAAGTAACTAGAACTACT
This sequence comes from Coptotermes formosanus, assembly GCA_013340265.1. Classification (NCBI taxonomy): domain Eukaryota; kingdom Metazoa; phylum Arthropoda; class Insecta; order Blattodea; family Rhinotermitidae; genus Coptotermes; species Coptotermes formosanus. Next base: position 426,999 of record BLKM01000352.1, on the reverse strand, counting down.
GACCACCCCTTATGGTCTACCTAAAAGTGAACCTATGGAATCTGAAGATGTATACTGCTACTGTTTTTTAAAAAAGAGCAACAACCCATGCTTGAAAAATATTTCAAGGAAAAGTAAACATCTGGAATGAAACGTGAACTTGTGAATGAAAAGTCAGTAACAGTACAGGTGAAGGTGTAAATAAAACTGTGAATGAAAGGTTGCAGACAAAATGGTTAAATGGTCAGATACAAGTGAGAATGTGTTAAGATACCTGCAAATTATTCAAATTCAACATACATATGTAATAGGTTCACAAAAAGGTGTAAAAAATGGAACTTTTCGGTCCTAGCCTTTTAAGAAATTTCCCACTTAAGAAGTCAGATTTTCTTGGAATTTTCAAAAATGTCTTAACAGGGTTTTACTGTATTTAAGCTGCTCTGGAGACACTGTGTATCAAGATACCATTTCACTTATGTACAAAACCGTTCTACATAGAACTGTCTACATTTTACTACTTGAATCTTTCACACCATGCGTAACATGTTAATTGCATGTAAAAAATAGCTAATTAGTTTTATGCAATATTATTTGACACTTGTTCCCTGATGATGATCCCATGTAGGAATACTCAATGTGATATTACAACATAAATATCTAAAGAAGAACATTGTGCATTTTATTGGTGGAGTGTTGTTATTTGGCAATGAGTATGATTATTGTAGCAGCTGCCTAACTTTGTTTATTCATGTAGCCATCGCAGAAAATACAAAAGAAAAAACACACTCGCCCTATTCAGAGTATGTATTTAACTCTGTGCATGATTATAAGACAACTGCCATTTTTTCTGACTAAAAATCAGTGAAAAATCCCTGTCTTATATTTGGGTGAATATGGTAGCCAATAAATCCAGATGTCAGTACCATAACCACTGAGGTTCACAGTTTACTATTAACTGTCACAAGTTCAAAAATTACAAGAAGATACCAAGGAACTACAGAAGAACACTACCTACAGAATTTGCTGAAAAAATCCACTTCCCAACATCTCCGTAACATGGCTACTTGCATAGAATCAGGCTAAGGCCAAAGTTCATACAACAGAATCATCACACATTCAACAAATGACTCACTTGAACCTCAAAGCACAGACTTTATTATGTTTTGGGCCATTAGTTAAGTAAGAATATTTCTCATGAACTAAATAAATATTCTGTTAAGTTTTTGTCTGATAATATTAATTATTATTAAATAACAAACGACAACTTTCAGATGAGGCCTTCTTGCAGCGGAGAATAAAGTCTCTTCCGACTGCTGGAACTGGCTGTTGAGATCAATAGTTTCCGTGGCACTGGCTTATGCTACGTGATGAGTCGTGGAGAATGGAGTCCTTCTACTTGTCGATCTATCGGAGGGCAATGACTTGTGTTGGGTGGACCCCAGTCATGAAGACCACCAGTATTGGCTAGTCTATGTGTGAGGCGGTGGGCAATTGAAAATCCCCCACTCCCCTCCAGTTGTGTTAACACGATGATCACTTGCCTACAGGGAAGACAAACTTAAATTTCCACACAAAATCACTGGAATTTCAGATGGGAAAGATGGATTTTGGTTTCGGACTAAATTATGGAGCAACTTTACATAACATATTTCTTACACAATTTTTATCTAACAGCTCTTACTGACTGGATCCTAAGACTAGGCAAAACATTTCCAAATTATGATTTTCTTTCTGTTCAGGTAGAATATGCTAGAAATCTGTCACATCTCTTTTGAAATGCTCAGAGTAAATGTTCACTAAAACTTCAGTTTATGATTCAAATTAGGTAATTTACATCACACTTATTTATTCTACTGATGCATTTGGATTAGGTTTGGGTGCTACAAATCTGTTCCCTTGATTACAAGATTCAAAATTGTCCCTGCCCCCCACACCATACACAAACGTGAATGCATGTGTGCATGCACACACGCGCGCGCGCACACACACACACACACACACATTCACTTACTCACTCACTCACTCACTCACTCACTCACTCCTGGGTCTCTCCACTTCTCTCTGTCCAAGTTAGTGCACATTGTTTAATGGCACTGTCACTTGCTACGATTATATGACATCAATGATGAATGAAGGAACAAGTATGGAGCACTGGTCGGATGATACTGACAGGAGAAAACTGAAGTAATTGGAGAACAAGCTGCTAATTTGTCCAGCAGCAATCCCACAAAAACTGGGCTTGGTGTGAACCCAGGCCTCTGCAGCGAGAGGCCAGCAAGATTGGCATTTATAAAATGGTACCTACCAGTGATTGCCACCTCACCTGTGTAAAGGAGGAACAGAGTCAACAGTGCGTAGCTCCCCACGAGTTGACACTACATTGTAACTCTCCTGGCAGTCACACTTGACATGGATCCATTTGTTCTCATGACGATTTTCCACCATAACAACAAGTCCAGCCCAACCTTTGGTCAGATAATAGGCTGTCATCCCTTCGCGGCCCTGAAATACACATGCTGCTGTACATAGAACTGTGCAACAATCCGAATCACATGCACAAGAAAAGTTCACACACTTATGCTGAAATAAGGTAACATACTGCTTATTAGATCTGACATTTTCACTCCTGTCAACATATTTATGTATTTATTTATTTATTTAGTTAGTCAGTTAGTTATCCATTTATTGTTTATTTCACAATGGTATAATTTGCACCGGTCACACAGTATCAAATCGCAATTTTAGTCAATAATGACCTCCACAGGATGTGGAAGCAATCATGGCATAATTTCAGGCAATATCACAGTATCTGCAAGAACAGACTAAGAAGAACCACACACACCTCAGTCACAACATTGGTCTCTGGGGTTGACGTCACGCACATAAAACAGGAGGGCTACTGAATTAACCAAGAACTTTGGTATGTGATAAAGGATGTACGTAAAAAATTGCTTCAATTTTGGCATGTATAGCTGCACAACAACTCCCATTTTACGTAAAGAAAATCAAATGCATCAATGTTGTATCAAAAATACTGGAAAACAGCATTAACGTCACCAAGATGTACAACAGTTACATTAGATATTTCTTTAATCTTCTTCTTACGCAGAACTTTTTACTTATTACAGGTAGCCTTGCAAGGAAGACAAACTAGCAAATGTACATACAATGTGACATTGAAGAACACGGGTATCTTTGCATCCTGCACACTTCCCAGATAGTTACACTGTTTAACCCAGTGTGGTCAAATGTGCACATGTTATAGAATGTTATTACCATTATTAGAATCTGTTACTACATTTCTTTACAGAACTTAACATTTATATGTCTATACATCGATTTTGTTACATTTCTCGGTCATAAGTCACCTCACACCTTAACCTACTGAAGTACCTTGAAATTGCTGACTGAAAAACAATACTTTGCACACAATTTTTACGTACACTATCTACAAACCAAACTGAATATTCTTAGACATAATCAATAAATATTAAATATCACAATTGCATCTTTTTATTTTCCTTCATTATTCATCATGTAAAACACATGAAGAAATCATGCAGATCAAAATCAATTATTATCTAACAGTATCAGATATTATCGCTTACTACCGTTATCAATTACTATCAATGGCACCGGCAGTAATGCTAGTAGCCAAGGGAGTCATAGAAGTGTATAAGTCTTCATTTAAAGTGCCTATAGTTTTTCTCTGATTTTAACCAAATTTATATTTTCTTGACAGATTTCAGTAAATCTCCTCATTACTGTATTTCAAGAAAATCTCTCCAGTGGGTGCAGAATTGCTCCATGGGGATGGATGAACAGATGGACAGACACAACAAAGTTAATACAACTTCATGAAGAAGACTACAAACCTGTCCTAGTGCCACTCAGTCTACCATGGACTATCCTGGGGCTGAACCCAGATCTTTGCCATGACAAGACTCTAAACATAAAAGATTTGAGATGGTTTAGGTTAGGTTAGGTTGGGTTAGGTTAGGTTAGGTTAGATTAGATTTCATAGCAGTGCTGTATGAGATTTAAATCTTCTGGATGTGACATTGTATTTCCTGTCATTTTGAACAATCATAGTGTCTTAACCTTTTAAAGCCTAGCGGTAACTTTACTTACGACCAGGTTTAACATTAAAAAATTCTGCGTGGTGCCCACATTGCGTTTATGTGTTTTGTACGGATCTCAGAACAAACAGCAACTTTTGCCTTATAAAACATTAAGAGATTGGTTTTTATAACCGAAGTGGAGAGTGTTTACAGCGCGGGATGCACTGAGTCCTTATATAAAACAGATACGCTTCGTCTTCAAAGGGTTAATCTTCAGGAAAATGCAGGTCAAAATATGAAGGTAGTGTGATCCTCTCAATATCAGCAACTACTCAGCCAATGACACAGTATCACATCACAAAAGACTTGACTCTTCCAGACTGCAAACAACTGCCCAAGTCAATTATTTTGCAGCGACAGTAAACCTTAAGAATAAGGTCTTTTAAATCCCACATTTCTGCTGTGACCAGAGTACTGTCCAATTTAAATGTCCATTGCAGGACAATTTTTCCTATTCAGACAAAAAATATATACATTTAATGGGAGAGAGTTGCCTCATTCATCTGTCACACGTAATTATGAAAGTAGAATCACTTGGACTTTGCCCACAAACCTCATGTCGCTGCCCCTTGGCAAGTGTAAGACTAATTATGGCATCAGCCAACACGTAGGCTGGTGGCGAGATCTGTTCCACAAGAAGACGCTTAGAGCTGTGTATGGCTAACACATACTCTGGATAGCTTGCTGGATCATCCATTCCTGAAACATATATGTTTACACTTCTCTAATACATTAAAAATATTAAGCATTCTTTAGCTAGTCCTTTTACATTGTCATGGAGAAACATGTGACCAGTGCCGAATGAAGAAAGGGAATGCCAGGACAAGTTACAGAGGCCAGGTGATCTGGAAGGGGGCCTAGGGCCTGACTATGTTGCATAAGTTTTTGCCTTTCTCGGTAGTATTATTATTTGTCAATTGCACAAACTAACCCGTTCAGACCAAGCTCAAGTCACTCTGCAATTGAGAGTCTGTCTTTCCGATTAAATGTAAACATTTTTAGTCAATCTTCCCCTACTGGTGGACCAAAAAGAATTTTTTACCAGGGCCACACCTGCATGTGATAGCGTGTGATAGTTGTGACACACATGAGTGTATAACAGACTCAGAACTCGCTGCCATGACACAAAAACCAATTACTGTCCTATCCCACCATGCTAAACCATTTCCTGCAGACTGGTCATACACTGCCAGTTTGTTACACTACCCTCTGACATGATACCAGTAACATACACACAAAGACTGTAACAGGAGCAATATCTCTATGCCTTCTGCTGGTAAGTGTAAGGAGAACTGACAGCAGTAAAATGTGACTGTTGGGCAGGTCTGGACTATGAGGATGAACTATCACAGAAATGAAAAACAATTTTATAACCGTACAATATTTACCCAAGTATAAAACAACACCCCACCCCACCATAATCTTCAATTTTCAGGAAAATACCTGTACTTAACACGTTTAAATTTGAGTTCGAAGTTCCCACAGTGATACAATCAAGCAGTCCAGTCCTGTGCGATATCACGCTGCATTTGCTGGGTAAAAGTGGTTCCCAGTGTTTTGACATCCCCAGAAGACTAGAATCCATGGTTAACTTTGTGTGCAATTATAATGTGACCCCACATTTCATAGACGACAGGTTATGGAAAAATGTGTTTGATATTTGCATAAATACAGTATACATTCCTGCTGATCAACAGTTACTGCTGAGTCTGTACTATGAGAATTTGGCAAAATAAAAGAGTTCTGATGTAACAAAACAACAATTTCACACTACAGAAACTGGTTATGGTAACACAGCAGTCAGATGACTGAGGGAGGCAGAAAGGAGAGTCACAACAAATTACGTATTATGTAAATGTAGAAGACACACTGTTTTCTACACAACAGCAAGCAAGTGCTTCTGGTAGCATAAACATTAATAACCATTTGGTTGGTCAAGAAATATATAATACATACAAAAGTAGTGGTTCTCCACTCAGGATATTGCAACTTTCCTTAAAGTATATTTATTTAATAAAAAAAATTGGAAACGATTCAAGTGACATCCAAAAACTCTAGCACCTTAATAGTATGTGGCAATAACGGCACCCACCACACACAATCATAACAGTAGGACTAAGTGTCATAATGTATTTGGGTGTTTTCTTTTGGATCTGCAGTAGGAAAACACAAACATAAGAGTTATGCGCTTGTAGATGTAATTTACCTGTGTGCCAGTGGTTAAAAGCAAGACAAACAAGAATGTAGAGATCACGTTCCAACATCTTGTGGCAGCCCACAAAGCCACGCACCTGACGCTTACTGTGTTCTACTAGACGTCCCACCTCAGGAGAGGCAGGTGACCTGGTGCGGAAAACGACGACACAAAGATCAAGCTGTGACCTCTGTGATTTCTCAGAGTTCCTGTGCCAAAACACAACATAATTATACAATCTATAAGCTGCAGAAACTAAACTCCACATACGATATTTTTCAATACCTGACAGTTACCGACCATGTTAGAAACCTTTAAGACCACAAGAGCTGAGGCTGTCACAGTGGTGAGTGGTTAAGATTACAGGCCTTGTGAGATGCTTTGCTGTGCAGTATGCACATAAATACCAACATTTTAAGAGAAACTGCCATCTCCATCTCCCAACCTGAAGCTGGAGGCAGCACGATGCTCTGAAACATTGGTTCCTATGTGCCATACCGCATAGTGTAACATCTCAGAAGACCCGTAATCTGAGATATCATCATCGCTATGAGCATGGTCATCTGAATGTGATGTTCAGTAGTTTGGTATACAGTGACTGACATTTGAAGACGAGACTGCAGCTTTCATCTCCAGGGTACAAAGTCAACCAAGTTGGGAACAGCGGTAAGAAAGGGAAGACTGTTCCTGCTTCGAATTAAGCTAACTTGATAAAACATAAAATTCTTTACCTTACCTTTGTCCCTCCTGGAACAATGTGAACTCTGCCTCGGTTGGTTCCAGAACAGTGAGCAGAACACAGGATAAGTGATCAAGAGATGACAAAGGTGGTAGCGTTCCACGCAAACGCACCTCATTCCAGCCTGACCGTACCTTACAGATGTCTATGCAGTCAAAGTACCTGAATCAAATGACATGGATAAACATAAAGCCACTATGTTGTCTATAAAACTGAAAAAAATGTTAAAGCAGGCTGTATGCTGTGTGGTTCTCTGACAGTGAATGTTAAAGTTTCAGTCTTCTGGAATGTGATGCCATCTATCTTGGCAAATAGATACCAATGTTTCTGAGGAACCTGCTGCCTCCATCTACAGGCCAGAAGTGATTCACATGGGTACCCATCTACCAAACTATATAGCATTACCTGGCAGAAGGCCACAGAATGTAGTTTAATAAGCTGTACCACATCAGGAATAGAGCCTCAAGGAGTGAATCTTAGTATTTACCACTGTAGGAATCACAACTCATGTTAAGTCTATACACTGTGAAAATATAAATTGTAGATAATTCTAATAATCTGCATGCAATTACTGAAGATACGAGCAAGTCCAAAGGTTAAAGTTCTTTGAGCTCCATCCAAACAAAAAGTGTTTGGACCTGCTTTTTTACCGAACACTTTGTGACTGATGTCGAGCAATAAGACATGGAGAAACTGCTCACATCCTTTTCACTTGAATAAAAGAGACCACATGGAAGACTGAGGCATAGATGGGAGGATAACAATAAAAAGAATCTTAATAAATAGGATGGGAGGATGTAAAACAGACTCACTTTATTCAAAAAAGCAACTAGTGGTTGGCATTTGGGAGCAGAGTAACAAACCTCTGAGTTTTATAAACAGCAGAAAACTGACTATCTAAACAAGGATTAGCTTTCATCAAAAGACTCAGCTCCATGGAATCAGTTAATTAAGTAAATTGTTAATTAGGTCCTCCTGATCAATCAAGTTGTGATTTTTACAACAACAAAATAAAGGAAACGTTGTTCAATTCTTGGCAGGGGAAAGAGATTTTTTCTTCTGCACAGCATCCAAACTGAAGCCCCAGCCAGCCTCCTCTTCAATGGGTACCACAGACCCTTGTGCCAGAGGCAAAGTGGCTGGGGTATAAGTTGACGATGCGCCTCTATACCATGTTCAGATTAAGAACATGCAGACCCGTAACTCCGCTTGCGCATGTGCCTCAATGGCATGCTGCTGAACTGAGCACTGAAACAACTTCATGTTTCCTCACCTTATACTGGCACTATATGGACACCCTGTAAATTTAACTAATTGGAATGAAACCTAATTACTTCAAAACATCTTCAAATGAGATCCAGAAAACTCCATCTGATGCACCATGTGGCATTAAAATCTCCCTGAGTTGAGGTGTCCAAACAGGTGAGTCATCTGACCAGTCACCTTTCCACGAGTAATGACCCCACGGATTACGCAGTCGCAGTAGCCTGTTCCCCAGCATGTCTCGGACATCCAGAACAGAATACGCGTGCCTGGGAACAAAACAAGATGTGCAATAAACACAGAGGTTTTTAGATATTACAGTTTTCTGAGATGTGACACAGTGCTATGTGGTAGATAGGTCCTGTTATTCTGGAGGAATCTTCTGTCTCCATCTTCAGGGCAGAATAAGATGGAGGCAGCAGTCTGCTCTGGAACATTAGTAATCATCAACTGAAGCACAGTGTGTCACATCACTGGAGACTGTAGTATTAGTTATTAAATCACCTTTCAAAGTGTTCCAATCTCCTCATTAAGATTCTGTTCCTAACATTATAACTATACACAATACAATTTTAACCATATTAGCCCCACTTAACCAAAAGTGTTATTAATCACAAAATAATTAGAACAAATTCAAACCCTACAGATTTAAAAACTGAACCAATAAGCCCATAAATGATGCTGACCTTGAAAATGCTTAGCACAGCAATGACACTTCTCATGATGGTGCAACCAAGCACATTGGCACAAACGGTGATGCTTTTGACCTGTGTACAGCACGTACCTGGCTACAATTTCAGTCAGGACACTCAAAATCCCAACTGAGGAGTTCTGCATTTTTCTCAGTCCTGCCAAGCAACTATCAGGATATTACATTAAAACAGATCGTGACCATTTATTGACTTCTGTCCAACCACAGTTCACAATATAGTCTGAGTTAATGACAGTGTCACTAAATAAACCACAAATAAATAAACTCATGTCACTACAATGCATATCACCCACAACGTAGAAACTTAGAAGCGGAATACATTAAAATATGATTCATATCAGGAACATGGCATTCTTTTAGGGATTCCTATTTTCACTGTGCAGAAAGAGATCTCATTCTATTACTGAATATCACTGTTGCACTTAACCTTTCTACAATTTTAGTACCTGGTAATGGGCATACAGGCCGAAACATGTTGTATTAAATACTGAATAACCGAAAACGCTGAGTTGTGACCGACTGTCTATTTGTTATTCCAGTACTAAGATGCAGAAGCCAATCCCCGTAATCACAGCAAAATACAGCGATCCATACCTTGGCCTGAGACCTTTACGCTGGTACTCTTCTTCATCAACCTTCATATTACCTCCACCACAGGATGCACCCATGAGAAAACGAGCCAAGCGGGAACTCAGCAGCTGAGCCCAGATCAGATCTCGATCCAGCTCATCTTCAGATGGCAGTGATGATGGCTGAAGTGGCACACTCTCACAAGGTGCACCTAAACACACAGCACTCTGTTTCAGGGACAATTACCGCTGCTTATCTGCCACGTGCGTGTTACTCTCCTTTCCCCGAGGGAAAAGTAAGTTTGATATACCATGCTGTTTTATGTGTATCCCCCACTTCAACTTTTGAACTGTTCTGTTGATTTTCATAAAACATGATATAAATGTCATGCCAGGGAAGGCCACCCTGTGAAACTTATTACTTCCCAACAATCAACAGCAATAATGTGGCCAACATGCAAACTTGTAACAGCAGCGACATTAGCATGATTCAATTTAGAGTCCTGAAATGATGCACAGTAGTGATAATGGTCAAAAAGCATTGTGCTGCACATGAAAAGTATCCTCACCTGTTAACGTTGCAAGTCCTTCAATGGCTCTTCCAGAAACTAACGCCTCATAACAGCCATGTATTTTTGCTACTGCTTTCTCAATAAGTGGAACCCACAGCTGCTTTCTTTTGGCCTGTAAATATACAAACATTTCCAAAATTTCACAAGACAAACATTGATAAATTACATGTAATTCTGTTTGACCAGAAGTTATAAATGTGGAGCTTATTTAACCCTTTAAAGACGAAGCGTATCTGTTTTATATAAGGACTCAGTGCATACCGTGCTGTAAACACTCTCCACTTCAGTTACAAAAACCAGTATCTTAATGTTTATGAGACAAAAGTTGCTGTTTGTTCTGAGATCCATACAAAACACATAAACACAATGTGGGCACCATGTAGAATTTTTTAATGTTAAACCTGGTGGTATGTAAAGTTACCGCTAGGCTTTAAAAGGTTAAATAAAATTAAATACACATTAATAACAAAATATGAACTTGTACAGTCAAACCTAGTTATACCAACATCGGTTTAAGCGACACCTCATATATAATGTTACATGTTCTGCCATGCCAATTAATTCCTCACTATTAACCACAACATCATACTCCTCAGTCAGAACAACACTCGTTTATAACAACACAAAACACTCAGTCCCTTTCATTACGTTATAACTGAGTTTGACTGTATTTGATGTATTTTTCTTACATTCATTTCATTGTTATTACATATTGTTTGATAATGCAGTGTTGTAACTCTTTAATTTCTGGCATTCCAAGGTTCATAAACCCCAATGAATTGGGAAAATGGCCAGTCTGAGGGACCTCCTGCAGTTCGTTCCGGAGTTTCTTCATGCACTTAGAGCTGAAAGCAAATGTCATTACTCAAAATCATCTTTATATGGTGATAAGAGGCTTAATTACCCTTAATCATGTTGGATACTTTGTCTAACTGCCCTACGAACCTGGGAGTAGACTAGATGACCACGCTTGTCACATGGGAGGAGATCATCAACGAGCACCATTGTCCACTTGCCGTCCTTGCACAGACGGACCTGATATGCCCCCTGATGGCAGAATTCTCGCATCACCATAACCTTCTTAACCAGATCTTCCCGTTCAGCCAACACTGCAAGAGCACTCAGGAGCCAACAATTGCCCAGCACACCTGCATATCACAAGTTAGAACACCCAATAAAGTACTACAAAACCAGCCTTTTCTTTCCTTTGTGGACTTTAAGTTTATCACACAGGTGTTCACAAAAAAAAGCAACAAAAATTAAATTTGCTTCTCTGCATATCCATCTGTGTTAAGTCAGCCATTCACGGGAACTTCTAATCTTACTTAACCTTGAAAAAGTAACGAGTGTTACGCAGTAAAAATGACGAAAATCATGCGTGATTTCAGGCTTCCACTGTGGTGTAAATGAGATCTTTGTCATTCTGGGATGTTATGCAGTGTTGATTGGTAGCTACCAATGTTTCAGGACAACCCATTGGTCCCATCTTCATGGGTCAAGCTTGACCCTTGAAGATGGGACTGGTGGGTTGTCCCAAAACATCAGTAACTACCAATCAACACCGCATAACATCCCAGAAGAGTGAAAATTCCAACAAAAGACATGAAGTTAGAAACTACCGTTACATTAGTACATGAGTAGCATAAAGCTGGTTAATGGGAAACTGCTGCCACTTACCCTGAAAAAGTTACACTGACTGCATAATCTTGCCCATATGAAATTTCCCAGATCAGAGAGCAAGTTAGCAAGGAACAAGGAAGGCCACCTTGATTTGCTAAGCTCTTCAGGGTTATTTTTAGTAATTCCTCTTGTAGGTTCCATTCATCTACTAAGATACTGCACCCAGTATGCAATTCGCATTTCATGTTCATGTCAGTTTTCTTCCAGATGTCTGTGGGTTGGGTTGTTGGTTTGGAGTAGTGGCATTAATTTCCACTTCTCTGTCTTGGTTTTAAAACTCTATGGGTACCATCAAAATTTTTATTGTAATTTTCAACACACACACATTCCCTCTCACTGACAAAATAGGTGGACAGCAGAGGTGGTTTACTGACACACACTGTCCAGTGACTGCAAATATCATTTGCCCTCAGTTATGAATATGAGATAATGAAAAATGTCCAGAGACCTCATTATGCGAAGCTGCCACTTACTGTATCTTTCTACACTTAGCACACAATTTAATTTAATACCTGCAGGAAAAGAGACCAATGTATCATACAATTTGACTCTCATAATAGTTTGAATGCATTACCAAAATGCATTACACAACTGTAACAGTACCTCCTCACCTTGTGAAATATCTGAAGGCAAAGGTGTGCGGAAAACAGCCCACTTCAGCTTGGAGTCTCCTTCCATCACAATTTCATGTGGCCGAAGCCACTGAACAACGTGGTTGTCTTTAGTTTCAGTTGGATTGTAGTACAATGATTTTGGTGCTGGTGGAAATGAATCATCCACAAACGGTTCTTTGTTCTGAAAATACATATAACATTAACTCGTGGCACAAACTATGTTAATGCATCATGCATCTGACCATAAAGTTGATAAAAATTAAAAAGAAACAAAGGCTCCATAAATGAACAGTTATCTTTATTGATAATCTTTCATACCAAAATATTTGTCATTTCTTAAGCCTATTCCCGACTTGCAGTCCATTTTAATTTCCCACACAGCCACACCCAGGTTAGAAAATAACATCATGATTAAAGCGATTGTAAGATTTCTGTTGTTTACACATTTGACTGTAACTTCAAGTACAGCACTTTCAGAAACCTACTGTTATTACCATGTATAATACAACAATGGCCTTACCTCTCTGCAGTACCGAACAATACATTCCCATTTTTCCAGAGCCTCTTGCTCTTCGATGTGCCTCAGATCCTCCATAAGCTCACTCTCCTGTCTGAGCACCGCACAGGCACTACTTGCACTGCCTGTTCTTGGACCTGACGAGGCACCAGGTGATGAAGTGGCCGAGATCCTACCATTGGTAAGAACCACTGCTGACGATGACAGGCACCGTGAACTCTGACACATTTCACAAGACACTGAAGCTGTGTGGTTCTCGTACGTACACAACACACAATGCCACGAGACTGACGGCATGGTAGGCTGCTGTTCAACATCGCGTGGACTCCTACCACCTGTTGATGATGTAGGCATAAGTGTATGATCAACAGTAAAGTCCCTGTTGATGTTACTCGACCTGTGATGGCCACTACGACTGACCACATCATTACTCTTAGAGGCACCACCAGGGGTGGCTCCCCTTCTACCTCCACTAACTCTCTGTTTTGGAATGGCACCACCACCTCCAACTTTGCCACTGCCCAGTCGAGATGAAGGTCTTGGAGATGGACTCCTTGAGCCACCGACAGCAGCACCACCACTACTACCACCACCAGCACCAACACCACCCCCACTACCACTAGATTTGGGAACCTCTAGAAGCTTTTTAGTTGTTTTACAGGCCATGCAGAATTGAGCACTGAGAGGATTTTTTAAAGTGCACTGAACACAAGACCAGAATTCTCCTTTTCGTAGGGTCATGTCCTCTACCATAGAAATACTGCGAAGCTTAGAGCCCCCACACACAACACATGCCATAGCAGCAGGAGAATTAACCAATGTGCACTTCTTACAGGTCCAGTCCTGGTCACCCATTGCACCAGGAGAGCTTGAGCCATCATCCGGCAGAAACTGGAAGTCGTCATCCAGATCCTGTTCAAGTGTGGCCAATGTGGCTGTAGGACCAGGAACAACCAAGGCCAAAGGATCATTGTTGTTAATGGCTTCAGATTCTTCAGATTCATCTCTCTTAGGCGGTGTGTATCTGACACTGTCTTTGGTTACTGTGATGAGGCTGGGTTCTGTAAGTGATGGTGGCGAACGAACAGAGAAGCATATTTCACAACTGTCAGACCACAGCTTATTGTACGCATATGAGCATTTGGTGCAAGTCCACATGCGGTCAAATGAAGAATTTGAGGTTTCTGAAGAAGACAAAAGCTGAGTATTATGATTCACGACTGGTGAAGATAAAGTTGCAGAAACTGTATTAATATTTCCATTACTAGACTTAGTTGGATCCGTAACATCCATGACTGGTGGAGGCACAAGTCTGTTCCTGCCTACAACTGATTTCCGAGACAAACCCCCAGAGTTTCCAACCTGATGCTGAGTGGCAGGATCACTGATCCCAATATAGGAATACCTGGTGCCAGACCTGTTTCTGGATTGTGGCTGTTGCAACTGTAGATTCAGATTGACCGGAGACCTTACAGGGATGTTTCCTTGTGTATCTGTCTCTATCATACTACGCCGGTTCAATGAGGCCTTGACACGTTCTGCCTCATTTGACGCTGTATTCATTTCTGAGAAAGACCGTCGATATAATGACCTCTGCAAAGCAGTGTCCCCAGGTGAAGTAGGATCAGTAGTATCATTGCTGTTTTTTCGCAGACCCTGCTGAGATTTCAGAGGTGAGAGATCTTGTAAAACTGCAGGTTTTGTCTTCACAGCTTCTGCAGGCCTGTTTTCGTCCCAATCAGGAACAGTGATCACAATGCCATTACGTGGCAACGTATTAGGAAGCGTTCCTGAACGCAGGACGGAACCTAAGGGAAGATTTGATTTTCTAGGGATCTCACACAGTTCACAGCGGTCTCTTATTTCAGAATTTAGTAAAGTGCATCGTGGGCATGTCCAAGATGTTGGACTAGATTTTTGAGAAGAGAGAAATTTATGTGTGTGAATATCCCCACCCCTTCCAAAATTATCACCAATTTTGCATCCATGTAAACTTCCACTGCTACTACTGCTACTGACACTGCTGCCTTTCTCATCATTCACATTATCGACAACAAGACTGGTAGGCCGTCTGAATATATTTCCACTTGCAAAAGACTTTGGAATAATAGATGTTTGGGTTGTATCAAGCCACAATTTCTGAACCCCAGAACCATTTGAAAGAGATCTGCTTACTTTGGATTTCACACGTTCATACACTGAGGGATCTTGGCGCTTTGGTGATCTGTTCTGTGAACCATCCTGACCACTAGAAGTTTTATAGTCAATGCAATCTTGAGCAGTGGCACTTGTATTTGAAAGGGCAGCATTTTGAATTATAACTGAGTTAAGGTTCTGTACCAATCTAGCACCGCTGGGAACCTCCACGGGTGTCAAGCTTCCATCTAAAGAGACAGCTGCACCATGAGTATGCTCATCCACCCACCTGTCACCATGTTGCCCCACACAATCACATTTGGACCCACATTCAGGGTAAACTCTCTGCCCCATCATGTTGCTATGTTCCCCATGACGATAGCACTTTGTCATCCCACTGTACCAGTTCCCATCTAGTCCTCGAGTACCACGGCTTACAGAGGCTATTGAAGAGGCCATCACTGCCCCACCATTGCTCTCCACAACATCTTTGACATTGATACCAATGCCTAACTGCTGCTCTACTTCAAAATTAATCTTGCCACATGTTGCGCACCGGGAAGTTACACTCACATTCAGGAACTGGCACTGTGAACACAGCCATCTATGAGCTAGACTTGGAACACTTGTTGAACGAACAAAAAGAGCCTGACACCCTTCTGAAACATGTTTACTCAAAGGACAAGGATGGCCCCACGTTGAAAAGCGTTTTTCGTTGTCCCTGATAGGACTGCCACCTTCAGTTGTACTTAGGTCTACGAGGCTGTTGTGGAATTCCCTGGCATCCACCTTAGACTGCTTGTTAGCACCTGAGGTTGATACTGCAGATCCAGTGGTCACATCTGTCCACTGCACACATTGGTCACCTGCCTCCTTAGCATTACTGCAACAAGTACAAACCGCATCGTTATTAGGAATTGCAAGGAGGACATAGGGCTGAAAAGGGTAAACTGAAATGACAACCTCATTATCTCTTTCATGTACTGTGCATAATGAGTTGCTAACAGTCATCCAGTTACAATTCTGAGCCACAGCTTTATAAAGGAGGAAAATAAAACTTCATTCCATGATCTGGTGACCACGGTGTATTGGAATTTACTGTCTTCTGGGATGTGACATCCTGTACCATTCTAGAAACTTACGGATGTTCCAGAGGAACCTGTTTATGGCAGTAGTAGGTTCCTCCAAAACGCACATTTCTATCAGACCACACTCTGCCTCATTCCAGCAACTGGTTAGCACTTATTGTCACCTAGGTATCTTGAAATACCTGATATTGTGCAGTCCAATTAAAATCCCACAATAAATTGTAACATGTTTGGAACATTTCAGAATGCTTGTTTTTGATGATTTTATTAAAAATGATATCATATAAATAATATAATAAAATGAATATAAAATATTATAAAATGACACCACGCAGTCTTGTAAGCGGGTATCAAAATCTATTATGAACATACTGCCTCCACCTACAGGGTAGAAGTTCTTGCTACTACCCTGAGGATGAAAACAGTACATAATTCAAAAACACTGGCAGCCACCTACCAGACTACACTGTGTCATAACCCACATCACAATATTAACCCTCACTGACGTGAAAACCTTCAGTGTTATAAAGCTCGTGATTTGCAAGTGGCTTTGTGAAGATCTGTTATGTACAGCCACCACAGAGGTGTAGAGTTTCTACAGGACACTATGGGATATATTATGTTACACAACAGGTGCACAGATCCTGGACACCAGGTCGCCGTGGTGTCCGAATACTGTACGGTGGTGCCTAGTACTTGTGGTCAGTACGGAACTTGCTTCAAGTCACACTTCTGGCATCTAGAACTTAGAGGCGGCTCCTACATTTCTGAAAAACTTGTGCAACCCTGAACCATGGAGATAAAAAATAATTTTACGTGTTCCAAATTGGCCTCACATAATATACAGTATAACTCTTGCTATTGTAAGGAATGGGCTTTCTGTTTCCACAGTCTTAGCACATTCATAATGCTAGTGGCATACATAAATAATACACACAAGGCACAATTATTTTTCCCAACATGTCACAATGCATGTGGCTTGACAGAGTCATACCCTGTAACACATCCCTCGTGTTTGATACTGACATTCAGTAACACATATGATCATTTCATTGTACTACTCAGAACTCAAACCAGGTAAGACAGTTATGATTACGGTCTCCTGAGAAGCGACACCATGTGGACTGGTAAACACATACCTGTGGGACTACAGTGCACCAAAATTTGATGCACTGTAGTCCTATAGGGATTTGATGATCAAATCCCAGCTGGCAGCACTCCATGAAGCTATACTGTGCCAAATTCTATAAGGCAGCGCTGTATCAAGCTACATGGTGTCACACGCCATAAGGCACCAATCAAGCTATATGGAGTCACATACCATAATGCACCAATCTACATGGTGTCAGATCCCATATGTCACAGCTGTATCAGTCTTCATGGCGTCACATAGCATAAGGTACCGATCAAGCTACATGGTGTCAGATCCCATAAGGCACCACTGTATCAAGCTACATGGTGTCACATCCCATACATCACAGCTGTATCAGTCTTCATGGTGTCAATACCATAAGGTACCGATCAAGCTACATGGTGTCAGATCCCATAAATCACAGCTGTATAAATCTTCATAGTGTCAATACCATAAGGTACCGATCAAGCTACACAGTGTCACATGCCATAAGTCACAGCTGTATCAATGTTCATGGTGTCATATCTCATTAGGCACCGCTGTATTAGGTCACATTGTGTCCAATCCCATAAAGCACCGCTGTATCAAGCTCTATGGAGTAACATCCCACTAGGCACTGCTGTATCAACCTACATTGTATCACATCTCATAGGGTGTCTTTCCATTAACTGCATGGCATTACGTTCCAGAAGGACGTTATCTTAATATTTACGGCTGAGAACGCCAAACATACAACACAGAGCTCAAAGAAATTCACATTTTAAAAAGAAACAATGCCAATGATTGTGCGCACCTTTCATCTATTCACTGCATGTAATGTCTAGAACAGAAAATGGCGCACACTGTGGCCATGAGTCCACACAGCTCCGCAAGTAACATACCGCTGGTAATTCGTTTTATTTCTGTGACTCCGTGCTGTTTGTTCTGGGAGTCGTGACACCATACCTGGAGGTAGAAGGGTGCAGCACATCAGCAGTTCGAAGCAATATGCTTACACCTCACAAAACGCGTTCTATATCTTCAGACAAGAACGGTGTTAACGACTGTACAACAGCTGTAAAGGACGCTGGACCGACAAGGAAAACTCCACTTACAAGGTAAAGAAAAAACCTACCTTAGAATTAGGTTATAATATGACCCTTTTGGTGGTTGGACGATTCTTCGTGACTACCCCCCCCCCCCCCCGCCACCAAACCAGACGTCGTATGACGTGTTTGCGTGACTACAAGCGGACTCCCTCGCCAACGACGTCGACATACCACCTGACTACAAGGGGGCAGTAGGGCGCCTGTCGACCATCCAGTTGCTACATAATGACTGAAGACGTATTGACATTTTTACGTCAATATCCACGAAACCAAAGATAGACACAGCCCAATGAAAGGAGGTCACTGAAAACGGACCCACAAGGACCCTCAATCGCTTTAAGGAGAACAAGAATGCCGTTCCCCTTGACGATATCACGGGAGAAGCAAAGAATTCCACGCAGAATTCAAAGGCTCCTTTCGCACACCACACAATTACAGTTACACATGTCTATCACCTCTACGGCTGTTGCTGTTTTACTTTCTGCGAAGAACTTACTCTATACGGATTCAGTGTACGTTAAATTCGTCGGATATAAACTCAAAAGAGTCGCTTCGTTACCATCTTTACATCTATTGACTTGCAAACAATACTTCGTACACATAACGTTTGTGTATGTTTGCAATCTACTTACGCACCAGAATTCACCTCTCTAGCTATAATACATCATAGCTACCGTTATCAAACCGAAAGCTACGGAAATGATACGCACGGCCGCCGTCTTTTTGTCTTACATTTTACCAAAACATTATTTTAACATAAGCTGCATATTTTTCCACACTATTACCACATATAATTTCAAGCCTACTGCCGTCAGTGGCGCTAGTGCTCCTCGGAAGACGCTTAGCCCGCGCGTTCATTATGTTGTTATTGCTGAGACTAGGAAGTTAAAAACTTTGGCGTATGTCCTCCAACGCCATACTGTTCATATCAAGTTTCATGAAAGACAGTTACGTGGTTTAAATGTTGAACTGCAGGGATAAGACTAATTACGAAACCAACGGGTACGTGACTATTCACACTGAAACCAACGGGTACGTGACTCTTCAGTCTGAAACCAACGGGTACGTGACTCTTCAGTCTGAAACCAACGGGTACGTGACTATTGACTCTGAAACCAACGGGTACGTGACTCTTCAGTCTGAAACCAACGTGTACGCGACTCTTCAGTCTGAAACCAACGGGTACGTGACTATTCATTCCGAAACCAACGGGTACGTGACTATTCACTCTGAAACCAACGGGTACGTTAAGTATCACCTCAGACCATGGGATGTGTGAATTATCACCCTGAGATAAGAGTAAGTGATAATCGAGTGAACAGGTATCAGAGTTCAAGTAGCTAGGGTACCTTATATCGGATTACAGAAGTGACTTAGAAGATAAGATACAAACATATAACAAAACAAATGGCGTTATACGAAGGCATTTTGGAAAACAAATGACTAAAGAAACAAAATTAAGAATCCACAATATCACAGCTAAAGCAGCCTTACAGTTCGGCAGTGAAACCTGGGTGCTGAAGAAACGAGATGAACAAAGACTGGAAGCAGCACAAATGTATTTTTTAACACATTTGTTAGGAATTACTAAGTTAGACAGGGAGAGAAATCAATCAGTGTGGAGAAACTTGGGGTGCAGAACATTGTTCTGGAAATAAAACAGTACCAACGAGAGTGGCTACAGCACGCAGAGAGAATGAGTACAGACAGAATACCCAAACAGGCACTGAAATATAGGCCAAAAGGGAAGACAAACATAGGACGCCCAAGGAAAAGATGGAAGGACCAGCTTCACCTCGAGGGATAAAGAACAGCCACTACGCCTAATACTTCACACCTCATGATTATTATTATTATTATTATTATTATTATTATTATTATTATTATTATTATTATTATTATTATTATTATGGAGATAACAGTAAGTGAAGATTCGGTCTGAGACCAAGGACTGCGCGGACTGAAAACCGCTTCAAAACGCTGAAAATAATAAGTTCAGGAAAAGCTTAACACGCAGGAAAAAATCATAACAGAATAACGAAACACTTTCATAAAGTCTTTCTACACTACACTTCGAATCAATTACAAAAACAATGTATCGTGTCAACATTTGGTAGGATTCCTTGATCTGGCCGGCACTCGATTCCTTCGAAACGTCGGGAAACAAACAGCGACAAAGTGTCACACCCCAAAACACCCGAACCCTCAACAAAACCGCTGCAAAAACCTCAAATCCCCCATTTCCGTTATCCGACTAACAGCCAAAATTCAAATCTGTCGACAAATATTTGTAAAACTATCCAATACGAAATTTCATGAAAATACGTTCATATTGGTTCTCGACCTGTTACACGCAGACAGACAAGACAGACACAGCAACGCTAATAAATGCATTCGTACACCTTTTCGTTGTGAAAGCGGTTTAACCCTTTAAAGACGAAACGTAACCTGTTTTATATAAGGACTCAGCTCGTACCGCGCTGTAAACACTCTCCATTTCGGTTATAAAAACCAGTCTCTTAATGTGTTATAAGGCAAAAGTTGCTGTTTGTTCTGAGGTCCGTACAAAACACATAAACGCAATGTCACTACAATGTAGAATTTTTGAATGTTAAACCAGGTGCTACGCGAAGTACCCGCTAGGCTTTAAAAGGTTAATTCAATTTAATTTTACTTAATCAGCAGGTCCAATAAATCTGCTAATTTTTTTACTATGAGATCAAAGGTTTAATAAGAGTTAAAAGAACTTATCTGGCAAGAAAATATGACACGCGAAGCTGAAAGGCGCGTTTTTGTAACTGTTCGCTGTGAATGCACGGTAGAAATGACATTCAATGACTTTTAACAAAGGACTGAATTGAAATCATTACGATAACTTTAACACAATTCAGATATTCCTTTCATTGTTCAACAGTTGCCTACTGTAAGTAATTCGAAGGAAAAAGCCACGTTCGATGCCTTTGTTACAGTGTTTACGTGTAAGATGAAAACTCATAAAAATTTAATAAACTCAACTTGGCTCGAATACAGGAAAGTTAGACTACGCAGCAGGCCTTAGGATGGTTGAGTCTACAGCTAGCAAACACATCAACACAGCACGTTCATGGGACAGCCACCAGCGCCGAATGTTTCTGGATCTTTTACGTACACGCGCCTTGCATAAAAAATAAAGCTTCAATTAACGATACTATGATTTCACTCTTCTTTTGTGCGGATTTGAAACTTGCTTCATGAGTGACAGTTTTATATTTGTTTCCGCTGTAGTTATGTAAGTAATTACACTCAATAGAAAATTAATTTTCTCCGTTAAAAAATCTACACTGCTTAAGAAACCAATTAATTTTCACTATTTTCCACTTCGACTAAGCGCAGAATTCCTTTAATTCAGGTTGTATTACACAGAGTGGCGCAAAAGTCACCTGACACCAGAGGCAACATGTTAAGATACACAGATATTTGTTGAGTCGTTATAACACTGGTGGTGCTGCGCCTGCTAACACCAGGTTTTTCGCAGTGCGCAGCCCGTTCCATCTTACATAAAAAAAATAGTACTAATCTACATATTTCATATTATTTCCTCCTCACCATCTGTTTTGTGAGGTGCTCCCACGTACACCTCAGTTTGTACAAAAAAGTACCTAGCTGTCTTAGGTCAGTTGTTCTGCAGCACTTCACAAGTTTCTTAACCTTTTAAAGCCTAGCGGTAACTTTACGTACGACCAGGTTTAACATTAAAAAATTCTACGTGGTGCCCACATTGCGTTTATGTGTTTTGTACGGATCTCAGAACAAACAGCAACTTTTGCCTTATAAAACATTAAGAGACTGGTTTTTATAACCGAAGTGGAGAGTGTTTACAGCGCAGTACGCACTGAGTCCTTATATAAAACAGATACGCTTCGTCTTTAAAGGGTTAAACGCTACCTCGTCGTTCATTCCTAGCCACTTCTTATTCAGACACTTCTCCCTCCACCTATTTGTTTCTTTACAGTTTAGAAGTATGTGAATGGCATTCTCTCCACCTAGGCATAGCGGGCAAGTTCCCCCTCTCTAACCCAACCCTCAACCCCTTAAATTCCCAAATCCCCATGCGAAACCACGCCAGGCCACTCCTCTCTTCCCTGTTGCACTGTAATACATAGTCCTCCCTACACCCCCCACCCTTAATTTTGCAATAATCTGTCAGTGATCTTTGGCAACATGTTAAACATAGAGCATCAAGGGACTTCTGCGCCACCCGGTATACGGCACGTGTAATAGCAGCAACATTTATGACACTTTGACAGCGGAGAGGTTTGGGGTATATATTGGACCATTTCTGAATTATAATGCAGTGGTATTCAAACTGTGTACCGTAGGAGACTTCCAGTGTTTCCGCAAACACATTTCATCTCTAAGAAAAGTGGTAAGCTACATATATAACAATGCGTATTCCGTCTAACACAACCCTTATTTGTTTACATATATACCACTACGTATTCCGTCTAACACAACCCTTATTTGTTTACATATATACCACTACGTATTCCGTCTAACACAACCCTTATTTGTTTACATACATAACACTACGTATTCCGTCTAACACAACCCTTATTTGTTTACATATATACCACTACGTATTCCGTCTAACACAACCCTTATTCGTTATTATTTTTCCGAACACTACATGTTTCGACCAAGTCCATCATCCTCAGGTGCTTATTTACATAAAAACCTAAAATTCAAGGTAAAAATGTAATTTTGTGAGATATTACAAATGCTATAAAATATAAATTGCATCGACTTGTAATTCTGCATTTTTTTTATGTTCGACATCGCCGTTGGCGTATGTTAACAATTGTAGTATAAAAGAAAAACAGTCAACAGCCAACAAACGTGTTTACCTCAATTTATTTTCTTATGAGGTTAGAACGACTGGTTTCGGCCTGTTTTTCTTTTATACTATAATTGTCGACTTGTAATTCTTGATGGTGTGTCATTTAACACAAAACGTGGTGTATAATTTTAAGCTTAAAATTTAAAAACATCAGAACACTAGTTCCAAACTAAGCGTTAAAATGACCATGAAACTTCTCCTCTTCTTTTTATCCTTTTGCATCCCTTATTTAAACCCGTTATTTAAATCTATTATTTAAAAACATCCAATGTCAGTCGCGTAATTAGCTATCTGCTACAACGGGGCCTTGTGCATTGAAGCAGACAGCTAACTACTCGACTACTGACACTGGACGTTTTTAAATAACAGATTTAAATAATGGATTTATAAGAATGAAAAGAAGCGGAACGGTTTAACAATTAATTTGGAACTCGCATCCCAAATTTTTTAAATTGTAAACTTTAAGTTATACGCCACACCGTCTGTGTTAAATGATACACCACCAAGAATTATAAGTCGATGCAATTTATATTTGTATCGCTCTCTCTCTCTCTCTCTCTCTCTCTCTCTCTCTCTCACACACACACACACACACACACACACACACACACACACACACACACAGAGTTGAACTCGCTTATAAACTTATTAAGGGGACTGTATAATTTGTGTCGTTATAAACGAGTGTTGTTATAACCGAGTTGTGGAACGTTATGGTTAACAGTGAGTAATTAATTAGTACCACAAAATATCTGACGCTATAGACGAGGTGTCGTATAAAAAAGCTGTCATTATAAACGGGCTCGACTACATTATATCCTCCACCCTTTGCGTGCCACATGTCCAGCCCACATAACACTTCTCCCCAGGAGTACCAATCATGGAGCTCCTCACGGTGTTACCTCGTTCCTCTCAGGCCCAAATCCTTCCTCAATAATATACATCATTATGGCTTTAAGTTCATATTTTCTGTGGTGTTAACTACGATGGATTGAATTTAAACTTAAACGTAAACTGCGAGAGGCACGCTACTCTGTACTGTCAGACACAGCCCACGTCTTTATTGGAGCGTGTCAAACGTCTGTAATCACGGTCTGATATGACGCCCGGAAGCGCACTGTATACAGGACACGTGTATCATCGGACGTCAACATCACTGTGCAAGGCTTCTCCATAAACCACATGATTCACAAACTGCGTTACTGGACATATTTCTATAATGGATATTATGCTTTCCAGGGAAATGGCGCCGTACATTGTGACAGAAACCATACCAACGTTTCGGATAAACCTATTTGATTCCATCTTCGGTCTACCCTGTTAGACACAGGCAGCAAGCATTTCTGGAACGTTGGTTCCAATCCACCAAACTACACGGCTACACACACCGCTGTCACAAGCAAAAATCCCATATAAATTCTCTAATGACATTTTTCTCTTAAGTGGCTTCTATCCTCCAGATGTCAGCAGTTTCTAATGAAATAGCTATCCTCGGTAAGAATCCCTTATACCTAAACCAGCCTACATAATGACATACAAATGGGCTAGTCATGACTGTTTTAACCCTTTAAAGACGAAGCGCATCTGTTTTATATAAGGACTCAGAGCGTACCGCGCTGTAAACACTCTCCACTTCGGTTATAAAAACCAGTCTCTTAATGTTTTATAAGGCAAAAGTTGCTGTTTGTTCTGAGATCCGTACAAAACACATAAACGCAATGTGGGCACCACGTAGAATTTTTTAATGTTAAACCTGGTCGTATGTAAAGTTACCGCTAGGCTTTAGAAGGTTAATTTCACAGGATTTAAGCTGAATAATGGAACGCTTAGTGCTGGTGTTCCTCATGTCAGCACGAAAGGCTACGTCCATTTGAATTCCAGCGCAGCGTTGATCGTCAAATCAATAAGCAGAACATTAACAAGTGCGTTTCTCGGTCAGTCGATTCATGTAATCCCCCAAAACAGACAGTTAATCAACACTGTATTCCATGTGACTTTATCAAAACAACTGAAACTGGCTGAGATAAGTTCGCACATTTTAAGACAGCAGCAATATTCCTTTTATTTCTGGTTGAATTAAGGACGCTGTTGCCAGCTTCGACGATTGAGTCTCAAATGAATCATCAGTGAATAAGTAATTTGAAAATTTACGGTAGGAAGCGCTTGCGGTCAAATTTGAGATGCAGGAACATTATTTTAATCTGACAACTGTCACTAGCCATTTCCCACCGGTGCGCTTAACAAACGAAACTTCAACGCACAATCAACAGCGTGTCTGCGAGCAGCAGGAAAACATTTCCAGCAACTTAGTCAAATACGGCGAGTAAAAACCTAATATTAACATCAATACAATGAAATAAAACGCGTGGACCCCAACTCACGGCAAACGATACGCTGCCTGACGTCACGTGAAATAGTGTCAGTGAAGAATGGAAGCAAGTTGGCAAATAAAATAATGCCCCTGTACTACCCCAAGACTTCAATGGGAAAACTAAGGAAA
The DNA here is from genome assembly GCA_013340265.1 of Coptotermes formosanus. Classification (NCBI taxonomy): domain Eukaryota; kingdom Metazoa; phylum Arthropoda; class Insecta; order Blattodea; family Rhinotermitidae; genus Coptotermes; species Coptotermes formosanus. Next base: position 401,219 of record BLKM01000352.1, on the reverse strand, counting down.
ACCACGTAAAACCTGTCAGGTGTTCCAGCTAAGATCCGAACCATATCTCGCCGAAATCCAACACAGAAGCTTGGAGTCAACTTTCTCGGCGAAAAGAGAAATACACTTTGATAAGATCGCGGTGTTGTTGGATGTGACGCCGTGTTGTTTGGTACAAAGGTAACAACGTTTCGTAAGATCGCAAATATATGTATGTACATATATTCGTGTGCCTTTCTGTCCGCATGTAACAAATCAAAAAGATCTTAACAGATTTTGATGACATCTTGTTGGGATGTTTTACTAAAATTTGACGACACACTGCACGTTTGATTACAAACAATAACGGACACTTTATATGAAGACGCATATGAATGACAGGTTTCACGCCCCTGTTCGCTGTACCCCTTAGGCAAAAATTCCCTATATTCACTGGACTAAGGGCTGGGTGGGACCCACAGCCGGCCTGGACCTGATGAGAGAAGAAAAATTTCTGCACCCTGCCAGGAATGGAACCCCAGCACCACAGTCACTCAGCAGGTAGCCTTGTCACTATGCCCACTGAGCTAAAACGGCTCCTAAATAAAAACAAATTACAAACACTTTACGTCATCGCAAAACAATCCAACACTAAAAACTAAATAAGTACTTAACACTGAAATGGGGGGCCCATTCAATCCCCCAGCAAATACAGAAGATCCTTTCCGGAGGGTAAAAGTGGCAGGGGAGTGAAGTTGACGGTTCCCCTAGATCTACAACCAAGTTTAAGAAAGAGTGGATCTGAACCCCACTCCCCACGTACACCTTGTGACGTGCACAGGGACATTTACTATGATTTCACTCCTCAATAAAATGAAATGTGTTGTTGTTAGTATCAAATTTACATTTATTAAATTCCTTCTGTCACAATGTTTCTGCCTTAATAATAGGGAAAGGTTTGCTTTCGTCTTTTGATAGACGGGAAAAAAATAAATAAAAAGAAGGACGAAAAACTCAAAAAAAGCCGTGACGCAATTCTAACAAAATAAATGTGTTTACGCGAACGAAAAATTGCACACAACATAATGCAAAGTTTAGAGGCGACAATCAGCTACAGACGATCGCAGTATGGAAAAGGAGCTTAAGAGACGACAAAATCACATAAATCAAAGCATGCTGACGTACTTAAGACGGGGCAGCGCAGATTAAATACAAAACTGCAATGAAATGCAAGTATCTGAGAACACAGACAGAGAGAGAGAGACGGGAAAACAAGACAAGATATAGAACAACGTTATGCACGTACAAGGCAAAAATTTAAACTTAAACATTTTCTTCGAAGGGAGCTTAATCCAATAATCATTGTTATTATTGTTATCATTATTGTTGATAAATACATCACAACAGACCTGGTACTCCATTAGCTGACAACAACAGAATCACAAACCACACGTATCTGACACAGCTACCCTCAGTACCCGTAATACTGAACTCGTACACAGCAATAAAATCCAAAAGCATATTGTTCAGGTTTCACGATCACACTCACACCACACTCTGTAGGACTCCTCTGGACGGGTGATCAGCCCTACGCAGAGACCTCTACCTGACAACACACAACACTCACAAGAGACATTCATGTCCCCGGCAGGATTCGAACCCGCAATCCCAGCAAGAGAACAGCCGCAGACCCAAGCCATAGACCGCGCGGCCACTGGGATCGACTAGAGTAAAGGTGCAGTTCTACCAACTTTTAACCTCGGTACCAGATAGGGGTGGGTGGTCAATATCATGCCCGTGGCCGATTTAACCCTGGTCAATACACCCGGTAGCCATCGTGCCGGGGCCGGTCTGGAGAATAGAAAATCTTTACCCCCCGACGGGGTTCGAAACCCGAACCGCCCAGCCCTGTAGCCGGTCACTGTACCGACTACGTTATCCCGACTACCCTGGCCCACTAACAGCATCCTAAATTAGACATAAAGAAACAAACGAAAATAAATTCAAAGCATCTTGAATTTGGTCGCCTGATGATTTACCTGTTTTCGAGCAACGGGTGTTGTTTTTGACGATTCACTGGTATTTCCATCATACGTACGGCCCGGCAGAAAGAGGTGCCTTTGCATGCTCCTACGAGAATCCGATACAAACTTTGATAATTTCATTACAGAGAGACAAGTAACTGGAACAACCCACACGTTCATTTAATCAATGCAACACAAATGCATGTAAAAGGCTACGTACATGCTACGAGTCCCTGATAATTGGGCCCAAAACAGAAGTCGTACCAAATATTAAAAAAAAAGAGCTATTTTTGTTTCTACACTTTTACTTCCCGTAATTTTTTATATGGCTTATTTTATAAGCCATGTAAATTGAACGGCGATCGGAGTGTACGATGAATCAAGGGGGAGCCTGTACAGAGTACAGCAGCGGTCTTCAACCCGCGGCCCACGGCCCTCCGAATGTTTTTGTGCGGTTCCCCAACCAATTTTGGCCAACTAACTACCCACCTACCTACCTACCTACCTACCTACCTACCTAACTAACTAACTGACTAACTAACTAACTAACTAACTAACTAACTAACTAACTAACTGACTAACTAACTCCATGGAGCAGAGGCCTTCTTGAGAAGCAGACAGTTTCTCAGCTAGTCAAAAAATTTCCCGCATTTTATGGAACCCCAAGGTTCATTACCGCATTCACAACAGCCCGCCACCTGTCCCTATTCTGAGCCAGCTCAATGCAGTCCATGCCCCCACATCCCACTTCTTGAAGATCCATTTTAATATTATCCTTTCATCTACGCCCGGGTCTCCCAAGTGGTCGCCTTCCCTCAGGTTTCCCAACCAAAATCCTGTACGCACCTCTCTTTTCGCCCCACACGTGCTACATTCCCAGCCCATCTCATTCTTCTCGATTTGATTACCCAAATAATATTTGGTGATGAGTACAGGTCATTAAGTTCCTCGTTATATAGTCTCCTCCACTCCCCTGTCGTCTCGTCCCTCTTAGCCACAAATATCCTCCTCAGCACCCTATTCTCGAACACCCTCAGTCTTTGTTCCTCCCTCAGTGTGACACACCAAGTTTCACACCCATATAAAACAACAAATTTTTCCTAGCAAAAGAAAACTTGTAGCAGAGTTCAGTGATCCAGAACGGATGAGTAATTTTGGATCCTTAACTGACATTCCTTTGCATCTCAACGATTTGAACCCACGACTGCAAGACACAGACAGCTTAGTTCACAATCTATTTGACCACATCAGCTCTTTTGATAACAAACTTCAGGTGTCGGAACTTCCGCTCCGAAAAGGTGACCTGACACGCTTTCCAACCTTGCCAGAATACATGGCCACGGACACTGTGATATACGCTTCGGCAGCTGCTGATCTAAGGACTGAATTCAGTAACAGGTTCACAGATTTCAAATTGAATGAAAACCCAATTAATTTGTTTTCTACCCCTTTCAGTGTACCTATCGAATATGCAAATGGAAATAATTGATTTGCAATGCAACAGTGGCGTAAAAGAAACATACAATAACGCTGGGCTCTCTGATTTCTATTCCAAATACATTGACAAGAACACTCTTCCAGCAGTTCATTCGCACGCCCTGAAAATGGCTACTCTTTGGAAGTACCTACTAAATAAATAAAATAACAAAACTATCCTATGTATGTTTATGTAGGTAAATATTAGTTGGCATGTCCTGCAATAATATGCAAACTTTACTTTCTAAAACGTGAATGCGGGCCGCGGATCTTTCTGCCATTAACCTTTTAAAGCCTAGCGGTAACTTTACACACCACCAGGTTTAACATCAAAAAATTCTACGTGGTGCCCACATTGCGTTTATGTGTTTTGTACGGATCTCAGAACAAACAGCAACTTTTGCCTTATAAAACATTAAGAGACTGGTTTTTATAACCGAAGTGGAGAGTGTTTACAGCGCGGTACGCACTGAGTCCTTATATAAAACAGATACGCTTCGTCTTTAAAGGGTTAAAATATGGCGTTTGAGCAAGCAGAGGTTAAAGACCCCTGGAGTACAGCATTAGTCCTCTAACGTCTGCAATGACGTATCAGTGCTCCCTGAAGATGGCTATAAGAAATTGCCGAAACATGTTGAAGTAGTCTCCTATAGATATGTATACGTGACATTTATTGGCAAAAAAAAGACACTTATGTTGCTCCATAACTGCAGTACCTATCTACCAGTCTACCCGCTATCCTATTCCTGAAGACGGCAGTTCTTACATTTCCAACACATTACGCGGTAAACGCTGAATTTCGGCCCCTATACACAAATATCGCTTTAGCCTCTACCAGTGCAGATCCAGACAAAATCAAACCTTTGTCATCATCTTCTCTACAGAAATGCAACTTTTGTTAACACTTGCGAAATATGGTACTGCCAGGTAACTACAACTTGGTATTTTATTCGGAAATCCGGACGTAGCGGTTTAGAGTTTCTTTCTGCGTATTGCTTTCTCCCGATATCCAAAAATATCCGGGTTATACGAAATTCCCTTGGGGCGGGAATTCATGCAGGTTTTCTACATTTTAAATTTGCCAGCATCACTAATATTTGTAGCGAACTTCAGAAGTTAGATGAGTGTGTTCATGAAATTAAAAAGTTTAGACGTATCTAAAGCAGGAGTTTGCTGCCTTGATGGTGTACAAATTAATTCGAGTATAATTAAAAGGGAGACAACAGGCCCAGACTGTTTTCATGTTTACAGCGTTCAGCTTTGTTGCCACTGTCTTTCAAATGTACACAGTTCTAATTGTGTGAAGTGTCAATTAAGACTTCCACGAATTGATAGAAAACACTGTAAAATTTGTTATCCTATACAAAATAATGGCTGCCACAGACAGGCAGGCAGGCATTTTCTTTTATTACATAGTTACAATATGGCCCGTGGCCATAATTTTGGTTTCATGTTATCTGCACAGTTTTTTGGGGGGAGGCAGGTCGTCCACGTAAGAAGTGCCTAACGTAAGGTAAGGTAGCTTACTTCTTGAACCATTTCATGCACACAGATTACTCACTTAAAGCTGAAATTCAAATAATATCAAATAATATACAAAAATTCAGTTCCCACCTCACAAAGGACACAGTCCACCTCCATTACAAAGACTACCAGGTAAATTCTGTTTAAGAAGGTGGTGTTTATTCTGGGAATCGTGTGAAATCCACAAACATACTCTGTGGGCAAACTACAGACATTTTTAAAGTTAAAGCAGATGTGTGTGTGTGTGTGTGTGTGTGTGTGTGTGTGTGTGTGTGTGTGTACACTAACAACTGTGCCTTAAATTCTTAAGGTGAAGGACGACACACGGACAGTAGTTTTTCATTATTTACTGCATCACATAGTACAGCAGGGGTTCCCAACCTCAGGGTCGCGACCCAAATCAGGGTCGCAGGGGGTCTGAGGTAGGGTCGCGACAGGGTTTTATGTTCAGCATTTCACAAGTTTTTATGTAGAAGCAAATGATCTGTCTAGCCAGCACACGTATGAGTTACCTCGTATTTAAATGAAGATTTGTTACTTGTATGTTTTGTGTACTTAATACCGTCCCAAAAAATATTGGATTTGACAAGTAACATTAAAAATTTAACGCTTCTTTGAAACGTGGCAATGTTATGTAGTGTTCAAGAAAATGCATTAGTATTCGTTCATTTATAGCAAATGTCACTGACTGTTGCCGTTTCCATGGTAGGGTTGCGGGTCGCATGCCATTTGCTATTTTGGGGTCACACATATAAAGAGACTGGGAACCGCTTATCAACAGAAATCACAAGATTTATTTATGTCTTCGAAATTCTACTAATACAGTCGAACCCGGTTATAACAACATCTGTTTATGCGACACCTCGTGTATAACGTCAGATATTCTGTGGTACCAATTAATTCCTCCCTGTTAACCATAACATTATAGTCCTCGGTTATAACGACACTCGTTTATAACGACACAAAATATTCAGTCCCTTTCGTGACGTTATAACAGAGTTCAAATGTAATTCTGACTAACCCAATTTCTTAACCCTTTAAAGACGAAGCGTATCTGTTTTATATAAGGACCCAGTGCGTACCGCGCTGTAAACACTCTCCACTTCGGTTATAAAAACCAATCTCTTAATGTTTTATAAGGCAAAAGTTGCTGTTTGTTCTGAGATCCGTACAAAACACATAAACGCAATGTGGGCACCACGTAGAATTTTTTAACGTTAAACCTGGTGGTACGTAAAGTTACCGCTAGGCATTAAAAGGTTAATGTACACGCACAGGGATAAACTGATAGCAATACCCCAGCAGGATGTTTAACCACGCATTCAATAAACACATTCTTTCCCAGAACTCACTGCAAGTACAGACGGTGGTTGACCAGACACTCCTTCAGTTTACAGGGAACCAAAGTACTTTATTGCACCCTTCCTACGAATTACAAAACCAGTAAGGATATGCAATCACTCTTCTGGTAACAGGAAACTCCTACAGCATTGCAGCTGGACGAAGGTCGCCATGTTTATTACCCATATATGACTCATTTCTTTTTACGAACCCTACAACATATTTTCTACCACATGAAAAAACCAGACAAGCAATGCACTTACAATGTAACATTGAGGCATGTTCACTTAACTATTGCGGTCGTGGAAAAGCAATAAGTATTACATATTCCGAGTGTGTATCTGTACCCTTAGTTAGACAGCATGCAAAGCGCATGCGCCGTATTATATTGTCATCTGTGGCCTGTCCGGCTCTACCATATTTTTCCACATTATCTCATAAACAGCACGACTTTCGGAAAAAATTTATTGAACTTAAAATGCGTGTTTTGATTTTCTCTACAACTTTTGTCTGAAACATTTCCCATCCTAAGAAGAATTCAGCGAGATATTACCATAAATGTACATACGTGTTCATGTAAGGTACCCATGATTCTTGTGAGATTTTAATCAGACTTGAATTTTCTTGACGGATTTTCCAAAAATGCTCAAAAATCAGATTTCATGAAAATCCGTCCAGTGGGAAACGAGTTGCTCCATGCGGACGGACGGTCGGACGGACAGACATGACGAAGCTAATTGTGGCTTTTCGCAATTTTGAGAACGTGCCTAAACAAGACCCACATCTTATAACGTATAATCTGCAGTACAAATATTAAAAATGGTTCCCGTTCTTAAAATGTTCCGTTACTTTAAGTATATGGAGCGAAATAACCTTCTGTGTCTGCAGATGAAGCGTACCTTAACCCTTTAAAGACGAAGCGTATCTGTTTTATATAAGGACTCAGTGCGTACCGCGCTGTAAACACTCTCCACTTCGGTTATAAAAACCAGTCTCTTAATGTTTTATAAGGCAAAAGTCGCTGTTTGTTCTGAGATCCGTACAAAACACATAAACGCAATGTGGGCACCACGTAGAATTTTTTAATGTTAAGCCTGGTCGTATGTAAAGTTACCGCCAGGCTTTAAAAGGTTAATAAGACGGAATCACATGTGTTGAGTTACATTACTTCACTCTATGTTACATACTCTACTATTGTAAATACGCCTTCATTATGTAAACATACTTGCAAGCGAAGGGCAAGTCCAGCACTCCCTAAATCGATTTTCTGTCCGTAATAAGACAATCTCAATATTTCAGTACTCTACATACTTAGACGTAGCTTGCTAGAACACTCGTACGTCTATGGCAAGAATTTCAGTGCATTCAGGGTGCAGACCTGGCAACAAACTGGCATGTTTTGGCATTTTGACCACACCGCTGCACAGAATACGCAGAAGTGACGGAAAAGCCAGCATAACAGATATGAAGATTTAAAATTACAGTAATAACAAACACAGTCTGACACACCACAGCATATATTTATTCTGCACACTACACCATTCTACTCCAAGGTTGTGCCAATATACTACATGTTTCGGCTCGGCCAAGCCATCATCAGGTACGTGTATAAATGTTAAAACTCAGATCCTTAATCAAATAGTATAAAAATAGTATACAAACATTATTTATATATTATTTGATTAACCCTTTAAAGACGAAGCGTATCTGTTTTATATAAGGACTCGGCGCGTACCGCGCTGTAAACACTCTCCACTTCGGTTATAAAAACCAGTCTCTTTAATGTTTTATAAGGCAAAAGTCGCTGTTTGTTCTGAGATCCGTACAAAACACATAAACGCAATGTGGGCACCACGTAGAATTTTTTAATGTTAAACCTGGTCTATGTAAAGTTAACCGCTAGGCTTTAAAAGGTTAAGGATCTGTGTTTTTAACATTTATACACGTACCTGATGATGGCTCGGCCAAGCCGAAACATGTAGTATATTGGCACCACCTTAGAGTAAAATGGTATAGCGTGCAGAATAAATATATATTGTGGTATGTCAGACTGTGTTTATTATTACCGCAACTGAAGTAACACACCGGGATGACCCAAATTAAGACTGAAGCTTTAAAACATACACATTATCACCGCCACTGGCAATTATAAACTACAACTGCGCCAATACCTTCAACAACGCGTAACAGTTTGCACGTAATTAAACGTCAAACATTAATTCCCTACCCAAATGTCACGGAATGACGCACGAGGTTGAATAAAACGTCTGCGACCTATGCTAATGTGGAATATTACGCAGCGTCGAGTGGTAAAATTTTACCGACTTTTGGAACAACGTATCGGTCCCATCTTCAAGGGTCAAGACGTCCAAGAAGAAACGTCGGTAAAGGATTACCACTCGACGCTGCGTAATATCCCAGAAGAACGCAGATGTCATCAATATCGCGGCGGAAGACTGAAATCAAGGTTAAATAAAGGTGTTTTCAGGCGCGTTCGCACAATTACGAAAAGCGACTATTACCTTCGTCATGTCTGTCCGTCTGTCCTCCCGTCCGTAAGTCCACATTGAACAACTCGGCCCCTACTGGGTGAATTTTCACGAAATTTGATGTTTGAGTATCCTCTGAAAATCCGTCGAGACAGTTCAAGTTTCATAAAAATCTGACAAGAATAACGGGTACTTTACATGAAGACCTGTGTACATTTATGATAATATCTCGCTGAATTCTTCTTAGAATGAGAAATGTTTCAGACAAAAGCTGTAGAGAAAATCAAAATACACATTTTATGTTCAATAACTTTTTTTTTCCAAAAATCGTACCGTTTATGAGATAATGTGGGAAAATGTGGTAGAGCCAGACAGGCCACAGATGACAATATAACACGGCGCATGCGCTTTGCGTGCTGTATAACTAAGGCTACACACACACACACACACACACACACACACACACACATACAGAATATGCAGTACTCCCCGCACGGTAACAATGGCTACATGAACGCGCCCCACGTTACGTTTTACGTATACTGCTTGTATTGTTCATTGTTTTGTGGACATGGGCGCTGTAAAGTGGTTCATTCACAAGTTTAATAAAGTTAAATCAATGCAGCAAGTTACTTCTGTCGGCTGATCAGCATCAAAAGCAGATACTATAAAATGGCGGACAATTTATCACGCCAGACTTCCCTTAACCCTCCATACCACAGCGATTAAAAGTCTATCATGCGGTACATTAACAAAACTACAATTTACATACACAGTGTATTTACATGTGCAGTAAGATTCGCACGATAAACAGCAACTATTTAACGTGACAGAAATAGTAACCAACTGATCTTCATAATGGAAACGCAGTAAGTGTTTTGTGAGATAGTAACTACATTTTAAAATATTACTTGGACCAGGGGTGCACAAACCCCGGCTGCCAGGTCGTCCAGGCGACTAAATTTTCTACGGTGGTGGCGCCGAATATTTGTGGGGTCCTTAGCATGGAGTTTGATGTAACCCTTCTGGCGTCTAGGATTTTGAAATGGCATCTAGATTTTTTAAATTTGTGCACCCCTGATGTAGACAAATGCATGGCTTCGGAGGGTTTAATACAGACTATTTCACTTGTTGGTATGGCGGCTTTTAAAGATGAAGCGGTTACAGAAGAAACACGTATTCAAAGAAAGAGACGGATTTTCGTGTCCTTAACCTTTTAAAGCCTAGCGGTAACTTTACATACCACCAGGTTTAACATTAAAAAATTCTACGTGGTGCCCACATTGCGTTTATGTGTTTTGTACGGACCTCAGAACAGACAGCAACTTTTGCCTTATAAAATATTAAGACTGGTTTTTATAACCGAAGTGGAGAGTGTTTACAGCGCGGTACGCACTGAGTCTTTATATAAAACAGACATGCTTCGTCTTTAAAGGGTTAATTACAGTGGGGTAAAGGGGGCCCTATACAGACCATTAAGGCAAAGGGGGAGTAGAGGTATAGCTCTATCCTTTCGTTAGCCTCGGCGCGAGAAAGGGGTTGGGTGGCTAGCCCCACGCCCCGGCCGTTTTACCCATGGGAAAGACTCGGTACCCAGCATACAGGAGGTTGGGTGGGACGCAGGGCCGGTCTGGACGGGTGCGGACAGTGGAATAGAGCAACGCCAAATACAGTGTCTCAACAACACTCACAAAAGGAGGTGGGTTTCTTTCAGACAAGAAGATTGAAAATGGTCTGCTTCGTAACTTAAGGGGTGTTTCTTTGAAGATGCCATACAGTTTCGTGGTACACATATGAATGTAATTACATTTACAACCACAAGAATATTACGGCCTTCCCAACCCCGAATTTCAATAGATTTACATGTGTACAACATCATTATGTGCAGATCTGTAACACTAAATTTCAACCAGACCGGACAGTCAAGTGTGATTTGCGGATAGTAATACATTTACGCCCTTACGTAAAGTATGGACTTCAATGCGCTGATTTTCACGAAACCCCATAATAACTCAATACATTTTCGTGGAAATCTCGTGTATACAATTTCCTCCAAATAGGGGGAAAAAAAAAGAAAAAATAGGGAAAATATTCGTTTACGTTCCTAAGTCACCTACGCCTTTTAGTGTATCGATTTTCACCAAACTCAGAAATGCTCCACGGAATTACGCGAGTAGCCGCTACATCCAGATTCACTGAAATCGGTCAAGGAGCTCGGGTAAGCACGGCACTTATGTACGTGCTTCAATACACTGACTGTCACTAAGCTGACTGTCACAAAACTCACGCTTGCTGGACATTTGTAAAACAAAACTCCAATACTGAGTTTCATAAAGATGAGACGGACAGTTTAACCGCTGACATTAGGTCACGGACGGACAGTTTAACCGCTGGTATTAGGTCACGGACGGACAGTTTAACCGCTGGTATTAGGTCACGGACGGACAGTTTAACCGCTGATATTAGGTCACGGACGGACAGTTTAACCGCTGACACTAGGTCACGGACGGACAGTTTAACCGCTGACACTAGGTCACGGACGGACAGTTTAACCGCTGACATTAGGCCACGGACGGACAGTTTAGCTGCTGACATTCGGTTACGGACGGACAGTTTAGCTGCTGACATTCGGTTACGGACGGGCAGTTTAACCGCTGACATTAGGTCACGGACTGACAGTTTAACCGCTGATATTGGGTCACGGATGGACAGACGGACACGATCTCCACATAAAACTTTTTTTTTTTTTGCTTAGTAAGAAACGCCTACACACAACACAAGTTCTAACACACGAAGGACTAAGGTTTTGTCTTCCGCCATAATGTAAGCTGGCAAGCAATCACGAATGGGAGCAGAAGATAACAACAGTGGAAGGCACGCTTCAGATGGTACTGCTGCAACAACGTTTGTTGAAAAAAAAATTTTAGATACAAGTACTGTTTAGAGCAAAGTGTTGTTTTACCAAGTGCCTTAACATCCCTCCAGGCCTTACACGCCGCTGTTTTTCCATGAGATTTCAAGTTACTGGGTGTTAGACATCGTAGAAAAATTTAGTTTTTAACAGTTCCCTTTGAAATTTCAACTAACTGCAAGCTACTATGAAATATCTACCATACTCCCTCGTAGCTACAATACACTTAACTTCAACAAAGAGCCCGTTTAGTTAATGGCTTATCGATGTCACCCTATGGTGTATGTGAAGTGGACTTCTTATTGAATATAAACTACCCTCTCCAGCGGCACTCCGACAGGCAGTCTGTATCGTGATAGCGCTAGAACGGCCCAGAAAGGAACGACAAATCGATTCAAACATTTGTGCCTAGTAAAAGGAACGTTGTCCCTCTTCACGCCATAAAAGCATACGGAGGGGAATAGAGGCATAGCTCCACTCAGTCTTAACATCGGCCGTGGATGGAGATACGTGGTCAACATCACGCTCCGGCCGATTTACCCCCGGGAAGTAACCCCAGTACCCACCAAACAGGAGGCTGGGTGAACCACAGACCCGGGGCTGACTTTTTGAAACTAGAAAGTCTTCTTGCCCCTGCCGGCGTTCGAACCCCGGACCGTCCAAGCCGCAGCCCAGTCGTTATACCGACTATGCTAACCCTGCTCCCTTTGTATACAGTTTGTACGTAGCCTGAGACTCAATATTCTCGTTAATGAACAGCAATACTGTACCCACATACACTACGTACTTTACCAATAGTGTTCAACTATTTAAATCAAACACAACAATCCTAGAACACTCGGTTTCACAGCTGTGTTTCTCTTCTCAGCCTTTAGTAACAAATCTTTAAATAGTCTGTCCAACATAGCAATGTCTATCCAAAAGAGCAGTTACATGTTTCGGCCACAACTTACCTAAATCGGGCTATCATGCAATATTTAAAAGACGGTAAAATGTAATACATATAAATTGATCATTCCGATTTTACTGTGTAAAATCCCACAACTTCACAATTATTACAGTGCCGGAATTGTAAAATTGTATTGGTCAGTCAAAAGCTGACGGACGGTTATAGAATCTCCGTCACTTTTGGCCACATGTATATTTTTTACATCTGGCCAAAAAAAGTCTGTCAGTAACAGTGTAGTTGGGTCTGACTGTACGTCCGTGATTGCGAACGTACCACAAGGTTACATTACACAGTGCTCACACTGCCTAGCTCATTAGGAGAATCTTTTGAGAAATATTAAAGACGAAGCGTATCTGTTTTATATAAGGACTCAGTGCGTACCGCGCTGTAAACACTCTCCACTTCGGTTATAAAAACCAGTCTCTTAATGTTTTATAAGGCAAAAGTTGCTGTTTGTTCTGAGATCCGTACAAAACACATAAACGCAATGTGGGCACCACGTAGAATTTTTTAACCTTAAACCTGGTGGTACGTAAAGTTACCGCTAGGCTTTAAAAGGTTAAAGTTGGAACAAGTGTAATCACAATGTCACTGACGGCCACGGTGCTACTGCCAATCATAATGGTAGTGATGGTGCTGGTAGTAGTCTATAGATAGTAGATAAAATGATAAAATATTCTGAACATAATGACACGAATAAACAAGAATATTTTAAGTAAGTAGAAATTTAAAAAAAAATATTCAAACAGTTCGAAATGTAATGTCACGAGCACAGCCTCTGCGTGGATTTATTCTGAACGATACACATGGACGGAAGACAGCCAGACAAATGAACACGTCCTTCCCATTCAAGTGGAGAAGAAATCTTTTTCTTTTTTCCTCGAGAAGAATGTGTCTAGGATTCAACAGACGTATTACGGGTCGATGGTACCCCCATAACCAAAGAAAAGCACACGACAGTAAGCCTCAGACAAATACAATTCAAGACACACTAAAATGAACCAACAATAAAGCCAGATACTCTTCACAGGTTTTTTTAGAACGAAGATAATACAACAGCAAAATAAATCCCTAATCTACATAGACTACACAACATCATACGTCCATTTGTCCGTCCGTCTTCTTCCGCAATGGCGCGTCGTAGAAAAATAGATTTTAGTTCCCCTTGGAGAGACAACGCAGGAAAATTATTCTCTCTCTTTCGAAAAAAAATGAACACAGGGTGTCTACAACACGTACACGTTAACTCTTTAAAGACGAAGCGTATCTGTTTTATATAAGGACTCAGTGCGTACCGCGCTGTAAACACTCTCCACTTCGGTTATAAAAACCAGTATCTTAATGTTTTATAAGGCAAAATTTGCTGTTTGTTCTGAGATCCGTACAAAACACATAAACGCAATGTGGGCACCACGTAGAATTTTTTAATGTTAAACCTGGTCGTACGCAAAGTTACCGCTAGGCTTTAAAAGGTTAAGTACAGCCTATAACTATCAGTATTTATAGTAAAAGTTACGTCATTTCAATTACACAGAAAGCATCTACCTGATGGAGAGAAAAACAACAACATGCATTCCTCTGAGGATTCTTTGCTGGACCCTTATGCCGATAGTATGTCGTTTTATACTGCAAAATTCAACAAACGTACGAGTATATAGATACAGAACACAGAAAGTACAAAAAAACGTGTACAACCATCCCTTCATATTCGCGATATGTACACACATATCTACTCTGGCTTATTAACACTGCCACATAAGAGTAGGCCTAATTAGTTATACATACACGCAGAGGCATAGCCAAGGGGATGGCGAGTGGTACGGCCGCCCCGGGTAGCATAGTCCAAAGGGCGGCAAAAATGGATATTTTAAATGAAAATCAAATTATTTTCTGAGATTATTTTAAATCACTGAGCCAAATAAAAGGAAATGCAATAAATGCTTGCAATTTTTTTTTTAATTTTTGAAGTTCATACTTTCTGTCAGGGGCTGATACTTTGATTACTCGCCCCAGGCGCCAAAAAAAACCCTAACTACGCCAATACATACACACCCATTTCTATAAAGTTCATACCTAACTGACATAACTGTAATTTTTGTTATATTTTGCAGGATAAAATTTGTAACTAACAGACCATAACGTGCAACATCGGTTAGCACTTGGAATACAAGAAGAAAATTAGAAAAGGTTTTGACAGAAAACTTTCCAAGCCTATGCCTACCAATGAATCAAATCGAACGGGGCTATACGGACACTCTCTATACCAGATTGCAAAATTAACTGACCAAACTAGACTCTGTATTCATGACACATTCAAAACACACATTAAAGAAACTTACAAAATATGAGAAAGAAATGTCATTTATTGTACAACATAACATATAACTACAAACAGCAGGGTCCTTCTTGATAAAATAACATTCATTCTCCTAGTCAATGAACCGCCTGTTTTCTGTGACTGTCAAAGATTTATTACCACTCCCACAAGATCAACCACTGAACCTTATCCTAGGTCAGAAATATTCACTCACTTACACACCTTATTTATTTAATCCCATTTTAACATTACCCTTCCACCTACGTTTACGTTACCCATCTCGTTCTTCCCCTTCAGATTCTCTGACAAATATTCTATCCATCTCTCAAAAAATCTACTTAACTTCGCATTAAAACGGAGTAAAAGCTAAATATGCGCTGTTGCCTGACATTTCGTTGACAGAGCACATTTATATAAAGAGAAATTATTTTAACTGCCCTTCACGCGACGGCAGGCCGCGCAGCCCTCGATACTATTCCAATATGTCGTGAGTCGGGGTCAACGCATTTTACGTCAATGTGCTGCAGTTTCGATGAGGATTTTACTTGCCACGCTTACAGAAGGCGCTGGGATTGTTTTCCTTCGGCTTGCAGACATGCGTCACGTGTCAAAACACGTTGTTTATTACACGTCGTAGTTTTGTAAGTTAAAACGACGCGACTGGAAGTGATTTGCAACAATTGTCAAATAAAATAATGTCCCTGCACGACATGGGGCAGTAAAAAAAAAACAGGCTGGTCACTGTAAATAATATATCAGATGAGTCACAAACGGCTAACTCATATTTCTCCTCCGGTCAGATGAAATCCTGACGCTTACTTTACAAGAAGGTAAGGAACATTTCTTGGTTGACATAGCCCTTGCTTTCATGGTGAGACTTCATGTATCCATTTTTAATGACAACTTATTTTACATCACAAACTAAATTCTATCATGAATCACACACACAACGAAATACTGAAACTTAATTTATTCCATATACAGGAAAAGAAGTCAAAGACATTTCTTTAGAACCTACTGACCTCTGTCAGACAGTATACAAAGTATGTCCCACACTCCGCCTGATGAGACATCACACCCTGAGCATAAACATACCATTTGTTCAGAACTGCCAACTTAAAAACGACTCTCTGGTCATGACATGAAGTGTTATACAGCTGGATAGTAAGAAATGGTTGAGTGTATAATCAAGAACTATATGCCCCCTAACACTCATATGAGTCCAGCAAAATATAGTTGTGTGCAGATCCCTGTTGTCACTTGCATAAAACTGTAAACGTCTCAACATTTCTGTTTGAACTTGTTCTAACTGGAAGGAACTCACAGACATGTAAAGGCAGGCAACCAACTATATGGTATATCTTTTTAAGGAATCGGCTTGTAAAAGTTCTCTTTCTTTGCCTTTCAGTTATTTACCATTTTTCAGGTGTTAAATTATTAGTATACATGAGTTAATTTGAGTACTTATTTTAATGCATTGTACACAAATGTTCGTGTACAGGATTCAATAAATACACGCACCTATTTGCCTACAGTTATTTGAAAGTTATGCTCTGACCCACAATACTGTTACATACAAAATGCATATTTTTTAATGAAATATATATGTACATATGTGAAATATTTTATTTGACAAATAATGTAACTGCCACTTGTTACTACCCAGTACCATTACACAAAATATTACAGTGAAACCCTGTTAAGAAAATTTTGAAAATTCTAAGAAAATCCTACTTCTTAAGCGGGAAATTTCTTAAAAGGGTAATTTTAATGAAATGGGAGAATTTTGGTGCTTTTATATCCTGACTTCTTAGGTGGGAAAGTTTCTTAACCAGGTTTTCTTAAGCGAGTTTCACTGTAATTTGGTAAGACCTGTGAATTATGACATTTTATTGGCCTAGCGTTTTATATCACTTGAGCAAGAAAGAGTTAGATGTCACTTGATGTTTACATATACTGAAGCAATGGTTATGACTGTGTGTATGTTGCCAGTGCTGTAAACACCAACACTGTATGGACAGTAGAAATGAACAGCCATCGCAAGTAGCTGACCCTCCAGGGACTTCTGATTCAGTTACTAACTGCTGGTGTTGGTTCCTTCTTGAGAAGCTGCTAGTTTCTCAGCTTGTCAATAAATTGGACACTTTTTGTGGAACCTGAAGGTTTATCACTGTGTTCTGCCTCGCTCCGTTAGCTATCAAACTGGTATACAGATACTTAAGAATTGTTCAGCATTTTTTTACTACATGCACTTTAATATCCAAGTACTGTACTATCAACATTGATTTGAGGAGATAAAATACACTCTGTTGAATGTGTGCTCGAATGTGTCATTTCACACATGTGAATAGAAGGGGAGTGGGATTGCATCTCTTTCCCAGCTTACCAAATTAAGAATAAATAAGTGTTAAGGATAATCTTACATAAAAAGCTACAGCTGTCCCTGTCTGCGCCATGAAGGCATACAGGGGGAGAAGAGGTGAGACTCCATTCATTTCTGACCTTGGCACTTGAAGGAGATGAGCATTTAACTTCACTCCCCAGCTGCTTTACACAGAGGGGGAAAAGCCCCCAGTACCCATTGAACAAGAGGCTGGGTGGATCCCAGAGCCAGTCTGGACGTTTTGGAGAAAAGATAAATCTCTTGTCCCTGTCGGGAATCGAACCCGGATCGTCCAGCCCGTAGCCTAGGCACTACACAGACTCCATTACCCCATGTACATAGCGTGAATTATTGTGTCACGAATTTTACTATCCCGAGATCCAGCAGATTTAGTTCACAATGCGAATATAAATGTGGCTGTAAGAACTTCACAGTGACCTTCCGAGAGCATAACTGTAGCACACACATTTACCGAATTAAAATTTAAGCGAAAGTATAATTACAGCACTCACCATAATGAGGAATTTTTCTTACAAGTCCGCAGACTGCAGTCCCCTGTTTCCTTTCGTGCCGGAATCACTGTGCCATATTCACGTGCAGTACTCTCCTTCTCTGTTGTGTACTTCGACTTCACCTGTCCATTCCGAGCCGTTCTCGCTACGGCATCTGTTTTGTCACTGCACCGATTTCCGCGATGTGTGCCGCACCGTATGCATCTGGTACGTTCCGTTGGATTTATTAGGGTGCACCGTTCACAGTGCCACTGCAGAACAGAAGCAATAGAGCCCATTCTCTTAGAATCATGGCTATTTTACCATGAAATTTCATTCGGTCTGCAAATATTTCAAGCCAGCTGATCCACCATATTGATGCATTTTGTTGCCGAATGCGTCATGTATACAAATCTCGGATTGGTCCACGCTGGCCAATCATAACGAGTTTCCTGATTTGGGTCCCCCTTCCTACGCGTGGAAAATATCTTCGAAGTACAAAATGTACGCGCCTGTCCTTTCACGCTGCCATCTGCCGGAATGCATTGTAACTAATATGTGTTGTTACATGGCTTGAACTTCTGTAACTGTAGTCATCTCCTGGCAGTATCATGAAGTACAATGTCTGTGACGGGTACGGTGATGCAGACTGCTTTCTTCTTGCATTAGGATACTCAATCATTTAGTCATGAACGAGCAATGGCAACGCAGATGGTGGGTGCTGTGCAGTGAGTGATGGGATGAGTGACACATTTTCTACAGATATACCTGTTGTTTACATACATTTCGTTGGATATGTCAAACACTAGCCTTGAGATTATTCACGAAGGCTGGCTAACGAAATCACCACCGTCCAAGCCAATCTGGAGAGCGGTAAGAACGGCTTCTTCCATCTTCCGTATTCACAAAGATAAGGCCACAAGGTTTGTGGAGATACGAGACGAAGCCTTCCAAATCAGTGTAAAATCATAAAACGATCAGCAAAATTTTTTGGAGGGTACATTTTATCCAGTGTAATGAAGCACGCCCATAATTTTCTGTACAGAGTTAAACACTATGCTGAACGTAAAGTATTCCTGCAGCTGTCATGTGCTGTTAACATATTTGTTGTCATCAGCAGCCCGCTAAATGTGTGAATAATAACTAGGGGCTAAGAGATTGAGTTAGTATTGTTGCAGAAATGTGCAACAATTTATGGCTGAGATATTTACCAAGATCCACTGTTGTATTAACAATCACCATAATGTTGTCCAAGGTTAATAAGACCAAACAACGTAAGTATGCGTTTTGGATTTCCGTTTAGAGGGATAGTGATTTGTAAGCAGCATTAATTACTCTGATATATAGCAGGAATTGTTGAGTTGATTGCAGCTGCTTGTGGCTATGACATGATTTGATTGACAATTTTGAATGCATTGTGAGAATTATTTACTTGATCATTTGTCACCTGCTCTACAATAGTATTAATACTGTGCAAGATAAGACTGCTGAAAGGTTTCTGAGAAATCGCTTTTGTTTATTTTGTGGAGATAACAGGATGTTTATCCACAATGTTCAAATTGTTTACACACAGTGTTCAGGTTCTGTGGCATATTCAATTAAAATGGAAACAATTTTGTGACACATTTATAAATAGTTTTAGTATGTGAGTGTAGTAGTAGTAGTAAAAACAATAACATACATAATAATTAAAGTATAGTAACTTCAGATTGGAACAATTCGAAGGTTTAAGTTGTCTGGGATATTGTCCTTTGATGACTAGTATATATTGGTTAACAATTTACCAGTTACCATTGGAAAGTCTTCATTACCACCACTGTGAGAACCTCATAGCTCATACTGAACAAGTAGCTTCATATATTGATGTTTGGTTACAAACTTTACAAGGGAGCATGCTGGTAAGCACTGTCATGTGACACTTGATGAAAACACCCCTCATGGTATGACCTCAACATGTTGGATTAACTGAATGTTTTATGAAATTGCTGTAAAATGCGTTGTATCAGATAATTTCACGAAGTTGACGTAAGGAGAGATTGAGAATTTGGAAATACAGTTGAATGAGAACACTTACGAATCAAGCATTCACCTTTTGACTTTTGGGCTGTTTATGGAAGGGCATTTCTTCAAAAAATACCAAACCTGTTGGCAGATAAATGATTGTTGTGTTATGGTAATTCACCTTCTCACAGAAGCACCTGCAGTGAATTAACTTTTGCCAACAAAAGAAAATACCTTTTTGGAATACCTGAATCACTACAAGGTATTCAAAACAATGTGACGACTTCATTGAAATCACTGTGACAAAATGACTTCCAGTGGTGTTTCCAGGCATGATAGAGATGTGTGAATGTCTGTATACAGAAGGGGTGCACAGATCCTGGGTGCTAGGTCAACCAGGTGACTAAATTTTGTAAGGTGGTGCCTAATATTTCTGAGTAATTGGCATGGAATGTGCTTGATGTCACCCTCCTGGCAGCTAGAATTTTGGGGTGGCTTCTAAATTGAGAAAGCAAACCTTATGGAATGCGTTCTGTTTCTGTTTTAAAGTGTAGAGGACATGCAGAGATGCAAACTGTGTTGGACCAGGAGGGCTTGAAATTGAATGGTACACATCAGCTTCTGGTTTATGCTGATGATGTTAATATATTGAGAGGAAGCATACGCAGTATACAGAAAAACACAGAAGATTTAGTGATTGATAGATTGGTCTAGAAATAAATGCTGAGAAAACTAAGTACATGGTCATGTCTCAAAATCAGAATGCAGGACAAAATCACTATGTAAAGATGGATAATAAATCCTTTGAAAGGGTGGAAGAATTCAAATATTTGGGAGCAACCCTAATGAATCAAAACTCCATTCATGAAGAAATTAAGAGCAGATTGAAGTCGGGGAATGCTTGTTATCATTCAGTGCAGAATCTTTTGTCTTCCAGGTTGCTATCCAAAAACACAAAGATTAGGGTATACAGAACTATAATTTTACCTGTTGTTTTGTATGGGTGTGAAACTTGGTCTCTCACACTGAGGGAGGAACAAAGACAGGGTGGTTGAGAATAGGGTGCCGAGGAGGATATTTGGGCCTAAGGGGGACGAGGCGACAGGGGATTGGAGAAGACTACATAACGAGGAACTTAATGACCTGTACTCATCACCAAATAGTATTCGGATAATCAAATCGAGAAGAATGAGATGGACGGGGTATGTAGCACGTATAGGGGAGGGGAGGGGTGCATACAGGATTTTGGTGGGGAGACCTAAAGGAAGGCGACCACTTGGGAGACCCAGGCATAGATGGGAGGGTAATATTAAAATGGATCTTCGAGAAGTGGGATGGGTTGGCATGGACTGGGTTGAGCTGGCTCAGGATAGGGACAGGTGGCGGGCTGTTGTGAATGCGGTAATGAACCTCCGGGTTCCATAAAATGCGGGGAATTCTTGACTAGCTGAGAAACTGTTGGCTTCTTAAGAAGGCCTCTGCTCCATGGAGTCAGTCAGCCAGTCAGTTAGTTAGTTAGTTAGTTAGTTAGTTAGTTAGTTAGTTGGACCTGGGTCTCGATAATAGTGTAAAAGTTTTAGTTGGAAACACTGAAGAGAATAGGCCTCTTGTAATCCTAGTGATAGATTGAAGGATAATATTAAAATGGATATAAAATAGATATGATTTGAGGGTGTGGGCTGTTCAGAATATGGACCAGTAATGAATTCTTATGACCACAGTAATGCAACAGCAATCCCATAAAACTTCTGGGATTTGTTGACCAGCGAGACAACTGTCTTAAGGATAATTGTGCTGCATAGAATCTTGAAAGTCTCTGGAGTAAATACTAATAACTAACTATGTACATTGTCATGAAAGTATGAAAGGCCAGTTCAAGGACACACAATTGTGTTCCACTTAGGTGTTTTGATTTTATCAGCTGTCACTTCAAAGTCAACAGTAAGGACTATATATAGAATCCACATTTACAATTTCAGAGTCCTCTGGCAAGGACACACAAATCACGGGTGTCAGGTCGCCTAAACGACTAAATTTCGTATGGTGGCGCCTAATGTTTTTGGGTCCTCAGTATGGAGCTTGCTCCACGCCACGTTCCCGACGCCTAGAATTTCGAGGCGGCTTCTAGATTTTTAGAAAATTTGTGGGACCCCAATTCGCAGAGTCTGCGGTTGTAACTAAGGCTCCTTGCATTCATGTCCTTGTAAAACAGTACAGAAAAAAAAACTCAAAATTCATTACGTCACGTCCCGTAATTCAGGCGTTGGTCGCCGGTATCTCTTTGGGGTCCCATATTCGTTCCTAGGCCACTCCATGTGGGATTTGTGGTCAGCAAAGTATTACTGGGACATGTTTTTCTCCTCTGTCACTTTTATTTCACCTGTGGTCCATACTCATCACATTTGTCATGTGGGTGGATGGACAGTGGGGGTCCCTTAGTTGCCGCAGTGGTCCAGAGGCACTCTGGCCCCACCAAAAGAATTTAAATCAAACAAAAGCGGAGAAGGGAGTGTTGGATGGCATGTCTGAGTGTCTGATTGAACGATCGATCCCGATTTAGAAATAGGTTGTAAAGAGGGAGCGGCAGCAGAGGGGGAATTAAAGTTGGGTGACCGGGCGTTCCCTTTTAACGGGATCGTCCCGTTTTTCACTTTCGCATCCCGTTGTCCCGACGACTATAAAACGGGACATACATTGACCCGTTCGCATCATTCACAACGGTACACATACTTCGTATAAATCTAATTAGTAATTCGGAAGTTGCGAAATATCACTGACGTGAATCTCGACTTTTTTTTCCATCGTCCCTGATTATACAGACACGACGTTTCAAAGGCAGACTCCTTTCGTGTTCAGGTGCACTGCAGTCTTAAGAATAAGTAACAATCTAAAAGAACCACAAAGCTACAAATTCATAGGACCTCTAAATATAAAAATAGTGCGTACAGTACTCAATATAAAATTGTAATAAAGTGAAATAGATACAAGATACAATTCTGTTCTTTCTCAAAGAAGTAATCAGACAAAAGCCAACTTTTCGTTTAGTTCTTTTATTTTTGAGCTACCAAGGTTTCAGCTCAAAAATGAAAGAAGTAAAAGAAAAGTTGGCTGTGACTGGTTACTTCTTTGAGAAAGAGCAGAATTGTATCTCGTACTTAAACGCCAACTGGGATGATGAACACTAATGGAAACCAAATGGGTAATATGTCCAAACTAGAGGTGGCTGACTGGAATAAAGTTATCCTGCAAGAGAGAAGTGTGTTGTTATCGAGAATCGATGCTGTATCTGGAATAACCATGCCGCGGTGTAGCCCAAAGCACCCCCCCTCCCACCCGCGTATTCCCTGAGACTTAACCTCATTTCTGCGAGTTCTAAACAACAAATTATGTAGCGTCAGCTGGGACATCGCCACCAACATTGTGCAAGGTCTGTGAGCGGCTGCAACCGAATAAAAACACGTTTGAAAAATTATGCTATTAGTTGTGATATCCCTATATAACAGCAGGGGGTGGGGGATAGCGTAGTCGGTATAGCGGTTTGCTCTGGTCTGGACGGCCTGATGTTTTAGCCCCGGTGGGCGCAAGAAATATTTCTCTTCTCCATAACCTTCCAGACTGGACACCACGGCACTTGCCCGGGGGGTAAAGCAGCAGGGGACTGGCGTTGACCACCCACCATCATCTAACGCCGACATTAAGAATTAACCTTTTAAAGCCTAGCGGTAACTTCACATAACACCCGATTTAACAGTCAAAAATTCTACATGGTGCCCACATTGCGTTTATGTGTTTTGTACGGATCTCAGAACAAACAGCAACTTTTGCCTTATAAAACATTAAGAGATTGGTTTTTGTAACCGAAGCGGAGAGTGTTTACAGCGCGGTACGCACTGAGTCCTTATATAAAACAGATACGCTTCGTCTTTAAAGGGTTAAGAGAACTGTATCTCTACTGTTCTTCTGTGTTTTCTGTGGCATATTATGGAGTTGCGTTTATCATATTTTACAGTAAGATGTTCGTGTAAATAAAACATATTTTCACCCCTCTTTTTTATTCTTGTTTGAGGCCACAATTCGAGCTAGGGAGACCATCTCTTTTCTGGGACGTTACGTAGCGTAGATTGGTAGTTAGTTACCGACGTCCCGGGCCAACGTATCGGTTCCGAAACGTCGATAACTACCAATCTACACAGGGTTAACATCCCAGAAGAGCGAAGATCTCATTTACACAGCGGCGGAAGCCTGAAGTCACACATTCTGACTAATTTTTATTGTCGTTTTCAAAACTGTGGCCGTGAAATGTTTCCAGACGTCACACAAATATGAACTTGTCTGGTTTCGACAGAAGTACGGTGAGGCGTGTTGCGACTAAAATCTGCCACATGCGACCTACTTTCCCGCCGTTAAATGCTGCTGTTTTACTGCGGTGCATCGGAGATCTGGCGTGATAAAAACAAATGAAGAATAGTGCAGCGCAATGTTTCCACGGCATTGTGTGATGAAACGGGGCGCTGACATTTCGAAATGAAATTAATCCATCACTATTAGCGCGCCTTTTATACAAAACCGAACACTTGAAGGTCTGTATTATGATCTGTTTTATAGACGCTTACTAACGGTGATTGTTACCTTCATCATGTCCGCCCGTCTGTCTATCTGCGTGGAATAACTCGGCTCCTACTAAAATGAGTTTGTTGAAATTTTATATTCGTTCTGGTAAACCGAAAGCTCTTTGTGACTTCAGTTTTGGTTAAAATCTGATAAAAATACAGACACATTACATGGGTAACCTTTTAAAGCCTAGCGATAACTTTACCTACGACCAGGTTTAGCATTCAAAAATTCTACGAGGTGCTCACGTTGCGATTATGTGTTTTGTACGGATCTCAGAACAAACAGCAGCTTTTGCCTTACAAAACATTAAGACACTGGTTTTTATAACCGAAGTGGAGAGTGTTTACTACCCGGTATGCAATGAGTCCTTATGTAAAAGAGATATGCTTCGTCCTTAAAGGGTTAAAAAAAGGTAAACCTGTCCCTGGACAAGCCTGGGCAGTCCCCTAGGGTTCCAGGAGGTCGAGGCTCCCAGCTTTTAAGGCAACCAGCACATGAAGGTGGTAAGATTGTCAGCCATACGCACCGGCCGCCTTTACCCCCCAGGAGATATTCCTGGTACTCATTTCTGTTAGAAGCTGAGTCGACCCCAGGGCCATAGTGCGGCCGAAAGGATTATGTCAATGAAAAATTCCAATGACACCATCGGGAATTTAACGTTGTAAAGTAAAAGGTAAAGCAATCCCATTACAGGCCTGGACAGGCCCTTTGGGTTCAAGGAGGTTGAGGCTCCCAGATTTCCAGACAATCGGCACATGAAGGTGGTAGGTTGTCAGCCCTACGCACCGGCCCCCCTTACCCCCCCCCCCCCCCAGGAAATATTCCTAGTATACATTTTTGTTAGAGGCTGAGTAGACCCCAGGGCCATAGTGCGGCCGCAAGGATTGTCAATGAAAAATTCCAATGACATAATTTGGAATCGAACCCGCGACCTTCCGGTTTGTACCATGGCCTCAAACAACTGCGCCACCGCGTGCCCCAGCGTTGTAAGTACACTGAGGAAAATACTGTATTAGAATTTGCCTCAAATAAACAGGGTGTGAGAGTGTCGACTAAGTTTCTTCTGGCTTAGGACATGGCCTTTTGTGAACACAGTAATGAAGCTTCGGTTGTCTTAAGAGGCGAAAAATTTGGTTGAGTGACTGTCAGATTCTCCAGAAGGACTCTGCACCGTGCCTTTGTTACAAGAGTACGTGCTGTTACGTCAAACTGATTTAGTGCAGCCTGTTAAGTATGACAACGTGACGAGAGAGTAATCCTTCCAAGGTTATGTTTGTAGATCTGTCTCGATCTTGGCTTATGTCTCTATACCAGTGTCTGTTAACCTTTATTCCATGGACGAACCCGTAAAAGAATTTTTTCATATCGCAAGGAACCCCCCACACCTATGAAAACGAATACAAAAAGTAGTTGGTAGTGCATGTAGTTTGCTCCAGTACTGCCAATTTCTAAACACGAATTCCTGCAATATTTCAAGGAATGTGTGGCACTTCTGCGGTATTTTACGTTCTCCCTGGTAATGAGAAGAGCCGAAACATGTTGCAGATACGTTTTAAACTTTAAATATAAACTTGCATTGACATGTTGTGAATATAGTTGGTTTTTATAAGATAGTTCATTAAATAATGCGGGGGGTGAATAATATTAAAGTGGAAAACGCCACTCAATAAAAATGTCATACACCAGGCATTAATCACTGATTATATGCTTTTAAGAACTATTACGTCAATGTATGTCTAGTGTAAGGACCTCTTCCAGTGGAAAACCAATAAATAGAGCCCCCACTTTTTTTTTACTGACGGAAATAGTAAAAATAACACGCAGTGGAACTTCTTGAAGTATTTGACGAGTTTCCTATTCTTTTTATTAAAGCTTCCATCGCGCCGTTTATTAGGGTCCTTCGCAGACATCTTGAGCAAGGCTTTGCTGCTTTCTGATCTAAGACATACATCTGAATTAACCCTTTAAAGACGAAGCACATCTGCCTTATGTAAGGACTCAATGCGTACCGCGCAGTAAACACTCTCCACTTCGGTTATAAAAACCAATCTCTTAATGTTTTATAAGGCAAAAGTCGCTGTTTGTTCTGAGATCCGTACAAAACACATAAACGCAATGTGGGCACCACGTAGAATTTTTTAATGTTAAACCTGGTGGTACGTAAAGTTACCGCTAGGCTTTAAAAGGTTAAAACATACCACAATTATGAAGTGTTTGTGAATGTACAGGGAAAGTAGCGTTCGGAATTGTGAGCACTAAGCCATATTCTGTATGTCATATCTGGCATGTGCAGATAACAACTGCTGCCAATTATCACCGCATATAGCTTTCCTTTCCGCTGAAAAGGAAAACCAGTTCTTGGAAGAGCCTGCGACTGCTTGCTGTCGTATACTTTAATAGACGTGGCAGATTGTTGAGACACGTAAATAATGTTACAATTTAGGTATTGGTTTCTACGCATGATTTCCAGCTATACATCCATCTAATGCTAAAATTTGTCAGGCGTAAGGTCAGCATTTGGCACAGTTTTAATGTTTCTTCCCCCTGTTAACTTATAAGAAATGTTTCATGTGGAATTCGTTAAGTGTAGTGTCTCTGTACAAGATGTCTGATCATAGTACTCCAGAAGCGGCGCTAATGTCGCGGTCATGACACTATACGCCAATCTTTCTTATAAAATACTGAAACTGGGCTCAAAATGTATCCCATAAATTTGGCATTTAATATAACCCAGAATTTTTCGATCTTAGAAGACCGTGTCACACTAAATTACAATTTGTTATATGAGCAGAACAAACTGACACATTTATATACATATAACCCCGTCAGCATAACGATCATTTATTACTAACACCACTGACGACGCGTTTTTTAATGCCACTTGCAGTAAGATATGTGTTGACATGTGTCGACTGTATCAGTCATTACCATGACTCATACTTAAATTTGAAACGTGGCAAGAACTTGTTTGTGTCGTTTATATTACAACGTTCTCAGTAACTTGAGACTATTTATAGCATCAAATTTTAGGATGATTGATGAACGATGAATTGCAAAGAATTTGGAAGGTATCTGCCATAGCCCGTTCGATGTACTATTCCAGAATTTTCGTGGAGGGAAAGAGTAAAACAAAGAAAAACCTCAGTCCGGATAACCGATGACCCAGCCGGGATTCGAACCCAGCACTTCCCGAACACAAGTACAGAGCGTTACCCCTACACTAACCCGCCCGTTGTGACAAAGCTTGTTCTTAACCTTTTAAAGCCCTAGCGGGTACTTTACGTAGCACCTGGTTTAACGTTGAAAAATTCTACACTGTACTGACATTGCGTTTGTGTGTTTTATATGGGTCTCAGTACAAACAGCAACGTTTACCTTATACGTCATTAAGTGAATGGTTTTTATAACCGAGGTGGAGAGTGTTTACAGCGCGGTACGAGCTGAGTCCGTATATAAAACATTATCTTTCGTGTTCAAAGGGTTAATCACAGTTTCTTCATTTGGTGTAGTGGAGCAGTTAGGTACGATGACATTACTGATTGCCAAGATATTTGGTTGCAGATGATAACAAGATAGGTATTGTTCGTTTAACCTAACATTGTGGCGCGTTGGTATAACCATTGTTGCCATGGGTACGCAACAACTGGTGAGCACATAATCTAATATTGTTGATTATTCCTCGCACTGCGTTGCTATGGAGATACTTCAACAATGCAGTTTTTAAGGATCACCACTTATTTACGTTTTGAAAACTGAATCTACATTGTATAGAGACTCAGTTCGTACCGCACAGAGAACGGTGTTCGCAGTTGTTACATAACAGACGTTTTGACGTAACATATTGTTGTGTACTTCGATCCTCCCCTCACCACTACCTAATACCGTCAGCAATGCTTTTATGTCGCCGCCAACAATAAAACTTACTTGGGTGCTTATGTAAAGTGCCCGATAGTTTTGTCTGATTTTAACCAAATTTGGATTTTCTCGACAGATTTTTCATAAAAGTCTCCAATACAAAATTCCACGAACATGCTTCCAGTGGGAGTCGCAGTGTTACATTCTGACAGATGAACGGACGGACAGACATTACGAAGCTAATAGGCGCTTTTCGCGAGTATGCGAACGCATCTAACAATGCATGTATAACCAAGTGCAAGTTAAGTGCAGAATACAAATTACGTAAAAGGTTCGTGATTGAAAGGGTTGAACTCGTGTGGTTATTTTAATGCGGTACAGAGTAAATATATGCACACGTAAATAAAGTACACAAGACAGGCAATTGAGGCGCGTTCGCGTAAGCATTATTGCCGTGGAAGATCAATAAGTATTACACACACAGATTTCTAGATATATAATTTTTTTCTTTCTTTTTGGACACCTGTCATCCGGATAGCCTGTATTTTCAGACAGCACTCGGTATACGCAGTGGACAGACACATATAACAACTTAACCCTTTAAGGACGAGACCTAATCTGTTTTATTTAAATCGTACCGCGCAGTAAACACCCACCATTTCGGTTTAAAACCCTCAATCATTGAATGTTATACAGGGCAAAACCACTGTCTCTTCCGAGATACATACAAAACATAATAATACACTCTGTGGACAGAAGGGAGAATTTCTGAGTGTTGATCGTGATAGCATGTACAGTTACCAGCTAGGCTGGGGCCGTGCCATGGCTCAGGCGGTAAGCCGCCGGCCTCGCACCGCGGAGGCCCGAGTTCGATCCCGGGCCAGTCCATGTGGGATTTATGGTGGACAAAGTGGCACTGGGACAGGTTTTTCCCCGAGTTCTTCGGTTTTCCCCTGTCAATTTCATTCCACTGGTGCTCCATTACTAGGAAAAGGACAAAAAATAATCATCATCTTCATAGGGTCGCACAATAATCCTCATGGCTGCAGTGCGTCCGTGGCGTCTGCTGCGGGGCCCTTCACAAAAAAAAAACCGCTAGGCTGTAAAAGGTTAAACACACTGCATGATAAGTAATAATTTAACTATGTTACGCGTCACAGTAGGACATGACCAATGGGCACAATCTGGCTAACCCATAAAAGGCACAGTGGTTGCTATATGCACCACCTGTTTAACGTGAAAGCTCTGTTATTTTACCTACTCAGTGTGTTTGTGTGTTCAGTACAATTCCTACAACAAACAGCAGTTATTTCCCTAAACAGCATGAACTGTTAGGTCTTTGTAATCGAGACGAACTATGTTCTCTGTTAGGTAGGAACTGAATTTTGTGTGTACAATTTAGATTAATTTGCGACTCCAGCGGGTCAAAGTTACCATTATTCCCTTTTAAAAGATTACTAAGAAGTTTCTTTAGAAATAAAGCATTAGAAATGTTAATAGCATGACCCACTGCAACCCCCACCCCAATCCGACAACTCTACTGCAACTGAGGGAACTTAGAAAACAAAATGTGATTTTTTTCGGTGATTATTTGACAAAAACACCATGAAAGTGTATGGAGAGAGGAAGTGTAGGACCACGCATTCTTAAGCTCGGAACTGGCTTCACGCCTCGCCCATGTTAACAGCAATCGCTAGCCCTCTATAAAGGTAAAGAACTAAATTTCACCCTATAACCTGGTGTGAGGGCACAGAATGGGAGTAGAGCTATAGCTGCACTCTTTCTTTAACTTCGGCGCTACTAGATGGGGTGGGTAATAAAAGCCACACCCCGGCCGCGTTACCTCCGGGAATTGCCGATCTGATCCCCATGGTACGGGAGTGTGGTTGGACGGGTGCGGGAATCTCGCCGCGACCGGGATTTGATCCTCGGACCGTCCAGTCCGTAGCGAGTCGCTATAGCAGCTACGCTATCCCGGCCCTTCAACAGCTATCTGTACACGTCGGATAGGATGGGCCCAAGTGCCGGTCTGAATGCCATGGGGAAGAGAAAAATCTTTGCCTTTAGCTTCAGTCGAAAGGTGATTCCTGAAATTTCTACATCTCATAATGAGTTGTTACAATCTGCAGTTTAACGACAGCTTTACTATATATTGTCGCATGATTGGATGATGATGAATAATGAATTGGAGCTGATGTGGAAGTTTAAAGTGCGTTATTGAATGAGACATAAAAGTAAGGGTACAAATGGCAGGAAGATGAGGAAGAAGGCGTAAGCAGCTACCTTAAGCAAGAGGATACCTGAAACTGAAAAAGGAAGCACTAGCTCGCACTCTGTAGAGAACTCGCTTCGAACCTGTTGGAAGACACACTACAGAATGGGTGAGTT
This sequence comes from Coptotermes formosanus, assembly GCA_013340265.1. Taxonomy (NCBI): domain Eukaryota; kingdom Metazoa; phylum Arthropoda; class Insecta; order Blattodea; family Rhinotermitidae; genus Coptotermes; species Coptotermes formosanus. The sequence continues at coordinate 370,498 of BLKM01000352.1, read as the reverse complement.
AACTAATCTGGCAGGAAGCAGTCGTGCGCTAATTTAGTGTACTGTCCCGACAATTGCCTGGAGCGACTGAGGAATACCACAAGGAAGTTAAGTCAGAATTTTTCGGTACTTCAGCCGATATTCGAACTGTGTACCAGCCGAGTACAGTTCAAAAGAGATACCGCTTGATAGCCTTGCGTGGTACTGCAGTTTGGTAACCTGCACGCTCTACCCTAGGCTATCGGTGACTCATACTGCGTCACTAGACCGCTGAAACGCTCCGAGGTCTTCTCAGGATGCTAGAAACATATGTTCAGCTAACAAGACAGGCGCCATTGTATACTTCAAAACAGTCAGTCATGTTTGAAGGGCTGGAACGGTCTGGTGTTAACATTCAGACAAGTCGATTTTGTAATCAGATGGAATGCCTGCTTTGGTGACCTGTTAATTGTTGTCCCCGTTGATGAACCCTTTAAAGACGAAACAAAGAGTGAAAGTACTTTTCTATGCAGTGTTCCCCGACTGCTGAAGGGGCATTGCTTTTGGGAGGTTCCCAGGCCTCGACTTTCTGTCTTTCTGGTAAGAGCAAAACGTAGATGAAGATGAGTATGGAGCATTGGTGGAATGATATTGAAAGGGGAGAAGCGAAGTACTTGGAGAAAAAAGTGTTCCAGTGCCACTTTGTTCACCACAAACCTGACGTGGACTGGCCCGGGATTGAACTCGGCCCTCCGCGTTGAGAGGCCGGCGATTAACCGCCTGATCCATGGCACAATCTTTTAAACAGTAAAATTAAATTTAATTCAAAACTTGGGAAGTTCTTGACCCTTGAAGATGGGACCGATAGGTTGTCCCGAAACGTCGGTAAAGGATTACCATTCGACGCTGCGTAATATGCCAGAAGAGTGCAGATCTCATAAAACATCGCGGCGGAAGCCTGAAATCTCGAACTCTGCACTTTTGTCCACACCAGGGGTGCACGGATTTTTTCAAAAATCGGGGGGGGGGCCACTTCAAAATTCTAGGTGCCAGAAGGGGGACATGAAGCAAGGTCCACACTGAGGCGCCACCCTACAAAATCTAGTGGCCACGACGACCTGTCACCCGTGATGTCTTCATCCCTGGTTCACACAATATTTGTACTTTATACGACTCTAAGAGTAAACATCCATTGGACTGTGTAATGGAGACACATTTTTTGTCGCGGGGCACGAACAATTTTTACGTCTTATTTAGATGAGTTCCAGACTTCGATGGGTTAACCCATGCTGACGTGGTTTATACGCTGGTACTATGTAGAAAGGGGGCATGCAGTGGCGCGCAGTTGGTTGAGGCACTGGGCTACATGCCGGAAGGTCGCGGGTTCGATTCCCTATAGTATCATTTCATTGACATTATCCTTCCGGCCGCACTATGGCCCTGGGTTCGACTCAGCTTCTAACAGAAATGAGAACCAAGTATATCTCCTGGGGGGTAAAGGCGGCCGGTGCGTGGGGTTGACAACCTTACCACCATAATGTGCCGATTGTCTAGAAATTCTGGGAGCCCCAACCTCTTGGAACCCTAAGGCCCTGTCCAGGGATTGCTTTAACTTTACCTTACCTCTTTACTAAGTAGAAAGGTTCAACGCCCCTTATATGAAAGTACTCCTAAACGATTCTGCCTTGCAGTCGTGTATCATGATTGCCAATAGATCACCGGCAATTATACGAGTATTGCTGCATTCCGCTTGCACAATCCACTGTGCTAAGAGCAAAGAATGCCTTCATTGCGGGAGGCAGACATATTTCTGGCAGAGATCCGAACTGACGCCCGCCATTTTACAGCTTACCGCGTGGCGATGTCAGAAATAGATATTCGCCCCCTTCCATTCTCAATCCTACCCATTCCTATCTATTTTTAAATGGGATTTAAATAATGTTTGTGCCGCTAGACCTCCGCTAAGGGAGAATTAAAGCACGTGTTTTAGGAATGTATTAGTACGGGAACTTTAATTTGGCAAGAATTTTCTGTTAGAATTGTCACGTGTAAACCAGACTTTATACAAAGTGGGTGAAAGTAAAGACAGGTAAGGTAAAGCAATCCCTGTACAGGCCTGGACAGGCCCTGGGGGTTCCAGGAGGGAGAGGCTCCCAGATTTCAAGACATTCGGCACGTGAACGTGATAAGGTTGTCAGCCCTACGCACCGGCCGTCTTTACCCCCCAGGAGATATTCCTGGTACTCATTTCTGTTAGAAGCTGAGTCGATCCCAGGGCCATAGTGCGGCCGCAAGGTTTATGTCGATGAAAAATTCCAATGACGCCATCGGGAATCGAACCCGCTACCTTCCGGCTCGTAGCACAGTGCCAAAAGTAAAGGCAGAGATTACCCTATAACGTGCCAGGGATGCATGGAGGGATGGGGAGGTAGAGGTGTAGCTCTTCCCCCTTTTTTTTAACCTCGGCACTAAATAGGGATGGATCGTCAACCCCACGCCCCGGCCACTTTACCCCCGGCAAAGTAACCCGTTACCCATCCTACAGGAGACTAGGTGGACCTGGGGGCAGGTATGCAGGGACACGGAAAATCTGGCTTCCATCGGTGTTCGAACCCCGAACCGTCCAGCCCGTAGCGAGTCGCCACACAGACTACGCTTTTCCGGTCGCCATACAAAAATGGTGTCTGGGGGTAAATCCGTCATAGCATGAAGCTGGTAACTCGCTGCTAAAATATATGCTGACTTCAATAATGCGCGAGAATTAATTTGTCAGATTCTGATCCTGTGTGTTGCTACACTGAAAATGGGGGCTGGAATGTTTCTCCGAAACGTCGGTATCCCACTACAACACATCACGGTGATCACAACCCTGAAGGCCATCATCGCCAACATCCACTGCCGAGAGACCCTTAAAACTTGTGACCTATCGCTCTTCAGTACAGTATAAAGCCTGGACTTTTGATGTGGACAGACGAAGACGAAAGGTGCGTGTGGTAGTGGAGTAGAGAGTAGGGGGCTGTGAAACCGGGTTCCTCACTTTAAGACAAGACCGACTGCTTTTGACAAGGGGTGCGCCGAAGAGAATATTTGGACGTACGCCAGGAAATAACAGGGGATTGGAGAAAACTTTACAGTGATAGACTTCAGGATTTGTGCTCTCCTCCCCACATTTTATTAGGAAAGAGAATTGCGAAAACTTTCTTTTTGTCCAAAAATATTAAGTAAGTAACTACTTGAATAACCTCGCAGTCGATGGCAGAATAATATTAAAATTTATCTTAAAGAACGGGATAGGAGGATGTGGAATCGATTAATTGGGCTTAGGGTGGGTAAGGTAGCTGTCTCCGACATTGAGCCTTCGTATTCCATAAAATATGTGGAAACTCTGAACTAGCTGAGCGACTGTCACCTTCTCAAAAACATGCATGTTATTAGTATAGCCTGCCTAGTGCAGTCTTTTACAGAAGTGTAAAATATACACCTCTAAATACGCGTACGCTTTATAAATGTCCTTACTCAATGCCCCACCGTTGCTTAAAATTTTAAAGCCTAGCGGTAACTTTACGTACCACCAGGTTTAACATTAAAAAATTCTACGTGGTGCCCACATTGCGTTTATGTGTTTTGTACGGATCTCAGAACAAACAGCAACTTTTGCCTTATAAAACATTAAGAGACTGGTTTTTATAACCGAAGTGGAGAGTGTTTACAGCGCGGTACGCACTGAGTCCTTATATAAAACAGATACGCTTCGTCTTTAAAGGGTTAAGTTATATAGTTACAAGATGAAACATTAAAAACCCACAGCATACAAAATCTACACAAAAATATGAGTATGGATTTTGTGTGTTGTGGGTTTTTTATTTTGATCTTTTTACTATCCAGCTTGATTTGATGATTTTTGTATTCCTCTGTGATGAACCCGCAGAGGATGACACTCTGTTGTCGAAACATATGTAGGGGTCTTTAGAATACATTATGTATGTATTGTATTTAGTGAATTTGTTAGTTGTTATGAAGAAGAAAAGGGATTTATTTACCAATAAAAAGAATTTTGTTCACTGAAAGAAGGTATCTTGTTTTTGCATTAGAAATCACAGCGGGATGCGACGTATTAAGACTAAAACCGCTTGCCTTAATACGCAAGTGCACTCTTCCTTACGGTTCACTGAAGTGACACAAAGTATTGCGTACGGAATTCGATATCATTGTGCAGTTTGCGGCGGAAAGTAATGACTCATATTGTCTGTAAATAATTGTGATGTGAGATAATAAGGAAGAATATAAATGTTCTTTGTGCAATAGGAATAGATAACGTTATTATGGAGTAATGACATGGGCTACACGACCCAGAGTCCGTCGTCATACAAAGAAGGTTCGGGTGCTTATCAGTCACGTAGCGAACAATAGTAAAGCCAAAGTATGCATCATTAATACAGCTTTATCAGTGACCAGCGACGTTCTGACGGTGGTATTACCAATGTTTTATATTTTCCGGGTTACCACGCTGCGTAGTTGCGTAAATACAGTCGAACTCGGTTATAACGTCTGTGTAGTTGGGAAAATATTGTCGAACTCGGTTATAACGTCTTTGTAGTTAGGTAAATACAGTCGAACTCGGTTATAACGTCTGTGTAGTTGGGAAAATACGGTCGAACTCGGTTATAACGTCATGAAAGGGACTGAATATTTTGTGTCGTTATAAACGAGCGTTGTTCTGAGTACTATGACGTTATGATTAACAGGTGAATATGTAATTTGTACCACAGAATATCTGACGTTATAGGCGAGGTGTCATATAAACCGATGTCGTTATAACCGGGTTTGACTGTATTTCCTGGCGTTTCGAAAGATGGCAGTGCCTTCATATTCAGGATTAAGTAGTCATTCTTCTTGGACTGCTTGACCCTGAAGATGAAGACACCACGATCTTTCGAAACGTCAGGAAATATTTGCCGAATTACACAGAATATTTGTAGGTGTATACATTTTATCAGTATTGGCCACTTCCAAGGTCTTCACTTAGCCTAAGTGAATAATGTGCCCATACGTTCGTTGGATGTGCCTTCTCATATTGCAGCGTTGCGTCGCAGTGTTTTGGGAACGGGTTAACAGCCAACTTACTTGTACCACCATGCTGCAGGGACGGCGATGTGAAATAGGTGATGCCCATACCATGGCCAGTTTGTGTAGTGTACTTCCCCGAGTGTTAGTGCGCGTGCTGTCTAGAGTTCGTGCGAATTCGCGACGTTCCCGAATGCTCAAGGTTCCAGACTGTCAGGTCGAATAAATAAGACTTTTTTTTCGAGAAGTCCGGAGATTGTGGAGGCTAATTATTGTCTCCAGCAAATCCGGAGATTGTGGAGGCTAATTATTGTCTCCAGCAAATCCGGAGATTGTGGAGGCTAATTATTGTCTCCAGCAAATCCGGAGATTGTGGAGGCTAATTATTGTCTCCATCAAATCCGGAGATTGTGGAGGCTAATTATTGTCTCCAGCAAATCCGGAGATTGTGGAGGCTAATTATTGTCTCAAGCAAATCCGGAGATTGTGGAGGCTAATTATTGTCTCCAGCAAATCCGGAGATTGTGGAGGCTAATTATTGTCTCCAAATCCGGAGATTGTGGAGGCTAATTATTGTCTCCAACAAATATGTTCTCATTATTGGCAGACGATGCATGTTAAACTCCCTTTGGTTTAAGCTACTCCATGGCACCTTGTTCTTGAGAAGCTAATAGTTGCTCAGCTGGTCAAGAATATTTTTTTTTTGCGTTGTATACATCACAAAGGTACATTACCGCGTTAAGAAGAGCTCGCCATTTGTCTCTGTTCTGAATCAAGTTATTCTTGTCTACATTCATCCTGTTACTTTAAGTCCTCTTTAATATTATCATTCAGTCTACAACAAAGCCTTTCACCAGCGGTCGCTCTCCTTCCGATTCCCTGGCATAGGATTTGTACGCGTTTCTTTTCTCCCATATGCCCGCTACATTGCCCATCAGTCAGCTCCGTTGATGCCAATAAGCGAGGCATGTTGTTGTAATTATGTGACAAACACCGTCATCATGTCATAGTTTCGCTGTTGTTCGAAAGTATTGAAATACATTTGAACTCGGTTATAACGTCATTACAGGGACTGAATATTTTGTGTCGTTATAAACGAGTGTTGTTATAACCGAGGAATATAATCTTATGGTTAACAGTGAGGAATTAATTGGTACCGCAGAATATCTGACGCTGTAGACGAGGTGTCGTATAAACAGATGTCGTTATAACCGGGTTCTACTGTAATTTAAGTATACTAAAAATGGCAGAAATAGTGTAATGATAGCATCTCAAAATAAATGTTGAGGTGGTCTATCAATAGGATTTTGCCCATGCCCTAACGATAGCTACCATGATCACAAAACACGTAAGCAGGATACCCCCAACACATGATGCATACAGCATTTTTATCCACATAAGTTCCGATTGACCTCACTGAAGTTGGAGTCCACATTAAGTTCTTAAGTCCCTGCTGACAACCAACAGTCTTACTGTGAATATTACAGTCTTCTGGGATGTGACACTGTGTAGTTTCATGGAAGTGTACTGGGGTTTCAGAGGACAGTGCTTCCTCCATCTTCAGGGTTGAAGTCTGAGGAGGAGGTAGCATTTAGTTTGGTAGGTAGCTATCACTGTATTTGAACAGTATACTGGGTCCGTCTTGTTCATGCTGAAGATGAAGGGTGCAGGTTTCACTGAAACAGTGCGTGTCTATCAAACTGTGTGATGTAACATCCCAGAAGATCATACTTGTAATCCTCAACTGCTATGGGTACCTCAGACGTTCAGTAAGCAGAAGTTCATTGGTGCTGTATCTTGTTTGCAGCGGTGGCGACGGAGGTGGTTCGTGCTGCGCCATTCCGGTGAGCTCCCTGGTCAGTACTTTCTTGAGTACTATACTGATCGCAACTGCAGAAAACTGAAAGGAAAAATCGATTTGGATCAGTGTGAGCAGGTAAGCTTGTGTTCGAAATATCAAACAGTTAGACTCTGTCATTTTGCATTATACACGTAGTAACTTAACCTTTTAAAGCCTAGCGGTAACTTTACAGACGACCAGGTGTAACATTAAAAAATTCTACATGGTGCTCACATTGTGTTTATGCGTTTTGTACGGATCTCAGAACAAACAGCAACTTTTGCCCTATAAAACATTAAGAGACTGGTTTTTATAACCGAAGTGGAGAGTGTTTACAGCGCGGTATGCACTGAGTCCTTGTATAAAACAGATACGTTTCATCTTTAAACGGTTAATAGTGATATGGGGGTCATTCAAATGAAAACTGAAATGTACATTCATGTTGCCGGCAGACACTTTGAACTCTTCTTGTCACGTGTCTGAGTGTTAAATATAACATTTTAGTTTTACATTAAAGGTATTTTGAAATTTTTCATTACAAACCCTCATTTCTGGCACATCTTTATCTTACTTGCTAAGTACTGTGACTCATTAGGTATGGGACATTTTAAATGTCCCTTATCCTTAATGTCAGGTGACAAACAATATAACACTTATGTGTTTCAGGTTGATGCCGGTCTGAGGTTTGAGAATCGCAAGCAGAAGTACCAACACATGTTTGATGTCAAGACGCCAAAGCGGGTTTATTATTTGGCTGCCGAGTCCGAGGAGGACATGAACAGATGGGTTGAATACGTTTGTCATGTATGTGGGCTCAAGGCCTATAAAGATGACGATGGTATGTCAATCGGTAATCCAAAAGTACTTTAAGAGAAATATGGTCTGTATGTATTGTAGCAGTATAAGAGAAATATGCAAAATAAATACAAATTTCTGTTTACAAACTGTGATGTTTTACAGCAGCATAATGTGTTGAAGTCCTGGGTGTTTAGCCATATCTGTAGATTATGAGGACCATCACATCTTCCATATTCAGGGACTTGTGTGAGGAGAGACATATTGGTTGAGACTATGGTCTTCGGGGATGTGGTAGGTGGGTTCCAACGTCTTGAGAGAATGTGATGCCTCATCTTGAGGGTAGAAAGTTACTACCCTAAAGAAGGGAAGTAGCATGTTCTGCCAAAATGTAGGTACCTCTTTATCGTTCTAGATTCCGGAAGAACCTGATTTAGGAGACAACTGTCACTGAAATTGTGGATTTTTATTTCTGTTTTCCAAAATGTCCAGACCAGGTGTGGGGCCCATTCAGCCTCCTACTCAGGGGGTGCTGGTGTTCTTTTCTGGGGTGAAGTGGCCAGGGCATTGTTGACCATTGACCTCCATCTAGTGTTGAGGTTAAGAAGGAGTGGAGCTATACCTTTATTACCCCTATATGCCTTCATAATTTGAACTAGTGTGGAGAGGAGGAACCTTACCTTTACTTTTGTTATTTATATGCTCACATCTCAGAAAACCTGACTGAAATTACTTGGTGGTTTTACGATGCACTTAATGGTATGCTATTTTCAGAAGCGCACCACATATACAGGTTGAGCACTAATGATCCTGTACCATTTCAGAAATTTATCTTGACTGTGTCAGGCAAGACACAGTGTGTGAGCACACAAACGTTAAACTGCATTGATCTCTAACTTTTGACAGTTTCAGCTTAATGTTGGAATGTTCAGATGTTGAATTTTGTGTGACTGCATCACAATAAATTCCTGAACTGATAAATATAATTTATGCCCACTGTGTATTATATTCCGCTAGTGCCACATGAATTCACTTTTCTTTTTCATGGGTGTTGCTGAAATACAAATCACAGTTAAGCACATCTAGTACAATTACATTGTAGCTTACACAATGTATGCAGGAATGTTACATTTGTGCAATGTTATATGATTCTGTTAATTTAACTTCTTTTTAACAGAGACTAAAAAGTTATTAAACTGTAGTTTAAAACAAAAAGTAGGATTCATAGTGAAGTGAAATGTGTAACAAACATTTTGAGAAATGCAATTTTGAGTTAACACAGCCACTCTTGGTGAAGGAACTGTCACGTAGTTTGGAGGGGAGAAGGTAGGTGTATGTGACACGCATTGAAATGACTGACCGATAAGAAATGTGTCCACACATGTAACAATGGTTGAATGCTTTCATTTGCAGACTATGACTACACCCCTCCTGCTGAGGATGAGGAGCATCCTACCACGTCAGAGCCACCAACAAATGAGCAACAAGATCCAGTGTTGGGTCCAGTGACGGAATCTCCACCTGTTTCTCCCACTAGCACAATTTCAGGTCCATACATTCCCATCAGTGAGTGTATTTCTGGAAGATCTCTGTCCAGTCCATATGGTTTGGAGGATTTTAATAATATACTTCGACAAGGTGGTTATGGTATTACTGCGTCTGCACAGTATGGCCTGACACACAGGAGAGCAACACAGTCTGCATGGCAGAATGAGAATCAGGGTTCTGCAAGGTTAATTGGTGCAACAGAAACAGGTGCTTTACTGCAAGTCAAAACGCCAGTTCTGCCTATTAAAAGACCACCCAGGCCATATGATGGTACCACAGCTGTAGAGTGTGCAGAGTTTTATGACCTCCCGCGTAAACTTCACCCTCCAAACTTGGAAATACGGCACGTTAGTGGAACGCCACCTTTACAAAGCCCTGCAACAGATGGTGAGAGTGTATTTACAGATGAAGAGTGGAGTGTGTCACTACATAACCCACCATCTGTCAACTGGGAGACATTTCCGGATGGCGACAGTATTCGCCAAACAAGACCTTCTGATAGTTCAGCGGAAGTGGACATGGGAGGTGGAGGAGATGTTGGCTCTTGGAGTGTTATGAAACGTTTTGGCAAGCTTACAGTAGTGGACAGTGTGACCAGCGTTCCGCGTGATGGCCCCATTGGCGTTCACGGTAGACAGTTGAGCCTTCCAACAAATTTACAGCATCAAGCAGTGGCCCCTCCTCGACCACCTAAACCCTTCCACCTGCTTCTAGAAGCTCCAAGTCATAATTATCTTAACCTGGAAAATGTATCTCCACAACCAAGACACAACCGCAACGTTAGAAAACCGAGTGTTGCCTCTCTATCATCTGACACGTCAAAGAGGACAGGAGTTCCAGGGTCCCCTAATGACTGTGTGAGTGCATCAGATGGGAATGAAGAGCCACCATCTCCTGTGTCTCCACCTCAGTGTAATGAAACTGTGGGCGTGAATGATGAGATGTATGATTTCCCGAGGTCACATCAGTATGCCAACAATACTTCAAGTCCTTCAGCCCTTGATAGTGCAGATAGTAAGATTCAACCTGTCGTTCGCCACTGTTACACCAATGCGGCACCAAGCAAGGTCAACGGGGAAGTTTTCCGCTACGACTTCCATCATAGTGACTCTCCACTTCCAGCACCCCAAGAGGGGGCCATTACTCTCGAGGAACCTGCATCACCTCGCTCTGATGGTTCTAGCTCTCTCGCCTCATCTTCTGCTGCTGCTGCTGTCTACTCCAACTTACCAAGTCCCCTCGCAACCCAGGGCGTACAAAGCGGGACAGATGTTATACACAGCGGGACTCCTCCTCCACCAGCTGTAAATCGTGGGCTCAAACCTGGCCGTAAACTATCTGACTCAGCATCTGTGGTCTCAAATGAGCCGTCTCCCGTGAGCCCAGCTGCACATTTGATGCCAGGTCATCTTCCTCCAAGTGTGGATCGAAAACTGAAACCTCAGTTGAAGCACACTGAACAAGGTATGTCTGTTTATTGTGATAAACAGCTGAAATATGATGCAATGAAGTGCTGGTGGAGTGACATACATGTTCTGGGATTTCTTTGTCACACGTTACGTGTGTCAGAGATTTGAGGTTGTCAGGGTAATGAGTGTCTTCTGGGCCATGCTGCCTTCACTGATGTATGAGAGCTGAGGTTTTCGCACCAGTGAAAATTAAGCTTTTGGCCGTCAGAGGTGTAACACTGTTTAGTTTGGTAAGCAGAAGATGAATGTCTACCAGACTACACATTGTTACATCCTGGGTGATTATTGTTCATCGTATTTACATGTTCACGTAATTAAAACAAAATCTGGTCAGAAAAGGTGGAATTTATGACTTGTCTTTTTTTAGTTCTCAATTAATTACCATCTAATTCAGCTGAAGCTTACTGCTAATAGTATGTTAGTGACAGCTTGTTCAAGTTCAGCTGAGTGAACAAAAAAAATAGGTTTTGGTAAGTTTGGTTTGAAACATACTCTTTGTCACCAGGGGACACTTTATGGATATATTGGGGTGATCCTGGAAAGTGTTAGTGATATTAGTGTATACAAGTGGCATGTACGCGCTTTACAGTTTCTGACCTTCCTGGTGGCATGTTACAGCAAAAGTGAAAAGCAGTGAGAATAAATGCCCTAATTTGTAGGTTAAAAAAAACCAGTGTTCTTGCTTAACCTTTAAGTGCCGAAACAGACAAATCTGTCCATTGTTGTGTAGTTATGAATGCCAAAACGGACATTTTTGTCCAAAAATATATATGTAGGCTTTTCGCATTAAATACGATATTGGCAAGACAGTATGCGTGTGTAAATGTTATGTACACATACTACAAACTTTAAAGTAATGCAGTTGTGCCTCATATCAAGGAGGCGTATAGGGGCGCGGAGGTAATATATAATAAAATAGTGTATTCAACACTGTTTAGAGTGTATTCAACTTCATGCTCGGGCATCTGTACATTCATGTGCCCCAGATACCCACCGAATACAAAGCTGGTAGGATCGAGGTAAGATGTGTACGATCTGACATGTAAATTTATGTACTTTCCGGGAACCGAACCCTGATCTCCCGTCTGGTAGACGTATAATTTATTCGCTGCTCTAGCCCGTGCTTTTACTCACAGAACAAGTTTGAGGACTGGTTTTTTCACAATATATTTGTGCAAATATTCAAACACGTTAAAAGCTTCCGGCTGTATTTACCCTTTGGTATGTGAAGCAAAAATGAAACAGCTCACCCGTGAAAGGCAGTGTATGATGCATCGTCAGGAGAAAGTTACATGTTACAGAAATTACTCCATACCTTATGGGTAGATGTTCTGTGCAGACGACTTCTCCTCCTGTAACACGACGCTGCAATTACCACCTAGAGCTGTGCCTTTGTGTGGTAGTCTTTGAAGCATCCTGATATACACAGTCCAACATCGCATGCTTCGCACTTCATCTTAATTCGGCGTCTCTTTTTTGTACGGGCATGACACACTACACAGTCCATTCTCTTTTCAGTTGTAGTAGGCCAATGCTGGCGACTGCTCTCCTCTAGGCGACCAATTCTTGTCGCCAAAGCCAATGGCCTACCTACAGGTTTTAGTGGGCGTGGCTGCGGTCCAGCATACTCTACCATGTTCCTCACAAGTGTCAATCGGAAGTCCCTGTGTGAAAGTTTAGAACCACAAGACTTCAACAGAATGTGGCTGTTCAGAATTGTGAGGTTGAGGAGATGAAAAAACAGTTTCTTCGTCCATTTCCATGTACGGCGACTGATGCTGTAGTTGTTGGCCATTCTGTCACTTTTGTCAACGTAACCCATGTGTCGATTGTAATCCTCCACAATGGCTGGCTTCAGGACGTTTCCACTCTCATCACAAAAGTTACCTTCTGCTGGTGAAACGTGCATATTTGTCAGCACGTGTACGTCACGTTTGTCCTTCCAAACCACTGCTGTCAAGTCACCATTTGTCCTGGCCCTAACGTCGACCTGTTTGAGTCTCAGTGCCTTGCTTCTGAAGTCATTTGGCGTTCCCTTACAGTTTGGTCTAACTGTACGGCAGCAGTTTATTTTATGTTTTGTCAGATCGTTGTGTAAGTCAGGAGAAGAAAAGTAATTGTCCATACATAACTTATGGCCACGCCCCTTTACTTTTCTTGTCAGTTGTTTCACTGTAGCATGGGTCACTGTCATGTCTGTTGTGGCACATTGTCTGTATTTACCCAAGTACATTTCCATGTCATATGTGTAGCCAGCAGCATCACAGAGTTTGAAAATTTTAATTCTGAATCGTTTGTGTTTCTTTGGAATATACTGTTTGAATACAACCCTCCCTTTGAAAAGTACTATCACCTCGTCAATTGCCAAATGTTCAGAAGGGTTGTAAAATTTGGAGGACGCAACATTGAGCATATCAAACATTTCCCTAATTTTCCAGGGTCTGTCATAGTTTTCGTCATTGTGGTCAATTTCTTTGTCATTGTCTGTGAAGTGCAAGTAACGTAAAATGTGCAAGAAATGGTCTCGTGTCATTGTATTGGGGTAGAAAGATGTGAAGAATTGTTCTGTCCTTGTCCAATAGTCCCTGAGTCTGTTGTGTATGTCATGGCCCATCTGTACGGTGATCGCTAGAAACAGAAACATTTCGGAGTTCGTTATGTCAGGAAGTGGGGCTGGTGTTTCGTTGCATCTGTCCAAATACTGGTGGTAGTATCTGTTAGTCTCTGTCACCAGCAGATCAATAACAGATGCAAAATGGAGCATGAAAATGCTAAACGGTGATGAATCTTTATTTTTTTGTGGTAATTCATTCTGCTTCTTGCCTCTGTCACCGCCTGTATATTGATGGACATGAGGCTGGTTAGCTTGAGACTGCAGCCCCCACTTCATATTCTGTCATTGTTGCTGTTGTTGTTGTATTGGTCGTGGTGGTTGTTGTTCATCAGCAAAGCTATCTTCATTTTCTTCTGACTGTGAGTCCTCAACATACTCATCCGAATCCGTGTCACAGATGAGCTCTGATTCGATGTCTTCATCACGAAGTATTCTCCTGCGAGCCATGGTGCTGAGTACTTGCTTATAAGAAATGGTTTTCACTACTGACAGGATCACTGCACTGTGCGACAAACACTGAAAGAGTGTGGACACTGGTGTAAATTCTGAGAAACATGCGTTTCCTTTCACAGGTCCGATTCCTCATGGTAAACCTATTTGTTAGTAGACCCTTACAGAAATATTTTCCCTGGAGATTCGGGAAGAGTTCAGGAGAAAGGAGCCTGAATTTAAGGCTAAAGAGAATGAAATATAACCCACTACAAAAATTTCTGTCTCTTAGAGAAGTGTTTCTTTCATATTGCTTCAAAACACTTTATAATAAATTCTGATATGCATTACCGTGTTCTCCACGCTTTACTTGAGTAAATACGATGTATTTCATAGATGCAGCATTAATATTCTTCAATATATTCAAAATTTTCCCAACCATAGCAACAAATGTTTAAATCCCCAGAGAAAATTCCAGTCTGCTGACAGCACAGGGCATTTAAATCGCCGGCATTTAAAGGTTAAACAACTTGCATGTGATAGTAACACTGAGGGAGGAAGCTTAAAAGACCAAGATGTATATTACAATAAAGAAACATAATTTTAACCCCTTCATTGTCACAACACAAGTATTAGAACTTTCATCAGGAGTTCTTGACACGTTGTGATGCACTTTTTTTTTTTGTGTGTGATATTCGGAATTTTCCCATTTTCTGAAAAAGTGGTAAAGATCTGTGGGTAATGCTGCCTGTTAGAACTGTGTGTTATGAAGTGTGAGTAGATCGATTCAAAAAATTTGCCATGACTTTTTTTATGTAGCAATAATATTTGACCTAACAGATTCACGAAACTGGATTCATGTTACTTGGTGCATGTTTCGCTGGTGGGCATTCATTGTTGTTGAAGTGGTGAGATTTTGTAACTACTGGACTTCATTTTGTATTTTGCATTAGTTTTACTGTGCCATTATTTTCTCATGTTATTTAGAACCCCTGTTGCTGGCCGCTCCACCAGCTTGCCGGTCAGGTTCAGAAAATAGTCGCAACTTTAAGAAACCTAGAGCAGCGCCAAGTCCAACACCACCTTTGTCTGCGCCAACGACATTACGTAATGGACAGAGGCAGCGCTCTGAACACAATTCTAGCTCAGATGATGATCACAGGAACTCACCAGATGAACCAGTAAGATCTTCAGAATATAAAATACTGTGTTGTTTTTAGAACAGTGTGAATAATGTATAATTTCATACAAAATTATTTTGTTTAAGAGTGGAATTTCTATCTGATATTTTAAGTCTAATGTTTTATTTTACATTCAGTTTTATTGATGCAAATTCAATGATTAGTGGTTAGTTTTGTCCACCTTTCTCATTTAGTTTTAGTGTTCGTCCCCACTGCTTCCTTAAGAAACCTTAAATAGGAATTTCACAATAAATATGAAAATATGCCTCCACTATTCCAGAACAGCCCTTGTTTAATTAACTGAAATGATTTCAGTGCAGTCACTGATGGTTTGGTGTGCGTACACCTTTAACACTTTTCAAGTAATAAAGTTTGTACCTGACATGTCCTTGATAGAACCACGCATAAAATATTGCCACTGGCTGCACTGCAGTTGTATCTTGATTGTTATCAGTCATAGGAGGGCCACAGAGCATCCACAAAATGAACTGTTCCTGGCTGAATAAAAGATATGGTTTCATAAACATGGTCCTTTTTGGAGGGCATAAATTCTAGTATTCCATTTGGTTTTTGGATGTCATGTTGGACAGATTCCACATTCCATCCTCTACACTGAATACTAGGGGTTCTGATACACATTTCAGTGTTTGGTAACCAAGCCAGGTGGTGCCAGCATTAGTGTTTGGAAGATGAGCAGAGTGAATCTCAGCTAGGACTCGTTGCTGTGTTAGCTGAGGGTTTTCATTCTTTTCCTCAGCCCTTCCAGACTGATACTGGAGTACTACTTTTAACATATGCCATGATCACCTCCTCCCACATCTATACAATTCATTGTCCAGTAATTGCTGTATTCAGTTTTAATGTTAGGCATCATGTTGTGTTATGCAAGACAATAAGGGAGTACTTGTGTACTGTCAACACAGCTTTTATCGGTGTTAGTATTACTTAATACTAACATCGATAAAGGTTGGCTACAACATGTAACAAGAATAAACAACAACAGGATGCCCCAAATAATGCTGATTTATATACCGAATGGACGAAAATGACTTGGAAAACCTTTGAAGAGACTATGAGACGAGGCTGAAACAGGTCTATTACAGCCTAACTCATGACGGGTTGTTGTTGTTGTTGTTGTTGTTGTTGTTGTTGTTGTTGTTGTTGTTGTTGTTGTTGTTGTTGTTGTTGTTGTTGTTGTTGTTGTTGTTGTTGTTGTTGTTAAGAATAAAGGTTGTGTTGATGGTAAACAAGTGCATTCTAATTGCTTTATCATTGGACATATCATTAGCCCTTTAAAGACGAAAGGTAATCTGTTTTATATAAGGACTCAGTGCGTACCGCGCTGTAAACACTCTCCACTTCGGTTATACAAAACCAATCACTTAATGATGTATAAGGTAAACGTTGCTGTAATGTTCTGAGATCCGTACAAAACACACAAACACAACTCACAACAGTGTAGAATTTTTCAATGTTAAACCTGGTGGTATGTAAAGTTACCGCTAGGCTTTAAAAGGTTAAATAAAACATAAATAAATATTGGGTAATTATGGAACAGCAAAGCATATAGCTTGTAAATAAGTTTTTCTTTAAGATTATGATCTTCTGGGGTGTGACATCGTGTAGAGTGGTAGATACCAACATTTCATACGAACCTACTGCCTCATCTTCGGGGTAGAAAAATGCAAGGCAACACGTTTTCCCAAAGTGTTAGTACTTTTCTACCAAACTACACAACAGCACATCCCATTACACTGTACCCTTAACCTTTTAAAGCCTAGCGGTAACTTTACATACCAGAGGTTTAACATTAAAAAATTCTACGTGGTGCCCACATTGCGTTTACGTGTTTTGTATGGATCTCAGAACAAACAGCAACTTTTGCCTTATAAAACATTAATAGATTGGTTTTTATAACCGAAGTGGAGAGTGTTTACAGCGCGGTACGCGCTGAGTCCTTATATAAAACAGATACACTTCGTCTTTAAAGGGTTAAAATTCACTGCCATGAGAACCTTGTGTCTGACAAGTTATTATTTGTACCTGTTACAGATTTATTACTACAGGCAAGATAACAAATTCATACCAGCAACAAGGTTCCAGGAGTTGCAATACCTTGACTTAGATCTCGAGTCTTGTGATGCAGGCAGTAGCGCGGCATCAACAGCACAGACCCTGAAATCACCTGAACGTGTGCAGCCAACAAGCACCGTCTACAAAACTGTGGACTTTGTCAAGACAGTGGCATTTAACAGAACTAGACAAGAAGTTGAAGAAGTTCGGAAACAGTGCACAGCCGCTGCTGACCTCTGACCTCAGTGATTTTAGTTTGTTTTTAATAATGAAGTGTCTCCAGTCTCTTGTCTTGTGCTACAAGAGAGTTCAGTGCATCTGATTGAAATATAAACAGCTAATAATATGATGCCATTTTTTTTAGAATGATACAGAAACCACCCCTGAGAAAAGGTTGTTTTTGCCACATTGTTCACCACTCATGTTGGCCTGGATGAGACACTAGCTCCCATATTTGCCTAAATATAGGATGAGAATTTTTTTTTTTTTTGTAATTCACTGTCTGAAAAATCATGGGCTACCTTACAGTTGCACAAGTTAAATATATTCTGTATAGGTATTTTCATAAAAACTGAGGATTGTTGGTGTGGGTGGGGGGGTCTTGTGTTTGGTATATACAGTGCTTCCCTTCCCTCCCCTCATTGGGTCTGAGTGACTGCCTGCCCACCTAACCAGAACACTTTCTCCAGCTAGTACAGTGTTAACCTCAAAGAGGGGCTTAGCATATTCCTCTAAAACATCTGCAGCGTAGCACATTGCCACATGATGCATAAATCTACCAAAGTAGGATCAACATTAACACAGTGATTATAAATTAAATTATTACTCAGTCATTCATTCACCTCATGGATCTGTAAGGAGCCTGTTGCAACATCAGTGAACATAATTCTAATTTCACAGTTTTACATATAATGTAAAGTTGAAGTTGGCCCTGTACATGTCATGAAGGCATATAGGGAGAGTAGAGGTATAGCTCCACTCATTCTTAACCTCAGTGCTAGATAGAGGTGATGGGCTAACTTCATGCCCAGGCTGATTTACCCCCAAGAAAGAACCCAGGTACCGATTGAATGGGAGGTTGGGTTGACCCCCACAGCCGGTCTGGATGTTTTGGAGAAGAGAAAAACCTTTTATCCTGTCCAGGATTTGAACCCCAATCATCTAGCTCGTAGTCTGGTCATTATACTGACTGATCTATTGCAGCTCTGTTTGGTGTATAAAACTTAAGCTCCCAAGCTGGATGGACAGGATAGTCTGTCACGGTTGGTTTGGAAAGGCTGCTTTCACCAGTTAATGAGTCTTTTTCCATGCTGTCTGACACCAGGCAGGAGCCCTGCCACATACTACCCATCAGGCCAGCAAAGCCTGTAGCTGTTGAAAGCAGGCTTCCCTCTGTCTCTGTAGAGGGACTCAAAAAGCTCCCATCCATTACTGGACGTAGTGATGTATCAAGTGAGAGTTGATGTTGAGGAAATCTTGCTGCTTTCCTTGTCATTGTTGATCATTCACCCTGATGACAGAGGCAATAGGATCCTCTGAGATGTCAGTACATTTGTATCAGGCTGCACAGCATCACACCCCAGATGGCAGCAGTTTTCATGTGTCATAATGTTAGCGTTTTCTGCTGGATTCTTCAACATACTATCATTACACGTCTGTCACAGCAAAAATGGCTAATAAATTTTTATTTTTCTGTAGTTTTCTTCAGATGGTGTCATTTCTAAAACTAAGCCAAGGATCCATCAACATTTCAAATGAGTTTCATGCTTCCGTTATATATTTTCTATATTATCCCTGAAGATGGAGGCAACAGGTTCCTGTATAATGTGGGTACCCATCCATATGGCATCACATTCCTTACAACTGTAACTGTAATGTTCACTGCCATAAAAATATCAGGTCTCACACACGGGTTCTAGCGTTAGTCTAACGAAATAACGGGGCTTTGTGATCAGAAAAGTTCATATCCTGTGTAGTGAGTCTAATCATACTGCTTTTAAACTAGTGTGGCATAGTGCTTTCCCAAACTACTCTGAACTAAATGTTAATGCGCTGCTTGCTGTAGTGTTACATCTGTCATGCAACAGCCATTTCCTTCTGCAGCCACAGTAAACAAGTTACGAGTTGTAGCAGCAGTGTCCAGCTGCCTGCCATAACTTGGCGTGTTTCTGTCTGCCACCACGATGTGTTGCAATCACTTATCAACCTGTCTGCCCACGTCCTGAATGCACCCTGTTCTTGTGGTGGCAGTAAATCATGAGCTTTACAACTTCATGTTCTAGTGATCCTCAGTTTTAAACGAGAGACTTGCTATTGTGGCAGGTTTTTTTGGTTTTCCTGGGCCCCTCAAGTACCAGGATAGTTTTTCAATTTAGGTCATGGCTGATTCCTTCCACATTCCATCCAGTTCATTGTTTACTAGTCATACTGTAATCTCATGCTGTTTAATTTTGAGCTGTTGAAAATGTTGAAGCAGTGGGAAGTAATTTTGTGGTGACAGTTATGAAGTTTGAATTGTAAGAATGTCTTGCTCAGCCAATAACCATGAGTTGCACATGGACAAGCCTAGGCTGCACTACACAGTTTCTTACGTTTTCAGAGCCCTGATATCTTGAGATACAAATTACATTTTTTTACAGTACGTGTCAGAACTTACGAGATTTGAGGTCCTCGCAGCTATGTTAACATTACATTCAGTTTAATGGGATGTGACACAATATAGTTTGGTAGACTGGTACAAAAAACTTAGAAGTAAGTACTGCCTCCTCCAAAATGCTCTTGCCTGTCTACCAAAGTACATGGCATCACATCCCAAAGGTTAACCTTATTACAAAGTGTACTTTCTTCAACAGTAAAGATCAGCTGTGTGTGTTGTAACTTGCCATTGTTATTTATGGGAGTGAAACACTGAAACATTGTCTTCTGTCTTGAAGGAAAAACAAATTGTAGGTGTCTGAAGGGAGAATATATGAAATCACATGGCATTACATAAGACAGATTAGGATATTATATGATAAAGAAGCTTATAGATGGTACATATCACATGATATTGTTAGCAGAAAGAAATCTAAGGGTCTGTAGTGGACTAGAGGTGTGTAGGAGGGAACACACAAACAACTGTACAGAGTTCTGATGGAGAAATCTGGCAGGAAACAATTATTGTTAAGACTGAGAAGTAAATGGGAAAGTAACCCTAAGATGTGCTTATAAAGTCGTTTTGGGGAAGCCGGCTATGTCATTTTGAAGCATAAGTCATTGGTCACCCAAGGTTTTTCAGTAACAGTCGTATATGAAAATGTACGTTCAGAAAGTGGATGAAATTGGTGCGGAGGACCACTGCCAATGGCAGAGTTTACCCCCACCCCTCTCACTGGCTTTTATGACGTCAGTAACTGAAGACTGTATGGTATTGAATGGAGGGATGATTGATGAATTGAAAAGAATTCAGAAGGAAGCAGTAACGGCCTAAGGGAGGTAGTCACGACAATTTTCCACCAGGCCATCTCTCAAACACAAATCTGCAAAGTCTGCAAAATTACTCTTATGTCAATGTGTGTGGCGTGTTTGGTGTTGAACGTTCACGGTCTGTTACCAGACATCATGTCACATCATCCTGTTTTACACTACTCACTCCGAATAATGGTTTATTCTCAACTAGAAATGGTGTCATATTTCTGTTATTGCAGCTCAACATGCCAGACAGCCATTTTAGAAAATTATGACAATTCACAAAACTGTGGATTTTGTGTAAATGGATGTTAAAATTTCATTTCAAATTAATTATTGTAATGTAAGTAGTCAAAACTTTTTTTATATGAAATGGTATGCAGATTAGTGGTAGGGTTTTAGTATAAAATGTACAGATGTGTTGTAGTTTGCAATGGAGTATTTTAAATACTTGTTCAAGAAGGGACTTTCTCTTTTCTATGCAAGGACAGTATCAGTGTTCCTATGTGAAAACTGAAGAATGGATCTAGTGCCTGATGATTATGATGTTGGAGGTATTTAAATGTTTTTCATTTACCAGAGTGCCATGTAGTGCCATTGTTTGTTAAGCACATGTCTCTATGATATATATATATATATACATACACATGTGTCATTTTACAAGTATTTGTTACTTGTTCTTGATAGCAGCAGGTTCATGAGATAGAATTTTATGAATCTTGTGTACAACTGTTATTATACATTTTGTACAAATATCTTTTTATTTTAATTATGACATTATTGTCCCCTGATATAATCAGACTATTACAGAATGTTTGTGGTTTCATTATATACATATCTTTTAATCATTGCCTTTCACTTGAAAATAAAGATATATATATATATGGTATTATTAAAGAAATAGTGACTTTATTTATATTAACCTCTGCTGTTTCAATATCAGACTATTGCAGCAGTGCATACACATATTTTAATTCAGGGGTTCACAAAATTTTTCAAAAATTTAGGAACCTCTACAAATATTAGGCACAACTGCAGAAGATTTAGTCTCCCAGGGAACCTGTCACCCGGGGTTTGTGCACCCCTGTTTTACTGGCGAAGTAGTGCATTTTTTCAATACTAATACCATTGTTCGCGAAGTCAAAATCTCTCTGCCAACCTAATAAAGGAGAGGGATTTAAAATCCCTTATTCCTGAATGATAAAGGTAAATATAACATTCTGATTGTTTAATTTCTTTCAGCACATCATCATCGTCATCATCATCATTTGGCTCAGTCTAGGAGTTGGTGAATGACTGAACGTTAAGGGTGGTAGAGCGCTGGATAACACGCTAAGAATTGGGCTGTTCCAACAAATATGAACTTTAAGATGTTGGCTAACTCAGCAACATGGAGCTGCAACATTCTGTCTGTGCAACCAAGCGCAGTTACTGTGTTTAATGTTGTACTTCTGTCTTTTTCAAAATGTCCAGACCGGCTCTGGGCCCCACCCAACTTTCTATTCAGTGCGTATACCCAGGTTCCTTCCTGGGAGTAAAGCAGCTGGGGTGTGAAATTTATCACCCACCTCCTTCTAGTGCCAAGGATAAGAATGACTGAAGCCATAACTCTACTCCTCCATACACCTTCATGTCACGGATATGGAAAATTTTACCTTCTTTTGTTACAGGCTAATAACTTTTCAAACTAAGGCAGTGTGGAATTAAAGCACTCATTTAAGTCTGGTAACAATTCTCTTCAATGTTTCTGTTCTTCCTTGCATGTCACATTTTGTTTAACCCCTTACAGCACAAATTTCATGTGAATTATACTCATATTTCAAGATCCACTTTGTACTGCGCAGTGAACACTGAGTTACTGGTATAAAGGCAAGTCAGTTGAAGTTGTTTAGGGAAATAATGGCAGTTTTTGTGAAAATAATACAAAACGCGTAAATGTACTATGTGGGGAAAATGCAGAGTTTTTGAATATCAAAGCAGGTGGTGGTACGTAGACCACTGTGCTTAACCTTTTAAAGCCTAGCGGTAACTTTACATATGACCAGATTCAACATTAAAAAATTCTACGTGGTGCCCACATTGCGTTTATGTGTTTTGTACGGATCTCAGAACAAACAGCAACTTTTGCCTTACAAAACATTAAGAGACTGGTTTTTATAACCGAAGTGGCGAGTGTTTACAGCGCGGTACGCACTGAGTCCTTATATAAAACAAATATGCTTCGTCTTTAAAGGGTTAAAGTGTTAGGTGATATAATGTTTGAATCAGGTATAAATAGTGAGGCAGTTGTGGGTGTTGTGCAAAAATCAACATAGTACAAAATGCTGGGCATGCACTATGTAGTGGAAAATATACTAGATGCTTAACCCTTTAAAGAGGAAGCGTATCTGTTTTATATAAGGACTCAGTGCGTACCGCGCTGTAAACACTCTCCACTTCAGTTATAAAAACCAGTCTCTTAATGTTTTATAAGGCAAAAGTTGCTGTTTGTTCTGAGATCCGTACAAAACACATAAACGCAAGGTGGGCACCACATAGAATTTTTTAATGTTAAACCTGGTGGTACGTAAAGTTACCGCTAGGCTTTAAAAGGTTAATGACGTAGTGTTCATTCATTCATGCATTGAAAACATACGATACGGGAAGTCCATGGGATATATCAGTACAGGTAAGCATTAACCCTTTAAAGACGAAGCGTATCTGTTTTATATAAGGACTCAGTGCGTACCGCGCTGTAAACACTCTCCACTTCGGTTATAAAAACCAATCTATTCATGTGTTATAAGGCAAAAGTTGCTGTTTGTTCTGAGATCCGTACAAAACACATAAACGCAATGTGGGCACCACGTAGAATTTTTTAATGTTAAAGCTGGTCGTATGTAAAGTTACCGCTAGGCTTTAAAAGGTTAAGCCTCTTAGATGAACAGTGCAAACCACATCCTATTCTTAAAAAATAATGCCATTTCCTCGGATAAAGTTTATTTCAAAGAATGAATCATCGTATAAAATATTGCGAAAATTTTGTGAGTACAGTCACGTATAGTTGGTGCCTTTTAGACGGAAAAATATTGGCACCACTTTTGTTTGTACAGTATTATTACACGCAGCTTAAATACAGTCGAACTCAGTTATGTCATGAAAGGGACTGAACATTTTGTGTCGTTATAAACGAGTGTTGTTATAACCGAGGAGTATAATGTTATGGTTAACACTGAGGATTAATTGGTACCACAGAATATCTGACGCTATAGGCGAGGTGTCATATAAGCCGATATCGTTATAACCGGGTTCGATTTATTTCTTTGAGCATTTTAATTTTGTAGACTCGTTTCAGATGCATCTGACAAACGTCGCCCTGGAATTCATGTCTAACAGTAATTATTATTATTATTATTATTATTATTATTATTATTATTATTATTATTATGAGAATTCGGGTAAATTTTTCTCCCGACACAAACACTTACACAAGTTGAACTTCGCGAGATTTGTGGTTCTCATGCCCGTTACCATGACTACTGCTGTGTTTGGTATGTGACGTCACGCAGAATTTGGGGGGGGGGGCGGGGGCTGACCCCCTGAGGCTATATATAATTTACGTTTTATTTTAAAAATTATGTTATAAAATCATGTAAGTACAACATAACACTGTCTGCAACTGCGTTTATATACATACAAACATAACTGCATGTTCCATGACCCAATCACGGTGTCCTGTCTTCTTGTTTTTTAATTTTATTCGTTTATTTTCGAAAATTCCAATGTACTAGTCATCTGCCGATTTCAGTGGCTGATTTCGGCTGAAGGGGAAATCACGTGAAACTTCTGATATCATAATATCTAAAAAATCTGTTTTTTAAATTTCGGTTTTGGGGGCGTTTGGGGGGGTGCTGATGCCCAGCAGCCCGCTCCCCTTGGGTGCGCCCCTGACAGAGTCTAACAGGTCCAACCGTAACGTCAGAACCCGACAATATGACCGTCACATACCAGGAAACAACAATCGTCAATTCTAATTTCGGTCACAAATTCTAAGCCTGATTCCAAATTTTCTCCTACCTGGAACAAGGCAGCATTTGATTTCGCGTATAGCCCCGGTCAGTTGCTCATTGCCTGAAGCTAGCTGCAGTGTGTAGGTGAGCACATCTGACTACCTCGAGGGTCTTGTCACACTTCGCACAGGGCGTTGCGAAAGGCAAACAATGATATATCAGCGAATGAAAGACAAAAGTGTTTTATTTAATGACGTCATTCGTTGGGGTTACACGGCGTCGGTGGCAGATGAATGGATGCGTATGGAGCAATTGTGGAATGATACTGACAGGGGAAACTGAAGTACTGGGAGAAAAATATTATACAGCGTCGGTGGTAGATGAATGAATGCGTATGGAGCAATGGTGGAATGATACTGACAGGGAAAACTGAAGTACTGGGAGAAACACATTATACAGCGTCGGTGGCAGATGAATGAATGCGTATGGAGCAATGGTGGAATGATACTGACAGGGGAAAACCGATGTACTGGGAGAAAAACATTATACAGCGTCGGTGGCAGATGAATGAATGCGTATGGAGCATTGGTGGGATGATACTGACAGGGGAAAACCGAAGTACTGGGAGAAAAACATACAGCGTCGATGGCAGATGAATGAATGCGTATGGAGCAATGGTGGAATGATACTGACAGGGGAAAACCGATGTACTGGGAGAAAAACATTATACAGCGTCGGTTGCAGATGAATGAATCCGTATGGAGCAATGATGGGATGATACTGACAGGGGAAAACCCCCTGGAACCGATAAATAAATTTTTCGCCGCCCTCTTCATCCCCCATCAAGGGCGGAGCGGCCAAAAATCTTTACACTAAATCTGAAAAGCTCTCTGTCAGTTGCAGAGTGAATGGGGCTTTGTCTGAAAAAGTGAATCCGTGCAATCGACAAATAATGTTACTACCAAGACAGACAAAAACGTATATAACATAGCAGGGACCCGGGCCCCCTTCCGAATCGCCGGTCCCTGGTTATTTGTACCGGCTTCAACCCCCCCCCCCCCCCTCGTCGACACTGAAACACATTCCAAGGCCGGACGCTGTCTCTTGCTCCGTATGCTGTCCATATTTAGGCAATACAATGGCAATATTTTGGGTAACGGGGATTGTACATAATTTATTGTTGTGGAAATAAAACTCTAGTGGATATGTACAGAATGGACCAAAAGTCAGTTAACCGGTTAGTGTACACTACAATGCGTTGGTACTCACTGAGATTATAAATACTGTTGGCAGTTCGACCCCACCATGTTCAATGCACAACCCACAATGCTGTTATGCAGTTTTAAAAACTGACTGCCCTAACTCTTTGTTGGCTTTCCTGTTAATACCACAGAATGTTTAGGGTTAACTGACTTTTGGATCACTCTATGTGTATGCAATTACCCCAGAAGGCTTTCAAATACAATGCAACGCCAGGCGACACCAGGCTACCTACGACGTACAACTACTAACACACGTAAGCCAATAACATTTCACTTTTGTTTTGCATTAATTCCCGTGGCACAATATAAAGATCACTGCGACTTTACACTTCATTGGAC
Source organism: Coptotermes formosanus (assembly GCA_013340265.1). NCBI lineage: Eukaryota > Metazoa > Arthropoda > Insecta > Blattodea > Rhinotermitidae > Coptotermes > Coptotermes formosanus. The sequence goes on along the minus strand of BLKM01000352.1, from coordinate 344,490 downwards.
CATGAACTAATGTAAATCTACTTCAATCCGTTATTAAACTATATTTATCGTTACGAATGCTTATATACATCCAGGTGCGCACCCAGAATTTTTCCTTGGGGGGGGGGGGGGGTGCTTACCCTAAGGCTATTTACAATTTGATTTTAAAAATTATGTTATAAAAAGTCATGCTGTAAGCACAACATAACGCTGCCTGCAACTGCATTTATATACACACGAATATAACTACATGTTCCATGACTCAATCACAGTTTTCTAGTTTCTTGTTTTTTTTTATTTCTATCAATTTATTTTTCAAAATTGTAATGTGCTAGTCATCACCCGATTTCAGTGGCTGATTTTGGCTGAAGGGTAAATCACGTAAAACTTTTAATATCATAATATATACAAGATCTGCTATTTAAATTTTGGTTTTTGGGGGTTTGGGGGGCTATAGCCTGGCAACCCCTCCCCCCTGGTGCGTCCCTGTATACTTTCTACATCACTACATGAATATACGGATTTGTTACCTTCAGTGAAATATGCGGGAGTTTTGTTAGTAGACCCCAGCAAATTAAAACTTCCAAATGTATCAATGTAAACACAGAACCACAGGACCGCAGTCTTCCACATTTGACATAAGCATCCGCACCGACTGAACACAGACAGACAAACGACGCAACCTAAGGCGAGAAGTCATATTTCTGTCACGTGGTATCCTAGCGGAGACTTTCTGTACTAATGTTACGCGTCTCTTACGTGCTGAATACACCTGAGTATTATACATACTTCACTACGAATTTTATTAACAAATTTACTAGAACCTGGAAATTAAATGTCAATTTTATATTGTTTATACCGTGCATTGTAACAAAGTAACAAACTTATGTAATACCAAAAAAATAAGCAATTCTATATTTTATGCGTGTTATACTTTACATAACTCCTATATGTTTCGGCGTTATTATCTTGCCATCTTCAGGGAGCTGACACCAAAACTTCTATAAAACTTACAGCAATAAAATAAGTCACAATGAGTGTACATTATTTATGCCAGAACGAATGTACGATTATTGTGACCTATTTCATTGCTGTTTTATAACATTTTGGTGTCAGCTCCTAAAGATAGCGGCATAATAACGACGAACCATGTAGCAGCTGCGTAAAACACAGTACACATAAAACATATAGCTGTGCATTTGTTGGTTTTACGTAAGTTTCTTACTTAATTGTCTATGTTTTTTGCTCTTATTGAAGTGCTGTTCTCATGTACCTTCAAAATAAATATGCAATAAATACCTAGAGCACACATAAAAATGTATGGGATCATGAAATCACTGTAGTATCCAGATGCAGGTGCAGTAAATATCTGGAGGAACAAAATGACAAATCACGCTTAAATATTAATTTATTGCCGTATTCAAAGTATTAAGAGATGGAAATATAGACAAGCAATATTTTAGTGACATTTCTAATGTAAATAAAACCATACAAAAAAGTCACAATTTCAGCTGGGCTCTATTTTAGCTACAGGTCTGAAAATAACCGAGAATAAATGCTTAAAATGCCTAATAATATTATGTGAACAATAAATATATTTTCTGTTGTTACCATCCTCTGCTTTATATCCAGGTGTATACTGAAATTTGTTTCACATGGTTAATTTCCATCGTTAATGAGTTATGTAACAGTTGATGACCAAGAGCATAAAGAAGGAACCTAAAGTGGCTGATACAAGGTTGACAGCACTGAGCACTCCTTACTTTCAGACAGTAGATAAGTTTATACAGCATCATGATCGTTCTTCTGCGATACCACTCTCCATCACTGGGCTTCTGTTGCCTGGCTACAAAGTAGCCTCATCTTCATATGCCATATGTCCAATTGGACGCTGGCAAACAAACACTGAGTGACAGAGCACAGTTTCCCAGAAGCACGAAGATCTCAACTGCACAGTTCCGAAAGCCTGAAAACTTTACACAGCATTTCTTTTCTCCTAGTAATAAGACTGTAACATTCACACTTCCCATTTTTAAAGTCTCTGAAATGTAGAGTAGGATTCAAAGCTAAATGGAATAGATTAATTACTAACATATTTCAGTATTTTAAATGCGCACAATAACATGGGACAATGTGTGGCAGTAAGGGTTCTGCAGTTGTGTGTCCCTACTGATACTTAAGTTAAGAACAGATATAAGGGCACATAAAACTGATAATCTCACATTCATAATGCCACTCTGTGAGCTCCATTACCAGTTTTATCAATATACAATTAAACTTACTAGAAGGTCAGTGGATGTCATTATACAAACACTTTCCACATCATTTTGATGCATATTCAGTAAATTCAAAGCCTGAATTATGGCCCCAGTGACACATGACAGAGTAATACCATAATTGCAGCTACAACCTTTCCATTTGGTCATTTACATGTGATTCCCAGATATACTGGTCTTTTTAGAATGTGTGTGTGTGTGTGTGTGTGTATGTATGTATGTATGTATGTATGTATGTATGTATGCATGCATGTGTATGTATGTATGTATGTATGTATGTATGTATGTATTATGTATGTATGTATGTATGTATATATGTGTGTGTGTGTGTGTGTGTGTGTGTGTGTGTGTGTATGTATATATGTATGTATGCACATGTGGGTGTGTGTATTATGCATATACACGTACATACGTGCGTGTGTGCATGACCGTGCACATGTGTGTGTGTATGTGTGTACAATCTTGTTATATGTCTAAGATAAATAATGAGAGAGACAGTTTTACAACTGGACTTCCACGTGTTTAGATAATACTGAATGCAGTAGAGTAATTTTCACTAAATAAGAGCATACGGAGTATAACATGCTATAATAGCTTGTAGTGGCGTCAGTCCGTGTGAGTACAAAGAAGTGAATACTTGCCAGTAAGCTGTGTAGCAATGGCCTGAGGAGCTTAAAGAAATGCTGAACTGTACACAACATAACCTCAACTCTGAACAGACAGGTACATTCTTCATTAGGAGACAAAAGGAAGAGCCAAATACTGGGACAAACATCCTGTCAACTTGATACTGTCTCACAAAATAATGTCAACAAAATTAAATACAAGTAACTTTATCTGCAACTGTACAGGAATCCAAGTCTCCTTCCACCACAGAAACATGCATCGCAAAATGGCACTCCATCTCATGTCAGTTACACTATAAACCTGCATTTTATCTACTTCATATTTAAATAAAAGTAACTATACATATGTAAAGTCATTTTGACTGCTTTCACTATGTTAGTATGGTAAAGGATAATAATAGCTTATATTTATTCATTTTAATTAACTATAGATTTAGTCCAGGTATTTTTAATGCATTATTTAATATACTGCTGTGGTTTTTAATATTGGTTAGTTAATGGATTGACAGTTGCTTGGATTGCTTGGTAGATTGTTTTGATTATTATGTATTTTAATTACAGTATTAATGCAGGCAATCTGTGTTGTGGTTTAAAAGGATAGATAGTGATTGTCAGTTGGGCTTTTACAGACGTGTTAAATTATTATATGGATGTCAAATTATGTTTTTTGTGGATATTTGTGGATTTGTTGGATTGTGAATTATTTGACTTGTCCTCTGTCACCTATGCGACAAATACGGATTTAATTAATAAACTAAACTAAAGTAATATTTAATTCATTCCACAAAGCCTTTCAAATTGCAAAAAAAAAGGGGGGGGCAGTAATATGGAAACAAATTTTGCATTTTGAACAATATTAAAAAAAAATTTAGCATCATATTAAATATTGTAAATATACAGTTAACATGCTATTACTCACTTCTCTTGCACCCAACTGCAGACTGTTATCATTAAATGCCCAATGTACCCTTACTATTTGTTACAAATACACTAAGGCCTTGTTTTAAGCCCCAGTTTTATCCATGGAAAAATGGGCATAAATCAAAAATAATATTTCCATCAGAAATAAGGGGTTAGTGTAATAGAATGCAGCCTGCCAAAGGGCGTGAAACTGAAAATATGGGGGCATAAATTAAGAAGTGGTGTGAAATGGCGAAGGGCGTTAAAGCAAAAAGGCATAAAACAAACGGCCATGAAACAAGGCCTTTGTGTACATATGTTTTATTCATTCCGGGGATCAGCAATGTAATTTCTTCTATTGATACTGTGATCTATCCTTTGATAGAACATCATGTACATAGGAAAATTTAACTACTACTGTCAAAACATAATACCACCACCATACATGTAGTTCAGTGCACTCAAAACTCTCAAAAATATTATAACATTCACACTTCTAACTACTTCATCTCTCTGCCATTCATTCTTTCATTACAAGAGTCTATCACAAGTGTTAAGGATAAGATTGAGCAGATGAGCGCAAATGCTACTACATTCTACATATTATATGTACAGTTCATAGAGTAGTAGGAAGTTTTTAAAAAAGTTCTCAAGGCAGTTAAGATGGAGATTCATTTGAAAACAACAGTAATATCTAGTAAATGATAACATGACAATGCACACTACATTACACTGATATTACATCTTCCAGTACAATGGTTTTTTTTAAGGGTTCATGTAAATTTACATCCATATTTGCAATAATGGTCATATACCTACAAGGCATTGAAAAATGTGTGGGTGAATAATAATAATAATCATAACAATAATAATAACAACAACAATAATAATAATAATACCTTTAGTCCTTCGCCCATTGCAGCCAAATACACAATCCACTGCTTTCTCTATACTTCAATCCTCACATTGTAAGAATATTATGTTGGACAATGTTCAGTGTCTGAAGCATGATCGATATTCAAAAACATAAAAATGACAGTATGTACGTCATAACCAAAACTCATAAAACAACAATGATAAACAAGAGGGCAGTAAAAGCCCAAATATGAAATTCGGGGGGGGGGGGGGGGGGGAAGTGATGAAACATTACGTTACCCTTCTGAATACTTTCTATCCCATACTGGAATGGATGGGGGCAATATTGAGGTCACATCTGTGCTTCATTGACTAACCACCCCATGTACAGTTCTGACGAATACAGGTTATGTTTCCTCATAATATTATTTCCTTCTCTGTGGATAATTTATATCTTGCTGCATTGTATTCCACGGCCAAGTGTCCCTGTACATCCCATGAAAGCATATGAGGGAGTGAAGACATAGCCCCACTTGTTCTTAACCTCAGTACTAGAAGAGGGCAGCGGTCAGTTTGTACCCCACCTATTTGACCTCCAGCTAAAGAGTCTCCGGAGCCCATTGAACGGAGGTTGGCTAGACTGGTCTGAATCTTTCGGAGAGCATAAAGATCTTTCCAAAGATTTTACCCTTGCCTGGATATGCTCCATGCTTCCTCCATTGTCAAGCACGCACTTGAGTCAATACACCAACAGAACTATCTACTCTATGGTGCTCATGTATATTAATTGTACCTCAGATAATGTACAACATCCAAAATAACAAATCAACCAATGTCACAAATATTTAAGAGAAACATTTAATTACAATCAGCACTGCTCCTACCACACGGTCTGTGTAATACTGCAGAAATGACTGCTACATGCACTAAGGCTTCAGGCTGTTCATCCTATTTCCTTATATTCAGATGACGAAGCCCAAATAAACAATTTTAAACACAGAGGCCTTTGCTCTTCTTGGATGTTATGCGGCATACGCTGATGCAAGGTTACTGACCCATGAAGATGGGACCAATAGGCTGTCCCAAAACATCGGTAACAACTACAAACCTACACCGTGTAACATCCCAGAAGATGGAAGGTCTCAGCTACACCGTGGCAGAAGCCTGTATTATACTACATAATGATCACATACCTTACTAAATCAGTCTGCAATGTGTTCTGGACCATTTATACTGAGTTGGCAATACAAAGTTTCAAAGAAACTACCTGGCATATGGGGTAAATACTCCATACATATTTTTAACTGCATGGGGGGGGAGTACACATTATAATGACCCCCCCCCACCAACAAAAGAACCTTCATACTACTACCACCTCCAGCACCACCACCACCACCACCACCACCACCAATAATAATAATAATAATGATGATAATAATAATAATAATAACAATAATAATAATAACTTAATGGAAACAAGGTTTTCTACATAATGCTCAAAGGGAATAAGTGCAAGGCCATCAGTTTGTTTCTTCAGAACAAGATGATCAACTAATTCTAATAGTATACAGTCAGTACATCCATATTCAAAGGTAAAAATAGATAGTATTTATACTCTTCCACGTTTAAAAGCTTTTGGTGTCATTATTTTTGAGAACATTAAATGTCTCTTTACAGAAAAAAGAGAATAACAGGGAAATTTAATGGGGCACACAATATTTGCTCCATAATATTGACTCTAGTGTGCAGGAATGTATACTTATTTTTGTCACCAGCTTTGACAAAAAATATACAGATCTACCAACTATTTTTCTACAGTTAAGGTGGTAAAAATCCACCAATTTCATACTCAACAAAAACTAAACACTACAATCATGAAAGATTACTGAATTGTTTGTGTACTAACTACAGTATAAATACATGATATATCACGTCAGCTGGAAAATTAGCTCATAGTTCGTATAATTAAGATAACATATGTGATAAGAGACATAGTGAGATATTTCTTAGTATTCTACAATCGAGGATCTGGCAAGCAAAATAGTGTGTATTGTATCAGAGAGGACTGGGCAATCGGCTCAGACACAACTTGGGACTCACATGCTTATGGAGACCAACCCCACTGTTTACAGAAATGGTGACTCAACACAGCAGCGTACAGACTTCAGTCCTTCTGCATCACAGAAACAAATGACAGAAGGCACCAAAGCAGAATTTTTTCTACAGCAAACGTAGAATAATGAGAATAGAAGCTGCCTGAGCCATAATGTCATTTAACACACTGATACTTAAACTCACTCACACTTTTGAATATGAAGTGTGTGTGAGGTGAAATAACTTAGATAAACGTATGGTTTCACGGAAACACATTTTGATTATTTCATTGTATAGGTTGTGTGTTTAATCAAGTCTCTGAGTGTAAAAAAAAAAAAGTGAGCTTGCTTTCAAAATCTGAAATTTCAGAGACCTTCTTTGTTTTCTCAGTACTGGAACATGAGATGGGTACTCGGTCATGTATTATGAGTCATACATGGCAGGTGGAGAGTATGTGTGACAAATGTGTTTTACTAACAAAGTGTGTTCATTTGCAGTACTTCTGCAAAGTAAGCATCATCAGAAAAAGTCACCCAACATTTTGTGCAAAATATCCTGCAAAAACAGTACTGTGCAAAACAATGGTATACAGCAAAGCAGAAAAATTTCTATCTACAGGTTCAGTGCTTGCCACGCTGATGTTTTCCATGGCTGAGGTATGATTTACATTAAATGGGAATGTACAGCCAGAATAACAGATATGATCCAAAATTGTCCATGCAGTTCATGAAGGTCCATTGTGTAGCCTTAAAATGGTGTCTGTTGAACAGTGAGAACACCCAAAAATCACACGTATTGGTATTTATCTACCGAACTACACGGCCTCACATACCAGACGTTTTGTCACGTTACTATTCAATATTATGAGAACATCATATCTCAAACAACGAATTAAAAAAGAAAATACTTTGACATATGAGTCCCAAGGCCCCCACAACTGTAAACCCCACTCATGACTGACCCTGCACATTACAAACAGTTTACGAGTTGGGGGTTGTTGGAGGTCTCTGGTACATTAAATGCATGAATTACTTCACTCATACAAAGAAAGATCACTACCAGTACCAGTGCCCTTCATACTAAGTTTGGTGATACTCTGAAGAGAGACAGGCTGTTGGTATAAAATGTCATAAGAAAACTGAACATTTTGTGACATTCCTCTACAAAAACACTTACCAAACTAGGAGTTTCCTACACTAAAAAATGAAATGCATACTGGTCACATTATCAATACAGTTGTGAGTGAAACGTGCCATATGAACTAAATGGGGTCCCTAATTTCAACAGGAATTGTTACAATACACACATCTATCTGGGTCTGCCAGAGATTCACTGTTGCTCTTTCAAACTAATACTGAAGATTACAATAAAAAGGCATAGGAATTCTTACTTCAGTATTCACCAGTAACTATACATAGCAAGATTACAGCCTTCGGAGTTGTAGTGCCCAAACAAATAAGCAGCAGGGGGCAAAAAAATCACCAACCAATGTCTTGGACAAACCTGCAACATTCAAATTCTCTATTTTCCACTCGGACAATGTTGGCACAAGTTTCCTCTAAAATTTCTGTACCTATCTGCCAAACTAGATGGCAACACATAACATAAGACTGTATTCTTGATATTCACTGCTTAGATAACCTCAAATCTAACTACAAATAATTACCTGTGTGGCTAACATCAATACTTTACTTCTAACAGTATAATTATGCTTCGTGATGAATTAAATGAGTATATCTATATTCATAAAACTCTTATTTCTTTAACCTGTTTGATATTATCAACTGTAAGGAGCAAAATGTATTTATTTTAGGGCAAAAAATAATGCTTTGTCATCATACATGGAGTTTCCTTGATGACTTCTTGCCTCTTAGTTTGAATATATTATGGTAATATGATATTTTCTCTTATTTAATCACACTCTGTGTCTGTAACAGTGCAGGCAACAGTAAACGCACCATTACCATCTGCGTACTCCTCATGTTGGACTGAAGGGGATGATGAGAGAAAAATGTGGTGGGGTGTGACTGAGATGACATAGGGTGGATATATCGTTGTCTGGTACTGAAACCATCAAAGGTAGCAGGCTGATTAGTAAAAGTTTGTGATAAATTTATATATACATGAACAGAACACACGACTAAATCACAACACAAAGACAGGCAATAAATCTTTTTAAATTGTGGAACAGTTCAAACGTTTGAGAACTCCAACCAATCAAAATTAGATTCATGAACAAATTATGAAAAGACTGAACTCAGGGAATGCCTGCTATCATTTTGTTGAGTACCTTTTGTGTTCTAGTTTGCCACCCAAAAATATAAAGATTAAAATATACAGAAATATAATTTTCCTGTTGTTTTATGTGAGTGTGAAAACTTGGTGTCTCACAGTGAAGGAGAAACATATGCTAAGGGTGTTTCAGAATTTCGTGCTAAAGGAGCTATTTCAGCCTTAAAGGGAGCAGTTACCAGGTGCCGGAGGACACTGCATAATGAGAAGCTTCATGATTTGTACTCCTCATCTAGTATTATTCAAGGATCAAATCCAGACTGAGACAGGCATGTGGCATAGACTGGGGAGAAAAGAGGTGCATAGAGGGTTATAATGGGGAAACTTGAAGATATAAGCATATATGGGAGGATAATACTAGAATGGATCTTAAAGAAACCATATGGGAGTATGTTGCCTGGATTGATCTGGATCAGGATAGGGAAAAGTGGTGGGCTCTTGTAAATATGGCAATGAACTTTCAGGTTGTGTAAGATGTAGGTGATTTCTTGATTAGCTAAGAAACTATTAGGTTCTCATGAAGGACTGTGCTCCATGGAGCTAGATGCACATGTACAGTGCATGACAGCTCAAGTTAAGACACTTATAAGGCCTCTTCATATAAAACCCATTCAGGGATTGTTCAGAACAAAGGATTGGAGGGCTGAAAATAATCCATATGGATGTTGACCCAGGAATCTTACTGCCACACCAGCTGATGCATCCCCTGCAGAAAGAGCTCCCTGAGCTGTCGGTAGAACAAATGCACCACTGCAGCACTGATATCTTAATGTGACCCTAGTCTGCAGCCCATCAGCATTTTCTTGAAGTTAAACACACAGAAGTCACATAACGAGAAGCCTGGTCTCTCTGCAATCTGACACCTCATAGCACACTTAGTGCAGTGCGTCTCTGATAGCAGGGGTCACATGGAGACAGGCACTGCTGTGCACCATGATGGCATCCCTTGTTGAGCATGCCAGAATGATATTTCTTGATGGCAGAAAAATATCTGAGGAGTGCCACATGAGGACTACGTGTTTGTATGGTGATGCCAAAGCTAACAAGTGTTAACAGCATTAAACGGTGATAGAAGTGGATCAGACGAAGATATCAGGGATGCCACTGCGGCACAGTGGTTCTACCAGGACTGCAGCGAGTTCTCTGCAGAGGAGATATGCATTGGCTTGTCAATGGGATGCCTGCCTCAGCCCATAGCACTATTTTTACTCCTTCACTCAGGACAACTTAAACAACTCTCATGTTTTTTCTGAGTTATGACTCCTATGTTCCTCCCAACATTCTTCCTATGACATATCCCCTCTTACTGCACAGTATCATGCTCCAGTCCCCTCCCCCCACCCTTAATCCCACTGTGCCACACCCCAGACTTACTAAATGCAAGACAATATTCTCCTTCCACTACATTCAGTTTGAAGATGAAGACTATAGTTTACACCAAAATACCTGTACAGCTTGAAGACACAAAGTGGCTAAACCCCAGAAGCGAATGCATACATTAGATAGAGGTCACAAAAGCCTACCATTGAGAACTACCCTCTATCACATGTGATTATCAATATCGTGGTGGAACGTACTTCTTCCATCTCTTACGCTGGAAACAGAGAGTGTAAATTTCACCAAAACACTGACAACAACATACCAGACTGCAAGGTGTCATAATGCAGATGAATGTAGTTTCAATTTTCATTGCCATGAGAACCTGAAACCACTTATTTCATACAACAAAAGATAAATGTGTTAGGTAAGATTTTGATGTAGCTCTGAACTAATAGGTGATGTGTGTGAATACATTAGATGTTCAACACAAATTAAGTACAGTGCAGAATGACATATCACTAATACCAGCGCACTGATTTTGCAAAGAATTTGACTGTTTTCATATAGACTTTGACAAACAGAAATATCCTTGCTTTGCCTTGTTTACGACAGACACTATCATCCAATGTTCAGTCTCTGGTATAAGGGATGATCGCGGTTAACCCACCCCATGTTATACACTACAGACAACCCTTGCATGTTATTTCCAACACTTCCACAAATGCCTTCCTGCCTCACTGTTTTTTATACAATACCTTCCATAATCTGCCATTCACTTACATCTTCGTAGTTGTGGGTCATCTCAGGCGGCAAGAGTGGCTCTTACACTGTACTAGATTAACATGCATAAAAAGGAAAAACTAAAAATATGAAGTTTTGGCTTAAATAAAGCAACAGAACTTATGCCACGCACGACAACAGGAAACCAGCACAGAACGCTTTGCTAATCCCTACAATCAACGACATGTGGATGCAGACCATCATGAGCTTCCGATATTTACGTTACTGTGTCCCTTTGCATCTCTTGGTAAACCAAATGCCTCTTTATTGTGTAGCATTCAGAATTCTTTGATCAGTGTAACAATAATTCTGTCAAAGGGACTCTCATCATAACAGATATATGAATGAAGTCTTGTTTGGTGATCAGCCACATGAAAATGGAGTACTTTTGCAAACTGGCTCTGCCTCCATCATCAGGGATGATGTGATGCATGATGGCTGCTCATTTATTTATACACATCGCTATTCTTGCAAACTCACTATCAAACGCTCAATGTATATTCCATTCTCACTTGGCAAAACACCTGACAAAAATTCATTACCTACAGCCACTGTGAAATCTGTGGGCAGTGAAGATTTAAATGTATATATCAGATCACATTTACTATGAGTGTACTGATAGTTAAGTGAGATCTCTTTCATCAGTACAAACAAAAACTGAAAATCACTTACTAAAATTGTGAAATCAAAATTCTCGTTTTCTTCGTATGTTAATTTCCTTCTGTTCTTCCCATGTTTCTCGTTACATTTGGGCTGTGATACTATGTAGCTTGATATATTGATATCAAAATTTCAGAGAAACTCCCTGCTTCCATCTTCAGCGCTGAAAATATCTTTTCTACTTTGAACATGTGGGCAGACGGTTTCTAAAAATATGGACACATATCTAACAAATTAAATCCTGTCACATCCAACAAGACAGCAATCTTTGTACTCACTGTCACGAGAACCTCAAATCTCATGGACGTTTGACTCATCACATAAGCATCAACATGTACCTACTTTCTGTTTTGTTTCCAAGAAAACCATACTGTGATATATACTGGGCAGAGTTGTGAACTTTCTCTGAAACATCCCACTTTAACCTCTCTTACAGTTACAAATTTTCTACATAAGTTGCATGACCCGGTTAATACTGTTGTAATAATTCGGTATAATGCACAGCCCTACATACATGTCCATAAGGCTGCACTCTCTGTTACTAAACCAAGTAACCATACGGCTTCAACACTTAAGTGCAAGAAACCAATTTTGGGCTTAAAACTGCTGTACTTATAGACACAGTTAATTTTACATAAGGGCAACAGTTCAGTTCCTCTGTTCCTTCAGTTTCTATAATATGTAATTGGTCCTTTATTTTACTTTAGAGTTATTTTCCTTTAAAAGTAGGAAAAATTAAGGTCCATTTTCTCTAAGCTGTTTTTTTAAAGCTCAAACCACAGTCTCCAAGTCTTCTGATACCAGCTGGAAGTGCTCCTGACCTGAAATGTAGATAAAATGCAACCAATTTACTTGCCTGCAAATTCACTTACAAAGTTTATCTGAATATACACGCAAACTGCTGCCTTATGTATGTCAAGCAGTACAGTTTGGTTGAAAGTGACCACTGTCTTTTTGCTTACTTCAACAAATTTGTACTGATGTCTCTAGCATACAGTCTGTAGCTAAACAATAGGCTTCAGATACACAAGACGAGAGCTTATTAGAAATCCGAAAAGATAGGAAACTTTGAAACTAAAAATAAAATCCACTTGTGAAAAGGTAAAATAATCTCATAATAGCAGAGGAAACCCCTGCAAAAAGACTTAAGGATATATTTCCTGAAACAAAATAAAGAATTTCACACATCGAGTGAACTTTATCTGAAGACGTACATAAAGGAACTGAAGCAAGTAACTTTGCAATTATTTCAGTTTTACTTTATCACAATGCAATTAAAGCACTTATACATGCCTGTTGCTTATATATACATCTCACAGCATGGCATCCTTATTGATGTGGGGACCACTGGGGGAAAATTGGATGGGGTCAGGTGGTATGACATGTGTATACAAACACTGGGATCATTCCTCACACAAAATATATGATGAGGGAGACAAAGCAAGTACCTGACATGGCACATACTGATTGCATTTTTACACACCTGATCAGTTCAGTATAATTCATTAGTACATTAGTAAGTCTTCAGCCACAACTTACTGCCAAGATAGGCTGCCAGTTCGGTGTCCTCAGCATGGAGCGCAAGAAGGCGAGGCGTATTTCCGTCATAGTCAGGCAGGGTGAGAGAGGCACCGCCTGCTACTAGCATACAGCAGATGCTGCGCCGTTTGTTGGCCGCTGCCTTATGAAGTGCCGTCTGTCCCCTAAGTAAATCACAGATTCAATTGAAGAAAACTGCTGAGCATAAAAATGTGGGACTATGTACTGCAACTTTACCCTATAAAGACTAACATTAATCTAAATTACACATAAAGATTCAGTTTATTAGTTAATGCTGTTTAAAAAATTATACACAGTTGAGTGTGGGAATCCAAGGAAATGCACAAAAGTACTCTGCAAGACTTTCTGAATGCCAGATGTGGTGATCCATATTCACCCCTGCACTTCAAAGAGCTAAGTTTCAACAACACAAAAAACAACTGCAACACACAGTTCTGTCACTCAGCACCAAGTGAATGTTTACATGTTTGAGATTTTCACATCTGTGTGGCTGAAAACCGCTCTTCATCTGTAATATGACACTCTGTTGCCTACAACCATCTCCTTCCTCATCAGTTTTTAATAATGGGATATTTAATATGAGTATAAAAATTTTTAATACACTGTCTAGTGAAATAAAGATCTTAATACATGATACAAAATCATTTAAAAAATGTTAAAGAATTTCTTTTATTCCAATTGTTTTTACACAATACATGACTAGTTTAATTATTCTAATAAGTAATTGTATTGTCCTCCTTAATACATTATGTACATTGTAAAACGCATTTTTATCACATTTTCGTATATGTAAACTGACTTACCCAAATGTCACTATGTGATTTTAAGGGAATAAATAAATAAAAAATTTAAAAAAAATTAAAAATTACATAATGTTTTATGCATATTTACTATCATTGTATTACTTTGTATTAGATATTGACAAACACATCTTTACTGCGTTCTCATGTACCTTTGTGAACTGATTCTATATCGGGCGGTTACTATTAACCATAAATGAACTGACAGAATGTAAAGTATGAAAAAATGAATAAAAAACAATGGGATATGATTACCCATTGATGCAGCATGACATCCCAGAGGAACAGAAGTGAATGTTTCCTACTTCACCAGTATAAGCACATTTCAATTTGAATGGAAAATTAATGATAAAACAATTCCAGTGCCCATGCAACATCTTCAGCTACACAAACATTCTTTGTCAGAAATACCTGAGCTCAGTGAAAGTGTCTATGATCCAAGTATATACCAAATACACACATTACACAAACCACACCAATGCCATACACTTATGTGCAATGCAAATGACTAAAGTATAGGTTCCAGGGCTGTGTATTTCTGTCACCTTCCATTCCTGTTTGTAACCAGTACCAACTCTCTTATCTTCTGTTGCAAACTAACAAACACACATAATGAAAGAATGGGAAACGTTTTCTGTCATTTTCTGGTGCTCTTCACAAATACTATCAACTCTGCGTGCTGATAAATACACATAATGACAGAACAGGTCGTGCACATTGATAAATGTCTTGGGATTTTCTAAACCCAAAGTTTCAGAAACTGAATCTGCTCCCATACAGACTAACAGTTTCCACTCAGTTGGTCCTCTAACTTACTGGACACCAAAGGAGTTTTACCTTCTGAGGCGCCCATGTGAGCAGGAACCTTGACAACTGATGACGGAAACAGATTGTTTCCAAGACACAATGTGTGGAAGGGTGCAAGAAGATGGACAATATCAAAAGGAACAGTCTTGTTTATTGAAACAAATCACTACCACAAACACTCAGCCTTAGAAGAAAGTTAGCCTTCTTCATAAATTATTGTTTATAAGCAAGGCATCCTGGCTATAACGTCTCAAGTGTATGGTAAAAGTACAGGTAAAGTCCCTGTTCATGTCTGAAGGCATATGGGGAGGGGCAGCAGTAGAGGCACAGTTCCAGTCATTCTTAACCTCAACACTAGATGGAGTCGAGTGGTCAATTTCACACCCTGGCCAATATCTCCTGGTACCCTACAAATAACAAGCTGGGTGGGCAACAGAGCCGGTGTGAACATTTCTGACTAGATACAAAACTCGTGTCCTGGTGGGAATCATACCGCAGATTGTTCAGCCCATAGCATAGTCAGTACAGCGACCGTGCTATCCCATATCAACATATGGTTCATTTACTATTTAAGTCACATAATAATACCTACTTGTCATTATCTGCCATGTTGAGAATAGAAGCAGGAGCAGATGCAATTAGATATTTAACAATATCTTTGTGCCCATAACACGATCCATAATGGAGAGCTGTCTGGCCTGAAGCATCAATGGACAGAAGTGAGTAGCCCTGAGAATGTAGCTCCTTCAACTGTAGAAAAATGAAAATTACTTTAGTGACAGTTTAAAGGACGCAGAAAAACAACACTCTTATGTCACTATGAAACATCTACTCATAATTGTACCCTTCTTCTTTAAGATAACTGAATTTTATGAGATCTTCACATCTGTTTTGCACGTGCGCGCGCGCGCGCGCACGTGTGTGTGTGTGTGTGTGTGTGTGTGTCTCTCTCTCTCTCTGTTAATTTATGATGGTTTCTAGTAACACTCCCATTCATTTAACCCCTTTCATGCTTAGTTCCTTTTGGCTGCTCACAATAAAGACAGTCTACGAATGCCAACAGCGTCCATAAATTAATTTAACATATCAAAGAATGAAATGTACATACATAGCATGTTAAAGGTTAAAATCCCTACCTTCAACAGTAGACTCACAGAGATGACGCAGTTTTGTGACATTACTGATGCATACAAAGAGGAACATAGAACTTTATACAATGGAAATCCTTCAGACATTATAAAGCCTTCATTATGATAGATTGCTTAAGACAAATACAGATGGAATTCGTACAAACGAACTGCTTTACAATTTGGTGTCAATAACATATGCCATGTTTTAGCCATGCTTCGTTATATGTAAGTGTACACATCGTGTATTAAATACTCTGGAGTGCACGAAAAGTGTTAGGTAGTGTGCAATGTCCTCACGCACACATGCACACACATGTACATTCCTGATCTCTTCATGAAAGTCATCATTATGAAAATACACAAAGAATTTACAGAAAGAATTACATTTCAAAGCAAACTCTTTTTCATTTTTTCAACATATTTTACATCTGCATCTTAATGAAATAAATCCAGGAAATTTGATGCATTCCAGAAAATTAAACATAAATTTGACAAACATAAACACTGACATACACAATTTTCAGAATTCCACTTACCATCTTCAAATCACCTAACTTGGCAGCCTTGAGAATTCCGTCTGATGTCTTTTCCAATAGATGGCTGAAATAAAAACAGTTAATTTCCACATACATTAATACTATTACACATCACGAAATATCATATGCAAAATCGCTTTCAAACTGAAGTATTACGATGGTACACAGCAGTGTGTCACTACAGTATTACATAGCAATGTCTACTTAATGTTTGTCAATGTAAATACAATTCAAATGAAAATGCCCCAAACAGGTTTACTAATAATTACTCTTTATCGGCTATACTGATACATAATAATCATTCTCAATTTTTTAAAGACATGAAGAGTCAATGACACAAAGTTTGTGTTAACACTTTGAACTTCAAATGGAAGCAATCAGGCTGAATTCACCTATCTGACTAACACTTTCACATGAAGTTTGACTTGAAATCAATGTTAAGGGTTGTAATTAATTTTATGTAATTCTTTTGGCTTAGTATGGAATTAATTTGCCTGCCATCTTTTCAAGTATAAACATTATGTAACACTGAATGAGATAGGAAGGCAATTATGAATGGTGAGTAACTAAGAATTTGAAAGGAGGCAACTAAGGACTACTTGAAGATACATTTCTGGTACTTGCCTGAAGAAAATGAATAAATGATGAAAGCCATAGAAGAGTAACATGGTTATAATTGGAATTAGGTGCCTCCTAAATACGTCTATTCTTCTGTTGCAGCAATGTGCACATTAATGATTAATTGGAATACATGTTTGTACACGTATCTGAGCACGAATAAATCATTCAAATATATTATATCAGGAGTAACTCCCCACTACATACAATTTTAATAATGTGAATTACATCTTCACATGCATGAGAATTTTCCGTCCATATTTAACTCACCATTCCACCAACACTACCTTCAATTTCTCAACTGGAACTTACACTCATTCTTCTTTTCCTAGTATATTATCTGCTGTAAAAACACAAACCATTCTAGTTACAGTACCAATCTCGCATGCCACGAAGTGACCACGCAGTCCCTGCCACTGGGAGTGACAACAACGCTTTCAGAACAAATGCTGTGTATATAGCATGTCTACAGGGCCAACCCAGAATATACTTCTTTCCAGATTCTCGCATTTTTTGACCTCACCAAGACTGAGTACAACCATACTACGAGTTTCTGTACACTCACATCATTATATCTATCCATGGAATATAACGTGAAAGCAGTACTAAACTTCTTTTTGTACAAAAAACTGAAAGAATAACAACAAATGAGTGACATAAACAACTTTGGCTACAGTGTGTGTGCCACTGCTTGAAAAATGTGAACGTAAATGGACTAAGGCTCAAAAATATGAAGTGTGAGCATCAGCTGTGGCATATCAAGTTTATTAAACAAATGTTAAAATAAACATAATTAGCCACAGCAGTATTTATATAAACACATGTTGGAATTCTTCAGTGAATGTACCGCAGTTTAATTCTACTCCTGAAATAACATACAATAAACTGGACACCAAGAGCGTACACTCACCAATATGCAAGGCAATCTAATCCAAACAACTTTTCATAGGTGCTAGCATGCAAATGACAATGACAAATAAATTAATTTATTCCAACATAAATAACCATGCACCTTAAAACAAATATTTATTGACCATGCATTGTGCACTTCAACATAATCCGCATCACTTTATACAAGTTCTAGTATGAGATCTGGGGCTGTGGAGTCGGAGTCAGAAGGAATTTTAGGTGGATTACAAGAGTTGGAAGGAATTTTTAGGTGGAGTCGGAGTCGGAGTCCGAGTCGGTAAAAATGTACCGACTCCAAATCTGACATCAGTCCCAAATGTTAACTAGATACTCCAACTCCAGAGCCCTGATAGCTACAGTAACCATTAGACTTATACTTAAATATAGGTTATAAGTCAAAAAAGTAGCCTGATGATTTACGCAGTGGTGATGAAATGTCTTATACGTTTACCATTATTAATACATATTGAGCTTTTATGAAGGAGTCAGAGTTGGAATTTTAAAAATCGAGGAGTCGGAGTCAGAGCTTTTGTGTACTGACTCCACAGCCCTGGTGCGATCACACAGAAAGAAGTCCTATAGATGACAGGGAATATGGACACTAAAGGCTTTCCTCTTCCTGGCAATAGCTGCATTCCCATACAGCCTTCTCTGGCCTCTGTTCAAATTACTTGCCATTAACATAGCAATCAGTACCAACATTCATGTGAACAGAATGGCTAGACAACAGAATGGTAATGGTAATATAAGGAAGGATGCTACAGGAGAAACTTGAAAAGCTTGACAGAGATATGATCCATGGGGCTTCTTTCTTTATGCTCAGTATAATGTGTAAAACAGTGTTAGTCAAATAAAATTCTGAATTACCTATAGAAAATATTGCATGACAGCAAATCATACAGGCCAGTTAATAATTCTTCCTCTTGTTAAATGCTGCTAATGACATGCAAAAGATGTAACACTATGTAATTAGCAACAAATTACTACGAAACACAATTACAAAACAGTGACAGGTTAGGTTACTGGGCATTAAAAACTTCAATTATGAATTAAAATGCCATATAATTATCGGTATACATGTACAATGTCTTGCTTCTGGGCCTTTGTCGAATGTCTAGTATTCTGAAAACAACAAAGTTTTTGAAACCACATCTGTTTCCATCCTCAGGTGACAGAGTTTGGCAGCACTTACTGAGATGGGTCTGACAGAAAGAGGTACTCCAAATCATTCTGTCTGACCAAACTCAGTACGTGCCTTCAATTCTTTCACCTGTGAAGGGAAACAAATCTAGTTGCCAAAAATGAGTATTCCTTTCAGAATATTAATCACGGACAATGTCAAGGAGCTACACAATCCAAAGTTTAATCTACTACCACTGGAATCATTTATATTTTACTAAAAATTATAGTTTTCTGTGAAATACTCTTCACAGTGGAATCATACAGCGCAGTCTACAGCTACATGGCAAGATATTAGACACATACACTGACATGTCCATCAACTTGTTTTGGTTACAGAAACACAACATTATGAAAACTGCTTCTGTGTCTGCCATCTACCATCAAGTTTCTCTCTTATCTGATGATGAAGACAGAACCATTTTCTGAAAATCTGGGTTTCTATAACCAAAACAGATATGCCCAATCCATGTGTCAGTTCAGCAGCACAAAACTTAATTTAAACATTTGTTTACACGCTTTCATGGGTGTTAAGTGTGGGGGGGGGGGAGGCACTTAACACCCACGAAAGTGCATCAACAAACACTCCCTATTATAGAGTATTCAGATTTACTGCCACCCTCGATACATCCACACAAACTGCAGTGAACAAACAGTGACACTCTATCGAGGTTTGACTGTACATAGTGACCTATAAGAGACAGAGATTGAAGAGTATCCAGTCCACTAATACATTTGTTTGTCAGATAAATACACATTTTCAACCCTGCACAGTTAAACCATGTTCATGCATGCCAAATGCAGTCATTCTAAAATAATGCAATCCTTTGGAAATATATTCATCTTGTCAAAGGATAACAATCTTGGAAACGGCAATTTTATTTCACAAGTCTCATGTTTGTCACAGGTTATATTTAAAAGTTTGCTCTGTATGAATGTCACTGGGCTTTTACCCATACACTCTGGGTAACAAAAATTGAGAAGCCTGAAATTTTGTAAGTCTCCCTCCGGAAGCAACATAATGTACAGTTGCCATCATAATTCGAGTTATTCGTAATTTTCCTACATTTGTGCATTCATGGCATTTCTCTGTCTTGCGTTCATTACAACCATTCACACCACACATACATTAACCAAACACACCAATACATATGCTTAATTTTAAGTTAGATCACAAATTAATTTTCATTAATTTTTCAAGGCGTGTGGCTCACTAGCTCTGCTGCAAAGGCCTGATATTGCAAACAGTGCAGATGGTATAGCTACTAGGCAAAAAAATAAGCTACATAAACCTCTGTATAAACTTTCATCTATAACCCAATTCCAACATAACGAGGTGCAGTTTAGAAAGGCACTAAAGAAATATCTTCTTATGCATACATTTTATACTGTTGAAGAATTTTTATCTCAATAATTATCTCAGTAACCATCAGGTAGTCTATTTAAGGACAAATGTTAATACATTATATATATTGTATCAATTTTATAATTATTTTTAACTAGTATGACTTATGTTTGATTAATCGAATTTACATTCTTGCTTGTGCGTATTGTATTGTGTTGTTCTGTATTATCTGTTGTATTGTTGTGGATTCTTTATGTTATTGCATTGTATGTCTTGTTAGAGGTTGTGACAAGTTTCATATCCAGCAGCCTTTGACTGATACTGGATCAATGGAATGTGTTTATGTAAATGTAAATGTCAATGTAAATGGTTACCCATATTCACTTACAGCTGAGTACATCAAGGCATGATACCAGCATTCTTCAGAGCCTAAATATATTGATTCGAGTCCCAGTACAGGCATATATTTTTTTTGTGTATGTCATATTCTCACAAAAACTAAATTCAACTGTGCCATTACACACCTATTATTAAATTATATGTTTCAAAAGTTAAGTGTGCTGTAGTGGCAAGGGTAGAAATTGCAAGTTATGCAATACTTGTTATTTTTCTGTAGTGTTTTGTTTAATGGTACTCTGATTTAAAGGTTCATGTTTGAACGCAACTTAGATCAGGCATGTCAAACTTGCTGGTGTTTGTGGGCTGTAGTGAGAAAAGAGATCTGATGTTGGGCCCCACAGCTGACGACCCAGCCAAAGTTCGTACCGGGCACATCCCCAGTACAGGTCTACAGTGTTACTATCACACCAACCTATACAGTGGATGACAGCGAAACATATACAGACCATGTGCCATGTTAATAATAACAACAAAATGGCACTAAAATTTAAAAGTTATGTTAGTGGTAATATAAGGTACCATGTATGAGTCCCCAGTCAACTGCAGATTCAGTTCTTCTGCCACATGACACTGTGTCACTGAGCGTGTAGCTGCCAATGTCGCAGCAACCCATCCCAGAATTTAATCTTCAGCAATACGAGCGTGAAAACACCAAATCTCCATAGCCTATTCTTTTCCAGTAAAACATTTCCAAATTGAAAACACAGTCAGACACGTATTTACATCCTGATTACTTGTTTCACTGTATAACATCATAAATTTTAAGCCATTTCATATTATAAGCTTTCCCCAATCATTTAAAGCATGATGTTCATCTAAATAACATACAATTCCACAAAAACCATAATGTTCTCCTTTACAAAAACTAAATACATATTGCTGTTAATTGTGGGTATCATATAAAAGATAAAACAATCCCTGTACAGGTTTGGACAAGCCCTGAGGGCTCCAGGAGGTTGAGGATCCCAGCTTTCAAGACATGCATTCTGTGGACAACATGTGGAGTTACTTAAACACCTACAGTAGCAACTGGACTCTGAACAGTTAAGGAAAGCAGGTTTATGTGATTACAATACTGTGTGTGTGTGTGTGTGTGTGTGTGTGTGTGTGTGTGTGTGTGTGTGTGTGCACGCGCATGTCCATCTATTTCAGCTTTTAAATAGGCTGGCAAAATTTCACAAAGTGTAGTATGAACACTGCACTGCCAGAGAGCACCACACTTTTATCACCATTACCAGTTCTGGTTGGACCAGTAAACAAACAAACATTTCTACATGATGACAATTTACATACATCATTTTCCTATGCTGCAGGGGATAGAAATGTTATTTCAAAGGAACACTTACTGTAATATCATACCTCCTGTAATTTACTACAATCAGTAGTAACAGAAATGCAAAACTGCAGATTTGTGAAGTTACAAGAACATTAAGACTTCTTATTTTGGTGTTCAGAAATGATGTTTAATACTAGACTGTCAACAGCAGTGTAATTCTCACTGATGTACATATGTGTGTGTGTGTGTGTGTGTGTGTGTGTGTGTGTGTGTGTGTGTGTCTGTGTGTGTGCGCGCGCGTGTGCGCATGAGTGAAAGTCCTCTTTAGTTTTCAGTTTGAGAACAATAATTAGTGAACGTAATTACAAATTGAGTATGAAACTCCGTCAGTCGCCAGTGGTAATGGTGTGCATCTGAAAAATAATATAAAAAAATTATGCCTACAGACTTTGTTCTTAAGCAACTATTTGCTCACAACAATAAAATAAAATAAAATAAAAAATAAAAAGAATAATGATAATAATAACGATAAGAATCGGAATAGACATGTACGAGTAGAAGCCTAAGCAACAATAGAATAGGCTCCACAAGTTCTCAGAACAGCGTGTGTTAATTTAACTAAGAAGATAAGGAACATCTCACGTATAACAGCATCTGACATGCGTAAACATAAGAGATACAGAAACATGTGTGGCAGCACAAGATTTAAGTCTTCTGTGATGTGACGCTGTGTCAGTGGACAGGCATATCCTGAAAGTGAAGGCACTAAAACCCACTGAAGCATCAGGATACACCTGCCCAAAGACACAGCACCACATATCAGAAGACTTAGTCTTTAGCACTGCCACTGTAGAATGTAAACTCTCCCATGTCCCTTAGCGTTTTAGCACTTACTCACATACAAAAATACTTACACATAGCGTGACTCCGCAAGGCTACATCAGAACAACATAGGCAAGCAAAGTGATTATACTTTTACACAGCCACGCAGATTAAGAAGAAAAGTCTGTAGCAACTTTCATTTGCCACACTGTTACTTTACTGTCATGGTATACAATGCAACTAATTATACATAAATCCTAAAGCACATAATTACAGTGACTTTCGTTTCATGATAGATAGTCATCTGTTTTGACACAGCATGCTTCACTGTCACAGAAGACACTTTTTATTTTAAATGTGTCTGTACCATAAAATTCCATGCCTCTATTCTCTCACCAACTCCCATATTATAAATTGAGATGCATTCTTAAGGAAATATTTTTGGACCGGGGGGGGGCGTGTCTCTGCAGTTTTAATATGACACACCTTATTACCCATCAGAAATATGTACACCATAATAAATCTGACGACCTCTCTTCACGCACTGCACAGTCTAAAATAAGATGTCAACAGAAAACACACCACCAACCATCCTTCTCTACATCACTGGAGTATACGCACAGGCTGACTAATGGATATGTCACTGATGCATGTCTGTGTGTGATCTGAATTTCCTAAGAAATAAAAATATGTATTTGACATGAATTTCCTCTTCTTTGGCATTTTGGGCTTAAAAAATTATACACACATACATCCCAAATTTCTGTAGGGGAAAAATTCTGCAACCTCAATGTCTGTTATGTGGGTGATGCACCACACAAGTGATACAAATAGGAAAAAACTGTTCAACAAACAACAAACACCAACAAGATTAGCAACAGCTTACAATAATTGTTGAGTATATGTAGCGTATGTAACTGAGATGGAATGAATTGCATATTTGCCACTACTAAGGTAGAAGCTTTGCCTGTTTAAACAATCAGCTACTGCAGCACTTACCAGAAAGGATTTCTCTGCTTAATTAATTTCTATAACCCAAAATTTATTCATGCAAAACTGTCATTCCATGTCCCACCAACAGTGTATTGGGTTCAGAAGAATATGACACTTGCTTAACTAATCTAATACACATATCATACATTAAAGTGATGCATCACTTATGGCTTCTTGGTGTAATTTGACTAACATGGGATGACAGCTATGAAACAATACAAAATACAGTAAAAATTTGTTAATACAGTTGGAAGATAAAAAGTAGTGCAACTGTTTGAACATGTAGAATAACTGGATAGAACAGGCCTACCAAGAAGATCACTAAAATTAAAATTTAAAGGAAAGAGACCTAAAAGATAACACAGAAAGAGATAGTTCAGCCGCGTAGTAGAAGACATCATGAGAAATGGGACACAGCTGACAAGAGATCAAAAAGGGGAACGGTCAGTAGGGGGAGGAGACGAAAGTCACAGACAAACATATATTTTAATGACACTCAGAAGCCACATTTACCAAACAGGAAAGTCAGCAGAACAGTTACTTATATTATGTAATAAACTGAGTTTCAACAGTTAAATTTGAAATACTGAGCATTAAAGAATTCCTTTCTGTTTTGTTGTCTGTGGTACCCATGCATCCACAACTAACATATATACAGCAGCACACTATATGCACACAGATCTGGACAGCATCATCCAACATCATACATCCATCCTCTGCAACAAATAAGCAACACAGAAGCACCAGCACAGAGTATTCAATTCCATTATTCATATCATCAACAGACAGCAGGTAATACGTTCTGGGCTACGTTGATTTACACATACTGTACCTAAGGTAATTCACATTCCCCCCTGAAGTACGATGACTAAGACTAATCTTTTCATCATCAGAGTTGCCTTCAGTGTCATCTGCTTCATCTCTGATAATCTGGTTCCTGGTGATCTCCTGTGGTTTGCTTGTCATCGTGCTCTGAGCCTCCCGAAATGCCCGGTCTCTCCATATCTGAGCATCATTATCAGCAAGCCGAATATCAGGTGATGCATTTGATCCTTCACTAACCTTGCCACCGCCATTCGATTTGGCATCATCTTCGTGTGATGTTTCATCACTGTTGGGTGTAAATAGAGGATGGCACCTCATATAGACAGACAAGCAGTAGTGACACTGTGTCTACTGCAGCAAAACAGAACTAATGTATTATATGGCATTCCATGGAGTTAAGGGTAATGGAGAGGGCAGAGATAAAGATATTGAAAGCTTAAAATCAGAGCTAAGAGAAATTACAAAATGAGCAGAAATCATAATATTAATGAAATTTATATATACAGTTTAGGTATTAAATATGTAAATTTCTGGAAGTGAACAAAGAAGAGTTTCACATTAACATACAAAGTGATGTGCAGGAATTAGCACAGAATGTAGAGAATGTTATGATTTACCAACATAAGGGTATATTGTTTAAGTACTTTTTAACTCCACACTGTGTGTTACATTTTGCAAATTTCACCCACATAACTAAACTTTAAAAACAATATAAATAACAGCTGATTCAAACTGCTAAGGACCCATAAGATAACTTGGAAGTTCCAAATATCACAACCACAATGTGTCATGTTTCTTGCCTGTTATGCATTCATGTTTTTTTACTTGTGTTATGTTGTTTTTACAGTTTTTTTACAAACATTAACATAGTAATTTCAAAGCATTTCTCTGAACGATCACAGTTTTATACGTTGAAATTTCACACACATGAAGTTGGGGTCCCCAGCGTCTGCCGCCTTTCTTTTATAGCAGTGTACTTAGGAACATATTATTGAATGTGGGCCAATTTAGATATAAATCACTGTAAGGAAAGCCAACCGATACACAGAAACCTCAGCTATATATGTGCGCAAAATTTTGTTACTGTAGACATCTTGGTTGTTTAGAGAAATGCATCTGAATTTAATAAAATGAACTTTCCTAACACATGGCTTACAATATCTCACTTGCTGCCTGTATCCTACATGGCATAGGCCTCTTGAATAACAACTATTATTTTTTATATCACATGTCAAATGTACTACTACTACTACTCGTATAAAAATCCATGTTCAGTCTGCCACCCTCACAAATATTTCACTTTCAACTTGTTAACCAAAGGAACAAAAAGTGATAAACTTACAAAAATATATTAAACAAGCTCTTGTGACTTGTTCTGACTAGCAATAAAAGCGGACAGCAATGTCTAATCTTATCTATTTACACTTCTGTTCACGAGTATTATACGTGACAATTACTTATGAACCTTACACCCATCCTGCCACCCCATGTGCCAGAAGGAGAGAAGCAAACAATACTCAAAACATTTTAATTGATTATAAACCACAATCCACTACAGCAGATCAATGCACTGCCATTGCTTAAATTTTATTAAAAAAGTCTTGTGGTGATTCATCCAGCAGTGTCACAAAACAAGAAAACCAAAAAAAATATCCATCAAACACAATTGGTATTTTAGTGGCACAAAATTCAGCTATGTGTTTCAGCAGTGGTTATATGGACACTCAAGCTGAAGATCTCAGATTTGTTACAAAATGTTTGTAATGCCATATATAGTTTATTAGCACAAAACCCTTTATTTAATAACATGCCTATAAAATAATGGCTTCGGATAGTAGCCACATATCATGTGTAAGAACTGAATTTTATTTATTTCATTAAAATGATATAAGCTTGAAGACGGTGTTCAAACATATTGAAATATATTTGTAAATCTTTAGTTCTAAATGTTAAATTATAAATTGAGAATGTGAATATTCACACTGTGTCATATCAGGATAAAAAGTCTTATACGACCTTATTTAACAAAGCGTAACTGCTTTATAAATACAAAATTACTGAATATCCCCCCCCACCACACACACACACACACACACACACAAATGATGTTAGATACTGGCAACAAACATGTCAGCTGCTGTTCAGGTCTCACTGCCTACTATCAAATAAAGGCATTCGTACCAATAATTTAGACATGACATCAAGAACATTTTGTAACAAGCTTAAGATGTCAGCCTGGAGTGACTGTTGCACCTTTTTACCGTCTCACACCTAGCATGATGACGGCTTGCTAAAAGCCAGACATGCAGATCGGTTTTATACTACTAAAATGTAAGTCGTGTTCAGTGGATATATTTGCTTATTCTCTTGTTTTATAAAAAAGCTTCTAGATATTCCAGTGATGTTTGGTTTTTGATTTAGGATCCATAGGCTTTCTGATGATCTGTGACTTTGAGGCACAGATTATAATCTTAAAATGAAGGCAGTTCTGGTGTATGAGGAGTCATGATAAGCACACCATAACAGGAAACGAAGACTCTAGTTCCAAAAATTTTACACCAGAGTTTGCTTCAATGCCTGGGAACTTGATAATAAAAGTTACCAGAAAGCTGCATACTGATTGGCTCTAGTGAATTTTGGTTCCTGACTACTTAATAATGATTATTACAATTCTTTTAAACGAATAAGTTCACAGAATATAGAAAGGAACAATTAGTAAAAAATCTGCACACAAATTATCATGTACCCAACACCATCATTTGTTACAGTACATACCGGGACTTCTTCATTACATACGGTGCTGTGCATGCAGACAGAAGTAAGTGTATTCGAAAGGAGAAAAAGAAACACAGATCACAAAAGTATAACCAATATGCATATCTGCATCAAAGTAATTGTCATTCTAAAACAAGTTACAGGTACTTTCCTTTTACCGCGCATACCCCCCCCATATCACAGAACACAGAAGCTTCTACAGCTGAGGTCTGGGTTGTACAGAGGGGGAGTGCCGCCGGATGCGCAGAGGTGCATAGCGCCCACGTACTAACCTGAGCTCAGGTGTTGTTTCGTCTCCAAGCACACTGTTAGAAGACTGTTTATTGCTAGTCGCTGGAGAAGGGAACACAGTCTCATCCTCAGGCGTCTGCGGTAATGTGGATGGCTCCATATCCAGGATGAACAGACGGTCACTGGCAATATCCATCACATAATGCAGGTGCTCCTGAGCTCTATCTACCCGAAAGAATCGTTCTGCTGTACATGCTGGAAATAATACCACATTTGCATTTCATTACATAAAATCAATAAATTACAAAAAAAGTTAGAATTACTACACCTGCAATTTTTTAACCTCCCTCTTCCACTAAATTAACCCTTTAAAGATGAAGCGTATCAGTTTTATATAAGGACTCAGTGGGTACCGCGCTGTAAACACTCTCCACTTAGGTTATAAAAACCAGTCTCTTAATGTTTTATAAGGCAAACGTTGCTGTTTGTTCTGAGATCCGTACAAGACACATAAACGCAATGTGAGCACCATGTAGAATTTTTTAATGTTAAACCTGGTCATACGTAAAGTTACCGCTAGGCTTTAAAAGGTTAAAGTTGTTGTCCAACTGTCAGTCTTCCAAAGTTAATGCACATCTCTATGGCTGTTATTTTAACTACCAACTATTGGCTGTCACTTCCTGTTGGCTTACTTATCGTATTAACATATCCCACTCAGCCAACCACCCACACATAAGGTGGAGCGGAAGTGAGAAGTGACACATGATCATTGTCAAATAAAATAAAGACTCCATATAATGACACAACATTGGGTGGCTACAAGTTAGTGGATTATTTGGAAGGCCTATAAGGTTCTATTCAGAAACCAAACAAAAAACTTCTTTGCAGCAAAGTAACCTCCCAGCATTCAAGCTTTTTCCCACACAGGTATAAGTTCAAAACTTTTCCACTAGTGGGAGGAAACTGAATGCAGACTAATGCAGTAATTCATACACAAGAAACTCAGTTTACTACAAAACCATCTCCTAATATCCAAGTCTTTTTTACATGTGGCCACAGGCACACAATGTACGCTCCCTTGGTAACATGACATAAATCCAAGGTACACGCAATATCACCCCACACTCACTGTAGCATATCGTGGTCGACTGTCACTACAATATTTCAGATTCTACAAAAACACTGATCACCAACAAATGCACAAAGAGAGTTTTATCATCAATCGTAACACACTCCCACATGTTTCGACCCTGCTGGGTCATCTTCAGGGAGAACTTTTTTGTTATCGTTACACTAAGGTTGCACTTTATAATTGAGTGAGAATGTGCTGTTGACTGTGTACTGCATTGCTTTTGGAGGCGTGAACTCTCTGTGGTCCCGGCCTGCAGGCCGGGACTGCAGAGAGTTCATGCCTCTTTGTGCATTTGTTGGTGATTAGTGTTTTTGTATAATATAGTGCATGGACATGGAACACATTAAATTTCAGATTCTGTCTCTGAGTTCCTCTAAGGACTAGTGGAAAAATTATGGACCCGTATCTATGCGAAAAACAACTTGAATATTGGAAGACTGCTTTGTAATAAAAATATTTTTCATATGTTTTCTCAATAGGAAGTTGCAGGCCCTCCAAACTGTCTGGGAACTTGCAGCCACCTTGTCTTATGGCTAAAAATCATAATGATAACAAAGCGGTGGCAAGAACTTCAAGCAAAAACTACCTATCAGCAAGCCGATTCACACACACGCAGACCAATAGGAGCACACATATATATTGATACTGCCTGATACATTTACATTTGTTGATGTGCAATTAACCTGGCTAGTTATATAATTCTAACCTTCTGTATTTCATATGAAAAATGTACTAAAATCTGCAGCTTCTGGCTAACATGTCTCATCACAACTACTAAGAGTACAGATACCTAATGTACATAACGACAGAATAGCAAGATTTACCTTTTTATACAAAAGGATTTTCAGACTACCTATGTCAATGTGGCAAGAGGAATGTCACAATCTAATATCAGTTCCTGATGTAGTAATCTGAGAGAGGTAAGACTCACAGTCCACAAAGCACCAGTCTGGTGAAAGGCTTGTCGGCAGTTCGTTTTCTGCAGCATTACTGTTATTCTTCTCGAGCTGCTTGTTTATAAGTTCTCTCACTTGCACCAGGTCTGATACAGGGTTGACTTCAATGACCACCAGAGGCACAGCTAGATACATATAGAAGTGTATTGATGGTTAAGGTCATGCACTGATAAAACGCACATAACACAAGGTCATCATTTTATCTGACAGTTACTGGTTGCCACTTTCTGTCAGCTTGTTTTCATATTCATGTAGCCCACTCAAACACACACACAACTGGAGGAGAAGCAATGGAAAGTGATAAGCGAGAGCTGTCAGATAAAATAATGATAATTTATAAATACAATGAGGGCCAAGTTTGTCTACTGAAACTTAATGAAAGGAAAGCTCTCCATGAACGGTATTTACAGTTACCAGAGAACACTATTCACTGAGTACAAGCTGTAGCTTCATGTAAATAATTTATTTTAATTTCCAGCTAAAATTTATGAACTCTTATGGTCCTCAGTGCTATAAAAGCACAAATTTAATGCTTTAAATAAACCACAGTTAGGATAATGTACCAAAAGACAAAGATAGAATTTACAAACACAAGTAGTCAACAGGTGTAGTCTTCTTTCATCGTAGAAGACTTCAGCGAGTGAACTCAACATTTGTAAGGACTGAGGTTCTCATTCAAGTTGGGGAGTATCAACATCATGGCGGACTGTGATGTGATGCCACGTAATTTGCTAGATGAGCACCAGTGTTTTGGAGGAACGTGCAGCCATCTTCGGACAGAAGAGTGACATCTCACCTGAAGATGGAGGACACCAAATTCCTCCAAAATGCTGGTATTACTCATCTACCATACTACATACCAACACATCCCAGAAAATCACAATCTCAACACAGGTGCCCTTTTTATGGTGTCTCTAAGCGTGGCAGCTATCATGGGATGTCCCAGTACAAGCAGGCTTTATATGTAGGGAAGTTGATGTGCTCAGAGACACAATAAAAGGACACTGTGTATTTCATATTACAGATATTTAAACATGTACAAAATAGAAAATCACTCCATTGATTTTAAACATCATTCATTTATACAGCCTATATAATATACAACTGCATATAGCACAATAAAAAATCGCAGGAGACAGTGGTTCATTTTCCTTTGATATATATGATAACAACAAGGACTGTATAACACATTTTGCACCTTTTGAGCATAAATACAAAGTGATATTCTTTATTAACCTGCACCAGCTGTGTGTTGCATTACTGCAGTAACATATGCATATGATCTTGGGAGACAGAGCCTTGAATTCTTTAGTTCATCTGTAACTTAAAACACGGTTACCAGCACGGTAGAACCAGAAGATCTAAAACCCCTATTCCCAGACGATAAACTCTCATCCCCACCCCACGATGCTAAAATGCATCTGCCAACCCTGCAATAGCAACAGATTTAAAATTTCCTGTAACTGAAAGACAAATAATTACTGTAAAAATGAAACAAGACAATCATTCTCATAATTTGAGCATTATGTGTAATAGCATAATGACACAAACCTGCTTGTTTGAGCAATTCCTTGTCATAGTGATGCTGTTCATAATCGGACATACTTATTCGATCTACATTCACTTTCAATGTTTCCAAAGTAGCTGGCCTGCAACAGAAAGATACATTCCTGATCAACATGGGACCATTCCATGACACACACTTAATACTACAGCTTAATTAACACCAGCCCTTTCAATGCACATCTCCAAGACAGATGATTCAGACTTCACCTCATAGTCTCATACAAAGCCAATTTACTGAATTTTTCAGAAAAAGAACTTCATGATTCTCATATTCTTACTGCTTAACTTTTTTCCTGGTGCTGTCATGATTTAACACTGAGGCCATTCCACCCGTTGCCATGCACTGGCATGTTTTAATATTTACTGCATGGGCTCACTATGCCAGCTCCTGCCCTGTGAAGACTTGACATACGATTATGAAACCTTTACTATACATCACAGAGGACCTAACCTTGAATGTGACACTCTTGTTTAGTGAGCACAATGCCCTGGGTTTGTAGAATAACAAACAAATATAACATGTTCTTCGTGTTAGCTCTTTCAATTATCACATTTCCGTTGGCTGTGTTGTTGCTGCAACTGCAGCTCACTGATTCAACATATGACTGCAAATTATTACTTGCAATTATGACGACATAAGGAAGATGTAAGGCTTATTTCAATTCTACATGCAGCCAAGTTTGTGCAGGCAGAAAACAGAAACTGAGGAAGAAAAATGATTCCAGATATAATTGACTATAACAAACTTATGTGACATGTAGAAAACACATTTGAAAATAAGTTACTGTACTATAGCAGCAGTTTAAGCTGCCACTTCAGTGGTTAAGGAAACACTACTACAGAATTTATACTTCATTAACCACTCAGAGTGCTCCATTATCATTATCCCCCACACGTGAACTGTTAGATCCAGGGCTGTGGAGTCAGTACACAAAAGCTCTGACTCTGACTCCTCGATTTTTAAAACTTCCAACTCTAACTCCGACTCCTTCATAAGAGCTCAATATGTATTAATAATGGTAAAACTGTAAGACATTTCATCACCACCACGTGAATCATCAGGCTACTTTTTTGACTTATAACCTATATTTAAGTATAAGTCTAATGGTTACTGTAGCTATCAGGGGGGTGGAGTTGGAGTGTCTAGTTAAGATTTTAGCCTGAGGTCGGAGTCGGAGTCGGTAAATTTTTACCGACTCCAACTCCACCTAAAAATTCCTTCAGACTCCGACTCCACAGCCCTGGTTAGATCTCTGCCACTAGCAACTTGTGAATCTGCTGTCACATTATGATCACACACTCTCTTTATTTTTTGACATATCCTCTAGTGGTGTGTACATAGGTACAAAACACCACAGGACTCTTTTATCCACCCATGCAAAGTACTTATTCATTTCTGTTCAAATTACTATGTACCTGGTAGGAGTAAGGCTGTAAATATAAAGAAGGGACACGTTTCAAATCACAATGCTCATAAAACAATGTATCTGCTCACTGTATATTGGGTTTTCCTCCTTTCCTTTTGGCTAACATGGAAGCCTGGTTGAGAATGGTCATGGATATGATGGAAGGAGTAAGTTTACAGGCCTCACCATCCACCTGCATGGGGATAGTCTTTGTTGTGATGATGCGTGCAGACCTGCACTGCGTGATGCACGTTCCGTGCCCACCAGCCTGTAGCAGGGGCTGCAACATGGTACAAATACTAACTCAAATCTCAGTAACTGCATCTGTTCACACATACTTTACCTGCATTTCCGCGCCTTTAACCAATTTTCTTTATTCTATAAGCAATGGATTCAAGTTACCATGCCAACTGTATGTTCACGTCTGTTGTCCCTAAAACCTCCGAACCAAGTGATGTATTATCATGAAACATTGTATGCAAACCATGACATTTTACTGGGCCTAGAGACGTACCATGGAATGACTCCCTCCATTCTCTATCAAGCCATCACATTGGTTCGTCCACCATACTACCCTGTGTTCAAGATTCTTTTCTCAGAGCAGTGCTGGTGAAGTTTCAAGTCTTCTGGTACAGTATGCAGTGCTGCTTGGTAAACAGTTACTGAAGTGTCTGGACTTCTGGACCCATAGCATGAAGATCATAAAACCATATAAAATGCAAACTGTTACGAGATGATGCAGCGCAACATCCCTGGAGACAAGAACTGTCCCTGCTTTCACCTCCAGTCATCTAGCCATCCTGTTCACATAAATACTGACATTTGATAACCTTTGCTAGGAACAAGTGCTTTGGCTTTGTTGAGGTATACCAAAGGTAACCTGAAGGAATTGCAATGGCAGCCATAGAA
The DNA here is from genome assembly GCA_013340265.1 of Coptotermes formosanus. NCBI lineage: Eukaryota > Metazoa > Arthropoda > Insecta > Blattodea > Rhinotermitidae > Coptotermes > Coptotermes formosanus. Next base: position 310,534 of record BLKM01000352.1, on the reverse strand, counting down.
TGGAAAGTCTCAAGGGCCCTCTTTTGTCATCCATGAGATTTCATTCTGTGGTCACAACACAGAATTAATTTTTGTTTTAAATTTGGAAGTGATTCTGGCAAAAAAATCATTATCCAATTCATTGCTAGACTAAATCTGAATGTTTTAAAATTCAAATAAAAAAACTTATCTAATCAGCTGTTTTATGTCAAAACACAAGAGCTTCAAAGGATAAATATATGCTGTAGAATTCCTTTAATCCGGCACCTGATAATCCTGATACTCCTGATACTCCTAACACTTCAGCACTTGAGGAAAGTAGTCCCAAGACAAGAAGTTCCCCCGTCAGTAACCGTGGTGTATGTGATGACTCCGTGACTTTATTTTGGGTCATCTGGACTTTGTCAAGATCATCGAGCTATTATAATGGCTTCAAAAAATCCAAGATCAGTATAAGCAAGGTACTCCTCAGAAACTTGAAATAATCTGGAGGGTTGAAAGTGGTGAAAGCTGAAGAGTGGCTATGGTTTCATAAAAACTGGATGGTCAACTGGCTACAATATAAAGAAACAGAAGGACAAATTACCATTGTTTATAGCATCTCGTGAAAGTGTGATGAACCTTTTCAGTGACAGGCATCAAAAGAGCCTAAATTAGTGTAGCTGGACAAGGTGCGGTAACAAATGGTTTACAGCAACGGGTTCTAAAGGAAAACCCACAAGTAGGCCTGCCATATTTGAAAAAGCTAAGTCATTTTATGATGAAATGAAAGTAACTAATAAGTGCACATTTTCTGAGGGCACTAGCAAAAAAATATCTGTAGGAACTCAGGTCAGTACAGGTACTGTCTAATAATCTAGAATATTTGATTATCCAGCACTTGTCCAGTCCTGTTGGTGCCAGATTAAAGGAATTCTAGCGTCTATATTAAATGTTACATGGTTTAGGTACACTTTTGTATCCGAAAGCCATATATACAAATTTGGGAACTTCTACAGTGGCAGACTGGGTGCTATACATAGCAGTAAATTGAGAAGTTTGATATTTACGTAACCTGTTAAAAGCCAACACAAATGTCACATTGTTTTAAATACTTATGCCTTATACCTTAATTACGGCTTCAAACACATCTTTCTGGATGGTGACATACTATCCTGTTTGAACACACCAACAAAATATTCACAGAACTTCCTAAACTTACTCACAAGCTGATAGGTGGTGAGTCCAACAACTTCAATAAGTCCGTCATCAGTTGCGGGGTCAGTAACACCTACAGTCCGGTTCCAAGGGTGGGTTCCACCCCCATAACTGCAACAAACACAGAAGTAAATTTATACTCCATCTCTGAGAGCATCTGATAATGAGCAAAATTAGGAATCTCCTTATTAAGAAATCTGTTTCATCCCTTGTCACTACCTTTGTTTTAAGCGTTACAGTCTCCTTAACACCCTGTCCTCAAGTAACGTATTTTACCTGTGAACATTAAGACTGCATTATTCTGGGAAGGTTCACCATTTAGTTCAGTAGATACGTATACCTGTCTTTGACAGGCCTGCTCTTTCCATTTCAATGGTGGTAGAGTATTTGAAACACTGGTACCTATCTATCAAACTACATGGCATCCCACTCTTATAGACTGTAATCTTAGCTACCTGAATACATCAGTCGGACATTCATACTTTCGTCAGCTCTGTTTATTTCACACAAATGTTACCGAGACTGGCAAAATTTGCGAGTCATTTTCAGGCCCTTACATAAAAAGAAGATAGTGTACAAATTATGCTAAAACATTTAACTGCTTCATACAAGAATATGCACATGAATGTTACACATTCTCTGGTTCCAAAATTTAGTACAATTAACAACAGGATGTGGAATAAGTCATAAAACCATGAAATATGCAATACAAAACTATTACAAGTATTTCAAATACAGTATTAAAATTTTACACCAACTTCATTATACGCAGTCAAAAATGAGTCTTTTTTTAAACATTAGTAATTCACCACGAGAAGAAAATGAGTGTGTATTTGAGTAGGTTTTGAATGCTGCTTGAAGTTGAGCCTTTTTCATTCATAAGACTTTCAAGTCTCCAGGGTCAGGATGGTACAAAATATAAAGAGTTGCTGCTGGCAGAAGACAAACAGTTTACTATTGTGATTCAGAGCACAACAGTATGCCATGACTCAGAACACAATGGCATGCTCCCATTCAGAACACAACAGTATGCCGTGATTCAGAACACAATGGTACATGGTGATCCAGAACAAAACGGTATGCTGTGATTCAGAACACAACACTGTATCATGATTCAGAATACAAGGGTATGCTGTGACTCAGAACACAATGGTATGCCATAATTCAGAACACAACGGTTTACCGCGATTCAGAATACAATGGTACGTGGTGATTCAGAACAAAATGGTAAGCTGTGATTCAGAACATAATGCTATACCAAGATTCAGAATACAAGGGTATGCCGTGACTCAGAACACAATGGTATGCCGTAATTCAGAACACAGCGGTTTACCATGATTTAGAACACAACAGTGTGACACAGCAAAAATTATTTATCACCTTAATGTTATGAGATTCCACACTCTCACTGTGGTGCTGCTGCAAATTCAGTTTTCTGAAAAAGTATGTTGCATCAACTGTTAACCTTTTAAAGCCTAGCGGCAACTTTACGTACGACCAGGTTTAACATTAAAAAATTGTACGTGGTGCCCGCATTGCGTTTATGTGTTTTGTACGGATCTCAGAACAAACAGCAACTTTTGCCTTATAAAACATTAAGAGACTGGTTTTTATAACCAAAGTGGAGAGTGTTTACAGCGCGGTACGCACTGAGTCCTTACATAAAACAGATACGCTTCGTCTTTAAAGGGTTAAACAGTTACCAATGCTTTGGAAGATTGTAGTGTCATCTTCACAGTCAAACAATCTTCTTGAATTTCTCAATCCTTCACCTTCAGGACCAGAAAGTCCAAGAAGATGTTTTGACCCTCAAATGAAGGCACTATGATCCTTCAAAACATTGACAACTGCTTACTGGTCGACACAACATACTATTCCTGTAGACTTAAATCTTCACATGAAGAAGATCAGACTGTGAGTCCACAAGTACCAGTACCTTGGAATGTTAAGGAACACTATAGCATGGACTTTATGATCCTTCAGCTTGTTTGTCAAATCCTTGCCATCACACTCTAATGTGACAAACTCTGCAAGATCTTTCCACTTGCGTCTCAAGAGGTCTTTTCCCCCTGCTTGTCCATAGAACATCTTATTTCTTAGACGTGAGTTAAACCGTTCTGGATGAGCCTCTGTGAACACAAATGAACATTGTTCTGAGCACAAGAAGTGCACAGCATATAGCACCTGTCATAAGGGTAAAGCAAACTCAGCACCACACACCATGTTGTCACAATGTACACACAACTACATCGCTAATGTGCCATGCTTAAGAAGCAGATGAAGATTTTGAACAGTTTTGTAACTTGTACCATTATTAAATACAACAGAATTCCTTTCACATTCGTACACTTCCATAAGCAGCATTTACTATCTCCAAGCTCCTAACTCTTTTACCTTCATGTTACATGCTTCCTCTCGCAAACAGCACCTTGTTTTCTCATCATTGGATCTTTGGAAGCCATTAAGTAGCTCAATGGGCTCAATGATTACAAGATAACAAAAGATCAAATCACGCAATCACTATCCACACTGGACATTATCAATGCTGAAACTTCTAGATTTGGGAGTATTTTCCTCAAAATGCCCAAGTACCAGGATTTCTGGAGTAGCAGCTTCCACCTTAAAGAAGTTCTACACTAACACATATTTTGGACCTACATCAAAATTTTTGTGAAATTTTTCATTGAAATCCTTAATATCTGGTAGACCTTAATCTTGTTTTCAAACCATCAACAGACTTGAACTTTCTGAATTGGGCCCATGTTAATAGGACTTATTTTTACGCCATATTATTTGAAGACACACCCACAAAGTCTCATCTTGAATAACTCAATACATTGTGACTTAAAATTGTATTTTATAAATTAAAATACAATTTATAAAATACATGTTTACAAATTCTATAAAAAAGATAATGCCAGTCAGTCAAGTTATCCTACTAACCTCTCGCTTCATGAAATTCCAAAGCTATATGGGCATCAACACCTAGGGAGAAATAATTATTTACAACATTGAGTGGCAAGTTCTCCTTTCCTTCCTCATTAGCTTCAGCATCTGGGTTCTTTTCAACTTTGAGTTCCCAACGGTCCAGCTGTACAATATCGCTCTCTCCTATGTTTGACAAAATCTTTGAGATTGGCTCATCTGTATAGCCCTGCAATATAAAGCGCAAAACTGTGAATACTTCTGGCAGGTTAAGACTAAATATATATGTTAGGAAAAGTATGCATAGTGTATGAGTTATGTGGCATTTGTTACACTTTTAGATGCATCTGCATATTAGCAGAGTCCCTGTCAAAAACACTGTCATCCCTGTACACGCCATGAAGGCATATGGGGGAGAAGAGGTATAGCTCCACTCGTTCATAATCTTGGCACTAGATGGCGATGAGTGGTGAGTTTCACACCCCAGTCACTTTACTTATGCCTGGGAAGAAATCCGTTGGTACCCACTCACTACAAAGCTGGGCGGTTCCCACAGCCGGTCTGGACATTTTGGAGGAAACCTCACTTCCGTGCCAGAAATCAAAGAGTGATTCCTCGGTTGTTCAACCCTGTCTCTGTCTACAAATATGTACGTACAGTAACAATTTGCATACTGCTGAATGGATATTAATTAACTTTCATATTGCATAATTGGATCAGAAATTGTTTAACAAGGTAACAGAACTTTGTTGCAAAAAAGGAATCAAATTTCTTCACCAGCTGAGAAATTATCAGCTTCCTACCCAAGACATTTTAGAGAGGTGGTAGCTTATTCATGAGAATATACGACATGTGTTCAATAACTAACATCTTAGGGTGAGTTACACTCATACTCATCCTTCAGTATGGGTGTCAGAGACAAAAATGAGTAAAGAACACACCCTACGTTACTTCATGTAACTGCATCGGTTATTGAAGATTTGTTTGTCCTAGCAATGTATAAATTATATGACTCTGCTTTCAATATTAGTTACAATCTTTCAATAAAGAGAATGGACGACTTACCAAAATCTGCCTATGTGTGCTGTGCAAGCCAAAAATATAAATGCATGAGTTTTAAGGTGGTCACAGCAGTGTGGTGAAGGAATTAGCTTTTCTGGGATACATGCCGTGTCACTGGATAGGCACTTCACAGTGCTTCAAAGGACCCTTGTTATCTTCAAAACTTTCAGAATACTCAGATCTCTTAAAGTGAACTGCACCCAAACTGGTTACTAAATGTGGAAAGCATGGGTAGAAATTCATTTATGTCCCACCATAAGGTACAGCTTTCACTGCATTGATTTTCACAAAACTCCAATGATGCAATAAATTTTTGTGGGCATCTCCAATACTGAATTTTATCGAAATCAGATGAAAAATGCAGAAAATAAAGGCAAAATTTATTTTACACCCTCAACTAAAGTATGGCCTGTACTGCACTAATTTTCATGGAACAATCAATCACTGAACGGCATCAAGCAAAGATCTTCTCCACCAAACTTCATCCAGACTGGTTAAGAAATATGGAAAGTATGGGTTGAAATGCATTGACACAATTCAGTAAAGTACAAGTGTCACTATACCAATTGTCATAAAACTCACGCATGCTAGATGACTGTAAAGAACACACACAATGAATTTTTGAAAAATCTGATGAATGGTTTAGTTGCTGATGCTAGGTTACTAACAGATGAATGTGGTCTCCACATAAGGTGTTCTGAGTTTTATTTTGTAAAGAAAGCCTAAAAATTGTTTTTGCTTATAGTAAAACAGCAGTTTCAGAAACAAAACTCACACCACCCCAGCCTAGTGATCTTGCCAGATCATTTCCTGTTCCCAGAGGAAGGACTCCAACAGCTGGTGCAGGTGAGATACCAATCTGATCCAGGACTGACAGCACCCAGCCAACTGTGCCATCCCCTCCACAGGCTAACACCCTCAAATTTGGCACTTTGCGGAACAGCTCCAAACTGTGAACACAATATGTTTAAACAAACTTTACAATTAAAGAGAACTTTGCTAGTATAAAGGTTTGTTAGCTGCTGCTGCAACTTATTAATGTGCAAATGGCAGATTTAACATTTTGGAATTCGTAAAAACTGATGTTCTTACAGGACAGAGCACCAAGGTTTTTGGACAAATTCTGTGTCACTGCATGGAGAACTAGCAACATTTCAGAAGAACTTCCTATGTGCATTTTCAGAGTGGCTCTTCCATAATGTATTACCCTCAAGACGGAACAAACAGGTCACTTGGAAATGTTGATTCCTAACAACCAAAACATGCGGTGTCACATGCCAGCAGATAATAATTTTAGGAAGCTAGAGGCCTTTTAGGTCAAATTATTAGGAAGGAGAGGTATAATGAATGGGTAAAATGCTATTCATTTGATAATTATTTTCACATAAATCTAATTTGAAGCTGTATTGTCTGACAAAGCCAATCCCAGTGGCTGCATGGCCTAAGGCATGGTTCTGTGGCAGCTTGCTTGTTGGGATTGCGAATTCGAATTCCACTGGAACAATAAATGTCTGTCTCTTGTGAGTGCTGTGTGTGTTGTCAGGTAGAAGTGCATCAGGCTGATAACTCGTCCAGAGGAGTCCTACCGAGTGTGGTGTGTCTGAGTGTGATCGCGAAGCCTCGATAATGGGGAAGCCCTGGCCCACTAGGGGCTGCTGTGCCAGGGGAAGGGGGGGAAAAAATTTCTGACAAAGGTTACATGACTAATAAAGTGGTATTAACCTTTTAAAGCCTAGCGGTAACTTTACATATGACCAGGTTTAAGATTAAAAATTCTACGTGGTGCCCACATGGCGTTTATGTGTTTTTTACGGATCTCAGAACAAACAGCAACTTTTGCCTTATAAAACATTAAGACATCGGTTTTTATAACCGAAGTGGAGAGTGTTTACAGCGCAGTACGCAATGAGTCCTTATATAAAACAGATACGCTTTGTCTTTAAAGGGTTAATATGTGAGCTCCAGAAAACATACCCCATCTTTGGTCCTCCTTGTGTAAGATCAAAGACTTGTCTTGGGTTCAGAAGCCACTGAAATTTCTGCAACAACTTTGCTCCCTGGTTACCTCCGGATTTTGGATTGATGAACACAAGCACGGGTTTGACACTTGCTGATGGGATTGGTTTTATCACAAATGTCTTCGGGTCCTTCTCATTCTGAAACAAATACGTCTGAAGTTTTATGACACTCCCCATCAAACACTGTTTGGAAGATCGAATCAAGGCATATAAAATTGGGGTGGGGCATGCGGCTTGTTTCTGTATTCTCACACAAACCCGCACATTAAACTTCATCTACTGGAGCGCTGCCAGCTGGGTGTCCTGTGTTGTACTATATACTCAATGCTCAACCGCTCAACTGTTTTTTCAGTTCCAGCCCATAACACACAGAAACACAGTGTCTTAATTATAAAATGTTGCTTCACGAGAAGCACATACCTCACAGGAAACACAACCTGGTAACAATGACAACCAGGGTGTAACACACAACCCTGAAACAATGTCTGCCATGATAACTTGCGTGTGGCTCACTTATCCACTCACACATACACGAGTACTATGTAAGGTTGACCGTCGTTTCATGACCCACTCTGCACGTGCACCCTCATGGTCTTGTTTCCACTCCCTAACTAATTCACCTCTTTCAGCGCCAAATATTTTCTGTTGAAGTTTTTTACATTACAATAAACCTGCAATTTATGTGTCTTTCTAAAGTAACAAGATCATGCACGTAAACATAGTGGTGATGTGGGTTGCTCATGAAACTGCATGCACAGACTGCAGTTTGGTTTTCCAAGTTTACAATCATCATATCACTCTGGTCTTGCAAAGATGCTGTATTCTGTGACATGATGCCACAAAACGTGACAGATGAGTGAAGGTGCCAGAGGAAATGGCTGCCGCCATCTTCAAAACAAACGAATAAGTCAAGCGGAAAAAGCAAAACACAGATATAAGAAAGAGGGTGTACAAACCGGGGCTGTGAATAAATCCTGAAAATGGCCAAAATATTCTTTTGAGTTGCAAAGTGGTGAAAATAATTGGAGAAGTGGAAGAGAGAGTCTAAACAGTACACGCTGCCAGGAGGAGAAGAAGATGAGACCAGGTGGTGTTGCCATTAATGCAACCTGCAGAATGGCTGGCAGGTTCCTGTGACACATGGATGTGTGTCTGCCGAATTGAATGGCATCACATGACAGAAGACTTTAAACTTAATACTTACTGATTTCAAAACCTAAAAACATCAACTTACTTTTTCTTTACTTTTTTTTTTACTGGATGTTTTCTTTTTTGGTGATTTCCGTAAGCTCGACTTGAAACTGCCCCTACGTGGGAGTTTCACGATCCATGAAGGAGGCACTATGATTCCACTATGTAAACCTGAAATGGTAAATCATTAAAAGTCACTTTGGTAGACACGTAAACTTCTACCTCAAGTAATTTCAGTAAATACTTAATTGATTTTGTTTAGCACACCATATTCTCTGACAGTGCAAGGAAATTACAATTCACAAACATAACAAATTAATTCACAGTCAGCAGAAGTGGGTACTGGAAAAGGTTCAGTTGAGCATCTCGTTTATCACAGTCATTTAGCAACTGCATGGACTCAATTCATCATAATCTTATCACTGTTTTGGATGACATACAGAATGCCCAGCTCCAACCTCATGACAAATTACAGCCAGCATGATTTCACTGATACATACAGCATGATAGGACTGGAGCTGCTCCCTAATGACCCAGGTATTCCCCATGGCAGAACAACTGAAGCCCGTCTGTGTGGTTACAAGTATCCAGGTAATGATGTCACAGACAGTTAACGAACTCAGACCTCATGCAAATTAATACACTTTATCAGAATGTCCAACAACATATTCTTCCTCCCAGATGCAAGATGTAAATAACAGGGAATAAAACCAGTCGTATCCCAGATCTGGTCTTGTGGCTTTGTGTAGTTTTCTAAGGCAGGTATTAATGTTCTGTGGGAACCCCTTTGTCTCTATTTTCAGGGTTGGAGATTACAGTTTCCTACCTGTATGGTATCACATCCCAAGAAATGTAATTTTAATACTGACTGCCATTGGAACCTCAAAGCTTACAACAACAGATAAGGAGTACAGTGAAACTTGGCATTTCCAGTCTCCAAATATTCTCCTCTGCATCAATTTTCAATATATGCCTGAAATTAAAAATTAAGTTACCTTTCCAAAGACTGCATTAAATGAATGTCTCGTGTACAGGTACTATCTAACCATTTGTGCATTTCATCTCCAGAACTACTGAACATATTTACATTAACCTTTTAAAACCTAGCAGTAACTTTACGTACCACCAGGTTTAACATTAAAAAATTCTACGTGGTGCCCACATTGTGTTTATGTGTTTTGTACGGACCTCAGAACAAACAGCAACTTTTGTCTTATAAAACATTAAGAGACTGGTGTTTGTAACCGAAGTGGAGAGTGTTTACAGCGCGGTACGCACTGAGTTCTTATATAAAATAGATACGCTTCGTCTTTAAAGGGTTAAACGTGATGTGGGGACTTACACTGCAAGTTCTTCAGTGAGTGTAATTCTGGGTCATACCAACCAAGTTTGAAGGCTGAAGTGACAACGGGTTAGACTTTTCACACTTAAAAAAGGAAGAACAGGAGAACAAAATGGGAACAAGGAGGTTTGGGAAGACAGAAACAGATGGAGACGCTTTGTTGTTAGACAGATTATCTGTGTATGAGTAGAAGTAGCAACGGAAAATGAGAGGGAGGAGGAGAATGGAAAAAGAAGCAGGAGGAACAAGAAGAGGAAGAACAAGAAAAGGAAGACAGGGAAGGAGAAAAAGATGAAGAAAAAGAAGAGGAGGAGGAAGAAAGGGAAGAAGATGAAGAAAAGAAAGACAATAAAGAAGTAGTACGGTAAGAAGAAGAAGAAAAGGAGGAAGGAGAAGAAAAAGAAGAAGGGGTTGTGGTGAAGGTTAATAACAGTAACAACGTTGATGATAACGACGATGGCAGTAACAGTACCATGTCACTACCACAATACAGCCAAAGCAAGAAGCCCCATGGATCGAACCCTCCACATGTCCCTCCAGCCGTTCTGCTTCTCTCTCGAGCCTACGTCCCTACAAACCCCTCCAGTCGCCTAGCCGTTGTTCACACCAATGCTGGTAGTGACAGCCACGAGACTGGTTGACATACGCCACGGCGGGATGGGCACGAAATAAAGCAGTAGGGAGAAAGGTGGGGGGTGACATACCGCCTTAAGATGTGTCTCTGCATTATATCCATGGGATTTCGCAACGCGGTCTCGACACATTTTAAGGTGAATTCAGACTTCAGTATCTTTCTCAACAGCAACCCACTGCACGAAGAGTCAGCACACATCGTGAGATACACCCTCATCAAAGCCTTCAAGTTTCACACATCCGTTCGATGTCATATCGCCATTGCGGGTGCGTGCAGACACCATAGCGTAATATACGCCTGCAGGCGGAATATCATCAGGCCGTGAAACCCTGCTGGACACGTGGTACTGACACCCCAGTTCTCTTCCCCTTTCGTCAGCTTACCGAGATTACACTCCTCGCCTATCTTCTGAAGGTTGAAGCATGACTCCTTGTTATGATATGCCGTCTTACACCACGAACAGCTCAGGGCAACGATTTCCTTAGAACTGAATGAAAGTTTGGATTGGAATGACTGCAAGAAGAGAATGTATCTTGTCACAACACAAAACATACAGGTAACTGAATGCTCCATCACACTTTCAATATGTGTTTGTAAGTGCTAAAATACGTTAACTCATTTTGTTGTCTCCCACTCCTATATAACACCCTTTGTTCAAGCAGTATCGTGCCACTTTATTCAGCAGTCGAGAAATCGGTCCATGCTGGCCAACTGCACGGCCTGGCGTTACCAACAGACCTTACGGCTCTCTCCGTCTGTCTGACTCATAGTGACGAATGTGAGAGTGAACAGGTTGGGGACTTCTACCAACCCATTACAGGCCTGGACAGGCCCTTTGGGCTCCAGGAGGTTGAGGCGCCCAGAACTTCTAGACAGTCTGCACATGAAGGTGGTAACGTTGTCAGCCTTTACCCCCTGGAAATATCCCAGGTACTCATTTCTCTTACACGCTGAGTCGACCGAGTGAGGCTGGAAGGATTAACTCAAATGAAAAATCCCAATGCCCCTACCGGGAATCAAACCCGGGACTTTCCAGCATGTAACTCAGTGTCTCAACCAACTGCGCCACCGCATGTGTTTCAATATTATCATTCCGTATTATGTTTCGTTTTTTATCGTACACTGGTAATATTAGCCAGTAACGCTGTGCTGATTGTCTCACTATGTGTTTGTTATCTCCCCATATGCAAATAGGCCTTTAAAGCTGCCTATTTCTGTCCAGTTTTCTAAAAACATTTTGTATTCATTTCTCAACTCTACCATGTGGCTGCCTAATGTGCAAAGGACATGAGCCAAGAGCACACTGCCAAGGGTGTAACTAGCAGTCCACATGTTCAAATGTCAAACGCTAATCTTTATAAGCCAAAATTCAGGATTTAAAACGGACTTATCATTTGTTCACTCTGTGCGTGCGTGCGTGCGTGCGTGTGTGTGTCCTTAATATGATCACCAGGGCTATAAAGAAGAAACATTAGTATTTACGCTCCAGTTCAGCCAAAATGATGCCAGCTGGCTTTAGCACAACCGTGACAAAGATTGCAAAAAACCAGACAACATAAATAAACTTATTTTCTCTTCCCCCTCTAAACAAGACATTTGCTTAACCATGATTTCAGGCTTCCGCCGCGATGTTGATAAGATCTGCGCTCTTCTGGGATATTACGCAGCGTCGTGTGTTAATTGTTTACCGACGTTTCGGGACAACGTATTGGTTCCATCTTCTTGACCCTTGAAGATGGGACCGATAGGTTGTCCCGAAACGTCGGTAAACAATTACCACACGACGCTGCGTAATATCCCAGAAAAGTGCATATATCAAGACATTTGCTTCATTCATATTTTCTTCCTGTTCAACCCGTTATAGCATGGCGGTAACTACATGTGTCACCTGCGAAAAAATTAAAACCTCTGAATTTTGCCCACAGCCTGTATTTTTGTGTTCATATGATTCTCACCATAAAGAGCAATTATTTCCTTAAAAACATTAATCAGTTAATCGTTACTAATGAGATGCAGTGCTTCCTACGAGGTAGAAAATGTATTTTTAACTATCAGTTAACACAGTTTTCATGCTTCAAAAGTTTAATGCAAAATGCATTATTCACGATTACTTAACCTTGATACGAAAAACCTTCAACATCCTACTTGGCAATTTAAGGAGCTTTAATAACCGATTTCTAAGCCCAATTAAAAACAGACCCGTGCGTAACACAAAGAGCTCAATGCCAGGTTTAATATTGTAAAAACTCCCTGATTCCTCTTGTTTCTACCTCAGCTAACAATAACAACCGATCGAATGGTCCGGTTTAGCTGCCTCCACCCACAACCCACACTTCTTATTAGCGTTTGGTTACTACGGTAACTGCTATCCATCTCACGCCGACTCATTTCTCCTTCCCCTCTTGCTTCGGCCTGCTCTACCGATAAGTCATGCATCACTGGCAGTTTTTAACACCCAACTCCATACGCTGTACGTTATACTCTGCATTTAGTCTGTAGAAACCAACATTCAAGGGGATAGGAGCAAATAACATCGAAATTGTGAGACACTGCTACTTTCTCAACATCTGAACAAAACTAAAAGCTCTGTACTATCATGATATATATATATATATATATATATATATACACACACACACACACACACACACACACACACATATATATAATACTTCTCGCCATTTTGAAAACATCAACATTAAAAAAAATTTGAAGAACGAATGAGAAGAATATATAATAGGTCTACTAATATCAACACCATTACACTTAATATAATTAAATCGATGTTTCCGTACAGACTGTAAAAATACTCAGCTAACGCTCATGCCGATAAAAAGAATAAACCAGCAACAGTACAAATGTTAATATTTCTTTAATGTTACAACTCCAAACCTAGATTCTGAGTTCATCCTTTTTTGCTGCAGTCTGAAATGGAACCAGTCTGAGGCAAATTCAGTTCTTCTGGAATGTGAAGACAACTTGAATCTTTTTTAAATGAACCATAACAGTGCCTTTATCAGTTCGATATGATTGGCCGATACAGTAACATCAATAATCATCTGCTTGGATAGTGACATACATACTGCAGACATTGTTTGTTACATACCAGAATTAAACTTTTGTCTGTATTTTAAACTCTAATACGTACATTTTACATGTGCCTTAGTTCACAAACTTTTGTAGCATCTCACTGTATTTATTCTCCGTAGTGAACCTCCCTGAGGATGGCTACATGAGTGGCCGAAATATGTAGCAGGTGTTACTACGTTTATAATATATTTTCATAAACTTGACTGCTTTTGTTGCTTTAGTCAGCGTAGCTAACTTGAATATTTACATCCCCACTGCCTAAACGAAACTAAACGCTCTGTACTATCATGATATATATATATATATATATATATATATATATATATATATATATACACACATATACACTACTTCTCGCCATTTTGAAAACATCAACATTGAAAAAAACAGTTGAAGAAAGAATGATAAGAAAATACAGTCGGTCTATTAATATCAATACCATTACGCTTAATGTAACTAAATCGATGTTTCCGTACACAGACTTGCAGTCATAAACGGCTTGAACACAACTCTGCACGCAAATTTTCTGGCTGGACCCCATAGAAAAAAATTCTGGTGGTTCATATTCCAATTTTGTTATTTCGAAACATACTATAACTGAACTCATGCGAACGAAACAAAACTTTAAATTCAGTGTTACCTACACACCTACCAAATACTGCGTATTCGTTTCGTAGTCCTTCCCTCTTCTACCTGTTCACAGCAGGTGTCGAGGTTGTTTATTTTCACTTGATCACACTCAGACACACACCACAGTCGGTAGGACTCCTCTGGACGAGGGATCGGCCCGTCGCAGAGACCTCTACCTGACAACACAAACACTGTACAAGAGAAAAAAAATCCATGGCCCCCGGTGGGATTCGAACCCACGATCCCCGCAAGCGCTCGGCCGCAAATCCACGCCTTAGACCGCGCGGCCACTGGGATCGGCAAAACACTGCGTATTAACATCCTTATCTTTTCAGCTCTGCTATCAATAATGTAGTATTGCACTGTACATGTCGAAATACCCTAATGGTGTTCCCTAATATGGCAGTTAGCCTACCTTGCCACATTGCTTGCATTTCCCCTTTTGCGAGCGTCGGTGGACCCAGTGATGATGGATACACGTCTGCTCCCGATACTGCCGCACGCCCACATCCCTAAAGGTGGCCTTACATGAGAACTTAATCCGTTCCATCAAGATGTTAATGCAGCTTGTGTGAGCAATAATCTTGCACGCCGCACACTTCATTCTGGGGCCATGTTTCTGAAACAAACAAGCAGATATCAAATTAAAAAGTTGTGCGCAACTAATTTTTTAAATACAAATACGGTCTTTTACAGATCTGCGTCCATCAAAGTAACACGAACAATATACCTGAAAATGGCAAGAGTCAGGTGTTCCCTGTCTTACACTAACCCTTTAAAGACGAAGCGTGTCTGTTTTATATATGGACTCAGTGCGTACCGCGCTGTAAACACTCTCCACTTCGGTTATAAAAACCAATCTCTTAATGTTTTATAAGGCATAAGTAGCTGTTTGTTCTGAGATCCGTACAAAACACATAAACGCAATGTGGGAACCACGTAGAATTTTTTAATGTTAAACCTGGTGGTACGTAAAGTTACCGCTAGGCTTTAAAAGGTTAAGACCTGTCGTCCTTATAGGTTTATTTTGAAAAACTGCCGAATCACTGACTGGTTTTTGTTCTTCTTGTAAGTTTTGGTTCCAGTGACTCATGGCCTTCTCAGAATGAGCCCATTCAGGTAATCTTAAAACAAAATATCACCAAGTTAACCTTTTAAAGCCTAGCGGTAACTTTACGTACCACCAGGTTTAACATTAAAAAATTCTACGTGGTGCCCACATTGCGTTTATGTGTTTTGTGCGGATCTCAGAACAAACAGCAACTGTTGCCTTATAAAACATTAAGAGATTGGTTTTTATAACCGAAGTGGAGAGTGTTTACAGCGCGGTACGGACTGAGTCCTTATATAAAACTGATACGCTTCGTCTTTAAAGGGTTAAACAAGTATAAAGTTAAATTTGCCCTTCTGCACTCATTCTTACTATTAGACAGAGGTGAGCTGTTATCCTCACTCCGCGGCCACTTCCTCCCCGCGGAAATATTCGCCGTTATCCACTGAAAAAGAGGCTCGGTGTGCCCCAGAGAGGGTCTTGAAGATCCTACCCCTGTCGGGACTCGAAACCCGATTCCTTGGTCGTGAAAAAAGTCAGTTATAACAGACGGCAGTAGAAAGTAGAGTTCAGTCAGTATTGCAGTGTCAACCTTTGCCAAATTTTGTTTATAGAATAACCCTACATTACAATCTAGCTCCATGAAGAAGAGTCCTCCTTGATAAGCTGATAGTTCCTCAGCTAGTCAACAAAATTCCCCACATTTTATGGAACCCACAGGTTCACCACTGTTTTAAATGATACATAAGCGTGCATTGAACAATTAAACATTGTGACTAAAACCAACAAATGCACACAAGTTTATGCAAAATATATTATAAACGTAGCAATACGTCCTACATGTTTCGGCCACTCACGTGCCTATCCTCAGGGAGGTGCGCTACGAAGAACAAATACATTCAGCTGTTACAAAGTTATGTGAACCAACGCACATGTAATTTTAATATTCAATATTTGACATGTGCATTGGCTCACAAACTTTGTTGGCATCTCAATGTAATTTTCTTCGTAACGCACCTCCCTGAGGATGGCCACATGAGTGGCCGAAACATACAGGAGGTATTACTACGTTTACAATATATTTTGCATAAAGTTGAGTGCATTTATTTTTTTTTAAGTGGTGAAGAACCCCGCAGCAGACGCTAAGGACGCACCGCAGCCTTGAGGCTTATTGTGCAACCCTATGATGAAGATGAATATGATGATTATTTTTTGTGCTTTTCCTAGTAATGCAGCACCAGTGGAATGAAATTGACAGGGGAAAACCGAAGTACTGTCCCAGTGCTACTTTGTCCACCAAAAAATTCCACATGGACTGACCCGGGATCGAACCCGGGCCTCTGTGGTGGGAGGCCGGCGGCTAACCGCCTGAGCCATGGCACGGCCTGTGCATTCGTTGGTTTTATTTTATCACTATGTTCACTAAAGCCCGCCATTTGTCCCTGTCCTGATCCTCTACAGTAGAGCACCAGACGTTCGTTACGTTAACTTGTTGTTTCGTAAAGTTTAGTGTCTTGGCATAAATGTAGATTTATTTTAAGGAATTTGCACTTACGCACGCAGTGTGCATATGAAGCCAAAATGTGGCATCAAAATGTCCTTCAAAGTCTGTAACCTATAACCGTGAAGTAAATACAGCGTGGCTAAGCGTGATGTTGGTAAAATCAGGAGTTTACCTGGGAAACACTAAGGACGTTTATGCTGTATTTACATGACAAATAAATATGACTTTTGTTAGTTAATGTTGTTTGCCACTAACAGCTGAATCTCTGTAGACAATTCAAGCACACGGCATAAAAGGAAGTTCCAGCCGTTAGGATACTTGTCTGACAAGCGTTACTGCACAGTCGAAGCTTTAAACTGGGAAGCTCCACTTTCCGGGAAAAGTTCCTTCACTGAGTTTCTATCGAACTCCATAGAACGCAGTCCTCTTACAGAGAAGGCCCGAGTTCGATCCCAGTCCAGTTGATGTGGGATTTGTTGTGAATGAAGAAACACTGGGACAAGGTTTTCTCTTAGTACTTCGGGTTTCCCTCGTCACTGTCATTCCACCATTCCTCCATGAAGGGCTGCCGAGAGCAAATTCGAGCTCCGGTGAAAAATTTTTTTCGGGTCCCCCAGATAGAGCGGACGGGTTAAAAATATTTACACCAAATCGGAAAGACTATCAGTTGCAGAGTGAATGGGGCTTGGTATGAAAGGGTTAATTGGTACAGCAGACAAATAAGATATCACCGAGAAAGGCGAAAACGTATGCAACATAACCGGGCTCCAGGTCCCATTCCGTACTGCCGGGCCCTAGTAATTTTTGCCGGCTTCCCCCCAGTCTTGTCGGTCCTGGTCCCATGCTCGCATTTCGTTCACCCACTGCCGACGCTACTTAATTTTCACAGTTGACAGCGTCGTTAAACACCTCTCTCTTTTGGAGAATATTCCCTCTTAAGAAGCTAACATTTCCGTAGCTGGTCAATAAATTCTCAATACTTTATAAAGCCAAAGCTTCACTGCCTTGTTCAAAAAAGCCTATCACTAGTCCCTATCCTGAGCCAGATGAATCCAATCCACACCTTACTTTCTACCTGTTTAACCTCGATATTAATATTGCCCTCCCATCTACGTCTGGGTCTTCCGAGGAATCTCTTTCCTTCACACTTTCCCACCACAAGTCTGCACACATTTCTGATCTCTGGAGTGTGGTCAATGGTCGTTAAACACTGGACGCACTGTGTGCATCCATAACAGTTTTCCATTGTTACACCGGCTACTGGTTCTCAGTCGCTGCTAGCCATATTTGCCGGTTTACTGCACCATCGGGTGTTACATTCTTCTGCTTCATCGTTCTTCCCACTTCCCTTTCCCACTCAATTTCGGGTCTTCGTCTCATTTTTCGACTCAATAAAACAATTTTACTCCATAACAGCACCTTTTGTTAGAAGGCTTAGAGGCTACCCCCGCCCGCTTGTCCTTCTGATAAGACAAGCATAAAGATGAAGATGAGATTTTGGTATTGGTAGACGAAACTGATGGGAAAGTCGAATTACTCAGAGAGAAACTTATCCCAATGCCACTTCGTCCGCCACAAATTCCACATGAAACAGCCTGTTATCGATCCTGGGCACTCTGGGTGAAAGGTCAGACAGTAAACGCTTCAGCCATGGCACATCCCTCTTTAAACACGAACTTTTTGTATGAAATATTCAAAAACTGAGTCCTACATAACAGTAAACAGTGACACAATGACAAAGGCTAATCAGTTAAAGCTATGTCGGGGGGTTTGTATCCGCTTGTGGTCAGAAGCATTCTAAACATAGGGTCCTTCAATGTTAACTGTGGTGTGGTACATGTTGTAAACATTGTGCGTTAGACGGCTAAAGTACAACACAAAGGGCACATACAGATCACACAGGAATAACGCATCCATACAAATGGACGCCACAGAGCGATTGTAAAGATGAAATATATTGACAGATGGACAGAGGGAGGCCTGCGATATTCCCATTATGTGTTCACTTCGTTTATCTCATGCAGGTAACGTACAGAAATCAAACATGAATCTACTGATTGAACGCTACGGTCTGCCTCACATCCTTGATGTACCACACACACAAATAAACAACCCCCCGCAGAACAGAATATTCCTAAGTTATACAGAGTGGCGCAAAAGCCACCTGACAATGAAGGCAACACGTAAAACATCGAGTGTCAAGTGACTTATGTACCACCCTGTATTTTTCAAAGATTTCCTTATTACTTCCACACCACTTTATTCCTCACATTTTATAATTCATTATTCACAAATCATCCCAGGCAGTCGGGATAGCTCAGTCAGTACAGTGACTAGCCGCGGGTCGGAAGGTCCGGGTTTCGAAATCCCGCAAGTTCCTCCCAGCCTCCTATTCAATGGATGTTCTTTCCTGGGAGTAAAGCGGCCGGGGCGTGAATCTGACCACTGGCCTCCATTTAGTGTCGAGGTTGAGAATGAGTGGAACTATGCCCCTGCTTCCCCTGTTGTGTCTTCATCGTGTAGATCGGTACAACCCTACCTTCGCCTTTACTGATCATACCAGCATCCTACGCTACACATTGAGCTGCTGACGTTTATTTAATGACGCTAACGTACAATATAAGGTCTTAGTTTTAGGCGCGTTGACACAGTCGCAAAAATTGCCTATTAGCTTCGTCAAGTCCGTCCGTCTGTCCGCATGCATCAACGCGGTTCCCACTGGACGGATTTCCGTGAAATTTGGTACGGGGGGGGGGTTATGAAAAATCTGGCGAAAAATTCCAAATTCCTTTAAAAAATCGGAAAAAAAGAAATCGGGCACTTTACATGAAAACCTGCGAAACTTTTATTGTTGCCGGTGACATAAATTCGCCACAAAAGCATTGTTGTGCAACAATCAATATTTTTATGTGGTTTGCAGTGATATGCAGCTCAACAACACACACAGAATGCATTGTTGTGTTCCCACTGCAACAATGATTAACCCTTTAAAGACGAAACGTCTCTGTTTTATATAAGGACTCAATGAGTACCGTTCTGTAAACACTCTCCACTTCGGTTATAAAAACCAATCTCTTAATGTTTTATAAGGCAAAAGTTGCTGTTTGTTCTGAGATCCGTACAAAACACATAAACGCAATGTGGGCACCACGTAGAACTGTTTAATGTTAAACCTGGTCGTATGTAAAGTTACCGCTAGGCTTTAAAAGTTTAAGCGAACTCGGCACGATGTTACGTTATACGTACATTGCTTATATTGTTCTGTGTTATGAACATATACGGTGTGTTCAGTGCTACAGCGACGTACACTGCTTTAATTTCCGAGTCCCGTACACATCCGTTGTGAAACTGACTGGGAATGTTCACGGCAGTATTCACTACGTTTCCCAGTAAAGTTACAAATGCAGTAACAATTCGTGGAACACCCGGAATTGATCAGTGAGATGTAGGAGGGGTGCCAGGAAGTTGCACACCCTGAGTTTGAGATGCAACAGAAGCGGTGGAAGAGAGATTTTGCTAAGGTATTGATCTCTGGTTGCAATCCGGATTGGTTATCGTCTTTATCTTTTTTTTCCCCAATTCATAAGAGAAAGGTAACACCTACATTTGGAACTCTAGAGATTTGAGAGCATTTTGGAAACGGCGAAGAAATACGCCTTACTAATTTAATTTCCGATGCAATACTGTGACATATTTTAAACTCCGTCACATTGCGTCTCGTCTCGTAGTTCTTCCCTCTTCTACCTACTTGTTCACAGTAGGTGTCGAGGGTTTTTATTTTTACTTGATCACACTCGAACACCATCACAGTGGGTAGAACTCCTCTGGACGAGGGATCGGCCCGTCGCAGAGACCTCTACCTGACAACACAAACACTGTACAAGAGAAAAAAAAATCCATACCCCCGGTGGGATTCGAACCCACGATCGCAGCAAGCGCTCGGCCGCAGACCTACGCTTTAGACCGCGCGGCCACTGGGATCGACCACATTACGTCTCATAGCCATAAATATGAGAACAGAAGCCATACAGCTCAGTCATTACGGTAACTAGGCTACGGGATGGAAGTCAGGTGAAGCTTAGGTTTCCGAAAGTGATACGATATGTTATCCTTCGCCACTAGGCAAACATAATGACGAAAATAATGATGATAATAATAATAATAATAATGCACATGTTCAATTGTAAGAAATTTCCTAAATTACACGTAAGACCACCGAGCCTAATCCTGTTGATGATACATCAGGATAGGTGAATATTTCCTAGCTAAAGCTGAGAAGTGAGAAACTCGGATGATGATGATGATGATGATGATGATGATAATAATAATAATGTAGCTATCTTGCAGTCTGGCCACTTGTTGACCGTTCCGTCTCACACATCCGTAAGTCTCTTCAGTGGTCTTCCCTGGTTCCTCCTGCCGTTTGGTGTGCAATTTTCATTATCCTGGGCAATCTATTACGGGGCGTTCTGTTTACACGTTGTGTCCAATTTCTCTTGTAGTCCTGTATTTTGTACAAAACTGTGGTAATGGTTATATTTAATTCCTTTGCAAATTCTGTATCTGTTTTGTGATCTGTGAAAGTGTATCATTCCCAAATTCCATCCAACCTCTTACCAAAAACGTACCGGCGGTTTTCTTCTTCCTGGAGTGGGCGGGAAATACGGCTGGCCACTGGCATTCATTCAGTGCCGAGTTTAAAAATGCATATACACACACACATCCACTCCCCTGTGTGTTCTAATGCCATGGTGCTTAATTGTTCACAGGGACTTCACGTTTACAAAATTTGACTCCACAGACGTTCCAGGGGCATTTGGGAAAGGAAGAAGAGATATGTAACGCTTCCTTTCATGTGTATGTGTGTGTCCAGTTTATTTTGTATGGGTGTGAAACTTGGTCTCTCACACTGAGGGAGGAACAAAGACTGAGGGTGTTCGAGAATAGGGTGCTGAGGCGGATATTTGAGCCTAAGTGGGACGAGGCGACAGGGGAGTGGAGAAGACTACAGAAGGAGGAACTTAATGACCTGTACTCATCACCAAATATTATTCGGGTAATCAAATCGAGAAGAATGAGATGGTCGGGGTATGTAGCACGTATGGGGGAAAAGAAAGGTGCATACAGGATTTTAGTGGGGAGACCTGAGGGAAGGCGACCACTTGGGAGACCCAGCCGTAGATGGGAGAATAATATTAAAATGGATCTTCAAGACGCGGGATGGAGGGGCATGGACTGGATTGAGCTGGCTCAGGATAGGGACAGGTGGGAGACTGTTGTGAATGCGGTAATGAACCTCAGAGTTCCATGAAATGCGGAGAATTTCTTGACTAGCTGAGAAACTGTTAGCTTCTCAAGAAGGCCTCTGGTCCACGGAGTTAGTTAGTTAGTTAGTTAGTTAGTTAGTTAGTTAGTTAGTGTCCAGTGTGGTAACAACGACTACGGAAGCTAACACTATTTCTCAGATCAGAACAATACGTGACACTTAAATTGTCCGCACTTTGCCTGTAAATTCTAACATTCTATTCATAATCTCCACAAACCCCCGCTGCATACCACCTTTCGCCACACAGTGCTTCGCAACAGAGTGAAGGAAATATCGAAAATTTAATGTAGCGATAGAAGTTGTCTCTAGGTTTCGCGCGTTCTATCAACTTGTCTTTCAAGAACTTTCCAAGTTCATGGCAGGCACATTCGACGAAACTGAGATTGCGTAGCATACTTCGAGGGAAATAACTTAAGTACAAGAATTGCTGACTGGAAGGGTTACCTGTGTAAACTCTTAAGTTTCTATTTACCACCAACTACTGCACTTTATTTACATAACTTCCAAAATGTTTCGGCTGAGTTATCCAGCCATCGTCAGGGAGTTAATCATTGCAGACAATAAGCAGCTTGTTCCAAGTCACAGAATGACAATTATGCTGGAGTTTGCATATTATATGTGTACATTTAAATTATAAAAAATAATAATATTTAAAAAGGCAGTCCCATTACAGGCCTGGACAGGCCCACAGGGTTCCAGGAGGTTGAGGCTCCCAGATTTCTAGACAATCGGCACATGAAGGTGGTAACGTTGTCAGCCCTACGCACCGGCCGCCTTTACCCCCCAGGAAATATTCCTGGTACTCATTTCTGTTAGAGGCTGAGTCGATCCCAGGGCCATAGTGCGACCGACAGGATTATGCCAATGAAAAAATCCACTGACACCATCGGGAATCGAACCCGCGACCTGCCGGTTTGTAGCTCAGTGCTTCAACCAGCTGCGCCACCGCGGACCCAATAATAATAATAATAATAATAATAATAATAATAATATTTATTTTGACTGCAAAAGGGTTTGTACCCGGTGGCAGCGGTACTACAGTAACACACAACACACAAAATAAGAGTGGGCCGCGATAGCTCAGTCGGTATAGTGATTCGCTACGGGCTGGACGGTCCGGGGATCGAATCCCGGTGGGGACGAGATTTCCCGCAGCCATCCAGACCGGCCCTGGGGCCCACCCAGCCTCCTGTACAATGGGTACCGGGTCTCTTTCCCCGGGGGTAAAGCGGCCGGGGCGTGGGGCTAGCCACCCCATCCCCTCCTCGTGCCGAGGCTCACGACCGGATAGAGCTATACCTCTACTCCCCCTCTTGTGCCCTCAGGGCTTGTTATAGGGTGAACCTTTACCTTTACCTTTACACAAAATAAGATTTGTACATAAGATTTTTTAAGGATAAAATATATAAAAAATATAAAGTATAATTCTATGTCTAAACACTTGTTGTGAACCACTGCTGATGTGTGGTCGAGACCCCTGGCTATTGTCTACGGTGTTCGGTCTTACAGCGGTGACTCCGTGTTGTGTAAACTGTATTTAGAGCACGAGAATTCTAAACTTTCCCCTTGCAAATGTCAACGAAATTTATGCCGGTAAACAATATTTGTGTTTCAAACCATCCACATACAATAAGCCTGTACCTCGAATTATTACAGTCACCATACATTACGACAACGTAAGACAATACAGGGTTGCAAATAACCCTTCCGCGAAAAGCTGCGTCGTTATTTTTCGCACGAGTTAATCACAGGCCCCAATGAGAAGGACAAAGTAGACCCAATTCTGACGTCAAACATCTCCCGGGGAGTAAAACAGTGAAAGATAATAAGGCAGTCAGTCAGGTAAGCAGACGCTGTGCTCTAATGACAGCGTCTTAATTAAATTGAATGGTACAAGGAAAAACAAAAGGCAGTGGGCGGTGAATCTTCATTATAGATTTACTGTCTCTTCTTCCAGTTTGATACAAGAAATGAGCCAATAATGTAAAAGATACAATAAAATACATCAGCCCGAAACGTCGGAAACACAAATGTACTCATGTCTACTTCCAGTTAAAGGTAAAGGTAAAGCAGTCCCATTACAGTCCTGGACAGGCCCTGAGGGTTCCAGGCGGCTCCCAGATTTCAACACAATTGGCACATGAAGGTGGTAAGGTTGTCAGCCCTACGCACCGGCCGGCTTTACCCCCCAGGAAATATTTCTGGTACTCATTTTTGTTAGAGGCTGAGTCGACCCCACAGTCATAGTGCCATAGATCGAACCCGGGCCTCCGCGGTGGGAGGCTGGCGGCTAACCGCCTGAGCCATGGCACAGCCCTATCAACACGTTTGTCTTCGACATTTTGCAAATTCCTAGCAGGTGCAGCTAGGTTTGTAGTAGATGCAGGTCACCCCTTGCACCCTTGTAGCTACGGGCCTGGGATAATACCCAAACAATGAACAGAACAAATACACAGAGTCACAGAAAAATTACAGCACAAAGGCATGTACCATCCCGAAGAGAAACACGTAAATTACATTAGAGGCTAAAATGTGTGTATATTGGTGTGCGGGCGTGCGTTCGTGCGTGTATGCTATGTGTACAAACAACGATGTACTGCACATAATTATGCATTTATCTCTAAAGGAAGCGTACGACTTTACAGCACAAAGCATAATGTCGCACGCCTTCGGGTTAAATATTTGCACAACTGAAAATGTAAACACTGTTGCAAATGCAATCATCTCTCTTTATGTACCTCAGAAAGAAGTCTCAACAATGCACAAGACGTAACAAATAAATACTCATTGCGTTAAAATCATAAGGAACTCAGCATTGTTAGTTAACCTTTGAAACGACAGAGCTAAATATGTTAGCTTTGAGGTTAATGACTCAACGTTTTGTTCTCAGAATTTTAAGGGTTTCATTTCAAACCCAGAACAAACACGTGATGTGTTTATAAAAATCTGACGTGCAAATAAAGAACAACACACGTGCAGGAGCCACTTCCTTATCTCATATAGTTTTACTCCTACATATCTGCATTGCTAATTCCCTGCACTTTATGGAAACCGAAGGTTCATTACCGCGTTCACAACAGCGCGCCCCTTGTCCCTATCCGGAACCAGAACAGTACAGTCTACGCCCCTTATCCTATTGTTGAAGATCCATTTTAATATTATAATCCCATCAATGCTTAGGTCCTATGAGTGGTCACTTTCCCTCAGCTTTCCCCACCTAAAACCTGTATGCACCTCTCCTCTCCCCCCATACGAGTAGCGTAACTAATGGTACTTCGACATTGTCCGCACCGCGTACGTGTATGTGTTGCAGTAATATTTATTGAAAACCAACCCGTACACAAATGGTAAAGCACAACACATAAAACCCAATAAAAGTGTCTGGGTGTTGTGTTTTATCATCTGTGTATGATTTAGCTTTCAGTGTGCATTATTGTACTGCTGGCTTTATTTCCATTTTTTGAGGAACTTTAATTAAGCACAGATCTTGTCTCTATACATTAAATTTGTCGAACATAACCTTAAAGTTTCACACTGACATGTTTATAATTGTTAACTAACTACCTACCTACCTAACTAACTAACTAATAACAGTTTAAATATAACCTATATCTATGCTTCTACTCTTTCTTTCTTTTTTCTTTCTTTCTTTCTTTCTTTCTTATTCTTTCCCTCTTCTACCTACTTACAGTAGGTATCGAGGGTTTATGATTTCATTTGATCATACTGAAGCACACACCACAGTCGGGAGGACTCCTCTGGACGAGGGATCGGCCCGTCGCAGAGACCTCTACCTGACAACACAAACTGTACAAGAGACAAACATCCATGCTCCAGGTGGGATTCGAACCCACGATCCCAGCAAGCGCTCGGCCGCAGACCTACGCCTTAGCCCGCCATCTACTCTGCCTGCGTACCAAATTCCACACCGCAGCTCCAATTGTTGAACAGCCATTTCAACCAAACAGGAATCTAAAAAAATCGCAGGCTACCATAAAGTTTTTTACATCCTGAAAAAACACTATCTTTAAAAAGTCGCACACTCCCAAAATCTGTTACCACGCATCGCTTCAGGACCCTAACGTACAAGTCGTTTACGCCTCACAAGTACGCGAGTCAGCCATGTTGTTGTTACTGACTGTAGGAAATTAAAAAGTAAGGCGCCGTGAGTAGCCATCAATAGCGCAACGATCATGCCAGGTGAACCGGTCAAACCGTTCACAAAGTCTACACTGTAGGGGAGACGGCAAATCTAGCTCAGTGACCACGTATTTCTTTCATTGGTTGGGAAAGAATGTCGTGTAAAAATGGAGACTTTATACATGTTAAAGCATGTTGTACATAGAGTATAAACTACGCTGTAAGGCAGTCATTGTATATAAGGAAGTAACCTTTATTTACTTACACATTTCTACTTTACATATTACAAGAAATTGTTTCGATAATACGCATTGCCTCGGTTATAACTTCGTATTACCATCTCTTTCCATTTCCTGTAACAGGCCAGAGACGGCAGCCATACGACGTTTCTGGTTTCGACCGGATTAACGTGGCTGAGATAAGCTTCAACAAACACAACTACACACATTACACTTTCACATTATCTCTGTTCATTTCCGTATTCAACTTGTTTGCGCTGACACAAGAGCGTTCTCTATAGACACACGCGATTAATAAAAGCGGAGCGGTGAGGAGGCATTTAGCAGTTAGTGCATACTGCTGTGTATAACTGCTCAAATTGCCCTGGGTTTAGGCCCACCCCACGGCGGTTATTCAATGTGTGCACGTTCAGCCCACACTTCCTCCTAAACCTAAATTAATAAAATCATTAAAGCATGTATATGGTATGTATATTGGTCTTCATGTAAAGTACCCGTTATTATCGTCAAATTTTAACCCTTTATAGACGAAGCGTATCTGTTTTATATAAGGACTCATTGCGTACCGCGCTGTAAACACTCTCCACTTCGGTTATAAAAACCAATCTCTTAATGTTTTATAAGGCAAAAGTTGCTGTTTGTTCTGAGATCCGTACAAAACACATAAACGCAATGTGGGCACCACGTAGGATTTTTTAATGTTACACTTGGTCTATGTAAAGTTACCGCTAGACTTTAAAAGGTTAAGGAAACTTGAATTTTCTCGACAGATTTTCGAAAAATACTCAAATATAAAACGTTATGAAAATCCGCCCAGTGGGACCCGAGCTGTTACATACGGACAGACATGATGAAGCTAAAGGTCTCTTTTCGCAATTTTGCGAACGCGTTTAAAACGTTTTTCTTCACTGGCATTACGGCTTAAAAGAGCTTTGCTGTCAGGAAACAATAAGGTAAAACATACGCCAAAAAAAGGGATAACAATGCAATAAAGTTGTAAATTAAATTTCTCACATACATATGGATTTTGTTTTTAAATCTATGATGTATCCTTGCTGGTGTATTTAGTTTTGATGTAATCACGTACTCTCTTTGCTTACTTAACGTGATGTGCAGATAGCGTTCAACTTTGCAATTATCCGCTTGGCCTACATGATAATTTAACCGGAGATCCCTGGCTTACACTTTCATACACAGAGAAACAATACCGGCAATGCACTATAATGTAAAATTATGTCGCGTTCACGTAACCACTGTTGCAATGGTAACACAACAGTGCATTCTGTGTGTATTGTTGAGCTGCATGTCATTGTTAAAAATATAAATATGGTTGAACGTTGTACAACAGTACTTTTGTGGCGAATTTACGTTGTCGGCAACAGAAGAATCGTACTTAAGTCTTCACGTAAAGTGTCCGAAATTTTTCTTCGATTTTTAACCCTTTAAGGACGAAACGTAGTCTGCGTTATATAAAGACTCTGTGCGTACCGCGCAGTAAACACTTTGAACCTCGGTTATAAAAAACGAATGAGTTGCTGATGTTTACGACAAAAGTTGCTGTTTGTTCCGAGATATGTACAGAACACATAAACGCATTTGAGCACTATGGAGAATTATTGATTATTAAACCTGGTGGTACGTAAAGTTACCGCTAGGCTTTAAAAGGTTAACCAAGTTTTAGAGTTTCTCGGCAGATTTTCATGGAAGTCTCCAATATCAAATTTCACCGAAATTCGCCCATTCAGAGCCGCGCTGATATATTAGGGCGGACGGACGGACATGAAACTAATAGGCGGTTCCCGCCATCTGCTGTCCACGAGGCGCTGTTCCCATATCTATAGAACATGTATCGTTCTGTGTTTTACTGTCAGCACTACGCAAATAACTGTTACCGCCAGAAGAGACGATAGTCCAAACTCAGGGACAGATGAAAAGAGAGGCGTCATAAAGTGATCCAGCCATAAAATGCGCCCAAACTACCAATTATTCTGTAGCAGTATCAGACTACGACATAGTTCCTCGTCTTGTCATGAGTCTTTAACTAGTATTGGAGAAACGAAACGACACACTTACATCCCTGATGCGAAGCTTCCATTTAAATTTCCAGTCTCGAGTTAGGCAATAAAATTGCCCACACCCTGCAACACACAGATGCCTGGTAACAGTAAACTCGGGCTAAACTTTCGGGTTACGCTGCCAACGGTTTCGTACATAATTCTGTTTGAAGTAAAGGTCAGAGAAAGCGACTGAAACCTGACAGGCCTACGGCATAATACAGCATAAATCCACCAAACTTCGTAGGTGCATTATTCATGTGATTTTGAACAAAAATAGAAGTCCTATTTACACGGTTCAAATTCGAAACGTTTGCAAGTCACAGAAATTTTGAAAGTAAGTTCCGTAAAATCCACAAATTCAGGATAGAGGTAAAGGTAAATTTCAGCGTAAAACAGGCCATGAAGGGCCAGGGGGGGTAGCAGAGGTATATCTCTACTCTTTCTTTAACCTTTTAAAGTCTAGCGGTAACTTTACGTACCAACAGGTTTAACATTAAAAAATTCTACGTGGTGCCCACATTGCGTTTATGTGTTTTGTACGGATCTCAGAACAAACAGCGACTTTTGCCTTATAAAACATTAAGAGACCGGTTTTTATAACCGAAGTGGAGAGTGTTTACAGCGCGGTACGCACTGAGTCCTTATATAAAACAGATACGCTTCGTCTTTAAAGCGTTAACCTCGGCGCTAGATGGGGTTGGGTGGTCATCCCACAGCCGCTTTACGCCCGTTAAAAAGACATCCGGTACCCACTGCCCAGGAGGATGGGTGACGGGTACGGAAAATCATGTCCACCACCGAGATTCGACCCCCGGACCGTCCAGACCGTAGCACTCAGTGTTACACAGGATGGCGCAAAATTCACTTGTCACTAGAGACAAAATGCTAATCACCAAGTGTCAACCGCTTTTGCGTCACCCTGTATGTTTCCTGTCACTATTTTTAAAATTGACTCCTCAGTCCATATTTTTCTTTAAACATTCCATTTTTATATTTCTATCGTTTTTTCATGTTACAGCTTCCTTCCCGCTATTTTCTCCACTTCCTTGTCACAGGAGGTGAGATGGTTGGTGGGTCTTCCTGTTGCACTTTCAGCGTCCAATGACATCACCATATCTCGTGTGACGATACGTACGAACGGCTTAATATCAAAACCATGTACGCCCACTTATGAGAAGAAATGAGTTATCTATGGAAAAACGCGAGCGATATGGGTCTTTAGTACGGGTACATATACCACAGTGGAAAGTCGGTTACTGCTCGCGGTGTAGGGTAGAGAACTTAGGCTTTTATTTCATGCATCTGTTTGTTCCTCAGCTTTGCGTAATCAAATTTTAATCTTTGTCAAAATTGGGCATATGTGTTCTTGAAAGTAACCTCTTCATACGCGTACAAGTGCTCGGGGTCAGGAAGTGTGTCTTGCATGACACACAGTCCTACAGGTCGCCTCCAACCAGTATGTCCACTGTCTAGACATCGCGTACTTCAGTAAGCTACTTAAGTATACTGGGGATAATTAACCCTTTAAAGACGAAGCGTATCTGTTTTATATAAGGACTCAGTGCGTACCGCGCTGTAAACACTCTCCACTTCGGTTATAAAAACCAGTCTCTTAATGTTTTATAAGGCAAAAGTTGCTGTTTGTTCTGAGATCCGTACAAAACACATAAACGCAATGTGGGCACCACGTAGAATTTTTTAATGTTAAACCTGGTGGTACGTAAAGTTACCGCTAGGCTTTAAAAGGTTAAATACTGAACGAAGCACTGTCTCTGAAGAAGCGCGTCTAGTGGGCGGCCACCCGAGAGCGCAGGGAGACACGCCGTGCGTTTTATCAGCTTGCAGTAACACGTCTGATCACATACTCAGTTCCTGTCTTCCATTTTACGAACTGCCAGCATCGCACACAACATGGTGGCTACAGTAGAGCGACTGGTGATTGATAAATTGGAATGCGAGCACTCAGGTCTTCTGAGACGTGAAGGCGTGTCGCTGTGCTACTTTTTCCCGGCATTCCTAAGGAAAGTTCATTTCTTTTTCAACCCCTCAACCCTTGAAGATGAATGCATTATATTCATTCGAAACGTCGGGAAAAAGTAATCCAGTGACATATTTCAGAACGCCTGAATAAAGGTCTTCTGGGATGTGGCTATGAATATTGATATAATCTACATTGTGACTAAGAATTTTGCTGTATTCTGGACTGTAACTATGAATACTGTTGTATTCTGACGTATGACTATGAAAGCTGCTTATTATATGTGACTATGAAAGCTGCTTATTATATGTGACTATGAAAGCTGCTTATATGTGACCACGAAAGCTGCTTATTATATGTGACTATGAAAGCTGCTTACTATATGTGACTATGAAAGCTGCTTATTATATGTGACTATGAACACTGTTGTATTCTGACATGTGACTATGAAAGCTGCTGTATTGTGGGGGGCACGGCCGAATATTGCTGTATTTTGAATAGTGACTGAATATAGCTGTATTCTGGGGCGCGACTATGCATATTGCTGTTTGACATTAGACTTGAATACTGCTGTATTCTGGGGCCTGACTATGAATGCTGCTGTATTCTGACATGTGACAACGAATTGTGCTGTATAATGGCATGTGACTATGAGTGTTACTGTATTATAAGTCTGACTATGAAGCTGCTGCATTCTGGGATGTGACTTCACTCAATCAGCTACAACTGCACCGTCTTTTCGTCCCGTTCTGCTGCCTTCCCTATCGCGGTTGACGAGGCAGCAGGCCCGGATGAAAAGACGGTGCATTTCCTGCAGACTAAATGGCGTCACATCCCACAATACAGCAGTCGGCACGGCTAGTCACAACCTCTCTCCCTCTCAGCTGCAAGACTTCAGTACTCACCGTGCAGTCGTTCTCCCCGACATAGCAGAAATCTCCGGACGCGGACGTCGACACCCACAGATGTTCGCTATTGTTTGCCGTCTCACTCCAGTCGGGTGTAGAACGGAGCGCCCGTTGGTCCGCGGCATCGGAACTCACCGCCTTCCTGTAGCAGAAAAATAAGTACTATATCTCTGTACAATGTTTTTCATAAAATATGGAGAACTTCATAACAGACGGGCGTATTAACCTTTATCCTGCTAATGTAGAATATAAGGTGAGCTGCTAATCATGCCAGCAACACTAATGTGTAATATTTGGTGCCCTACATTTGGCAACGCTGAAAGGAGCCTCTTTGTCTCTCTCTCTCTCTCTGCACAATGTCTCAACACTGAATCAATCGTGAAAGACGTCCTGTGTCATATCTGTGTGCACACACAAGCGCCCAGTTGCTAACCGAGTGTCTTTCACAACTGATTCAGTGTTGAGACATTGTGCGGAGAGCGAGAGGGACAGACAGAGACAAAGAAGCTCCTTCCAGCGTTGCCAAATGTACGTCACCAAATATTACACATTAGTGGTGCTGGCATTATTAGCAGCTCAACATATATTCCACATTAGCAGGATAAAGGTTAACAAACATTTTCACAATTGACTTGATGTCACCAGAAGCTTTGTCAAGTTGGACTACACAATGTAGAGAACGGGTACCCTGTTCTAAGGACAGGTTAGGGTTGTACAGTACTAAGGAAGTAAAATACGCCTATCAACTTCTTTGCTACTGGCATAACAAACAGACGTAGATACGGCCATTTTTGTATTACGTCAGATAAGCTTTTGTGCATACATTTGTGTTGTGTTGTTGACAGAGTCTTTATGTTTCCACGATGACTGGGACAATGAAGTCAATAGTGTGTGTCATAGCAACATTTATTACAGTAACGTCATTATATTTTGTTTTGAAATGATGTCAGTTTAATGGCCGATTTCTACGTGTTTGTGTAGGCCACCTCTATTTGGGAGTCCGGTAGAATTTTTACTCCTAGTGCGACTGCGTATATGGGAGAATAATATTAAAATAGATCTTCAATAAATAAGATGGGGGCGTGGACTGCATTGATCTGCCTCAGGATAGGGACAAGTGGTAGGCTCTTGTAAAAACAGGGATGAAAAAACCCCATAAAATACAGGGAATTTCTTGACTAGTTGAGGAAGCGTTCGTTTCTTAAGAAGGACTCCGCTCCAAAGAAGCTATTTAATTCGTCGAGTGGTAGTTGTAACATATACCCGTGGGTTTCACAGATGTGGATATTAACGTAGAGGTCTGCTTGGATGTGACACCGTGTAGTCTGGTAGATAGGTACCAAAGCTTCAAACATACGGAACCACATTTCAGAAAACCGCAATTTAACATCCCACAAAACTGTGTCGGCATTACCTTCTGAAACACGTTATTGAAGGAAATATAGAGGAAAGAAGTGACGGGAAGAGGATGAAGACATAATATGCTATTGTATGACCTTGAGCACACGACAGGATACTGGAAATAGAAAGAGGAAGCACTAGATCGTCCTGTGCGGAGAACTCGCTTTGGAAGAGGCTATGAACCTGTCGTTAGACAGAGTACTGAATGAATGGACGAATGAATGAATGAGTGAATGAATGAACGAACGAACGAATGAACAAATTCGTATATTTATTTATTGTACCCCGTACCTGCAGCAGCCGCTGATGTCCCGGCAGACCCTCGTCAACAGATTCTCGAGCTGAGAAAATCCAAACACATTCAACATTTCGCCAGTCTGAAGACTGTATATCGTAGGTATGCTTGTAACAGCGCCCATTGCAAACACCCAGATTATGTCTCTCTTTCTTAAAGATGTCATCATAGTAGGTTGGTTCCTCTCTATACGCAACAACAGATAAAAATTTTAATGCGTTGCAAATGAAAACCCCCCGTCTTGCCAATACCGGATAATATAGGACACATTTACTATCTCCCTACGTACCGGCCAACACGCGGTATTGACCTCACATGCAGAAGGGCCCGTTCGTTGCCCGGACATGATACTCCTCGTTACCAGCACATTACCTACGCTTAAAAAAAAGGGATAAACATGCATATAACGGACCTTTTTGGGATTTATGGTGTGTCGACTGGTAAACTGTAACGGATGTTTCGGGGGAGATTATTGCCTCCATGTTCAGGTTGAAGATATCTAAGAAGTTTGATTGATGACCCAGTACGTTCCTCCAAAACGTCGGTAAACATTGTGTGGTGATGGGTTTATGGACTTTATCCATCATCCGAAGAGTAAAATATTAAAAATATTAAAAAATTAAAATCACAACGTTTCGGAAGGTGGCTCTGTTTCCGTCCTCAGGTGAATGGAGGGGGAGAAGAGAAGAACACTGCCAGTGATGGAGGCTAGATCTGTCTAAGTGGCCCAACAGAATAGGTGTTCTCTTCTCCCCCTCCATTCACCTGAGGACGGAAGCAGAGCCAGCTTCCGAAACGTTGTGATTTTAATTTTTTAATATTTTAATATCTTACTCTTCGGACGATGGATAAAGTCCATAAACCCATCACCACACAATATTATACACCACCGTCAAAACCTTTTAGAATCGGTAACACACCGCAAGATCACAGAAGGCCATCACCGTTGTGAGAACCTCAAACATTACGTAAGAAATTTACAGTTTACTTACGTATGCTAATTAAATGAAGGTCAGGAGAGACGATTCGTGTCGCACACTAAAACTGTATCGCAACACTTGCTAATAACATCAAACATCCACTGCTACAATACGTACTGTTAAGCGTATGGCGTAAAACATCGTAACATCTTTGAGTGTTTACTTTTAGGTCCGGGTAGGAAACAAAACAGGTAGAATACCGACATTTTGACATACAGGCCCATATGAAAGTACTGAAGTCGTCCTCATGCCGGCCATAAAGGAGTATGGCGGGAACGGAGCCATACTTCCACTCATTCTTAACCTAAGAAGTTGATGGACCTAAGCTGTCAGCTTCATGTAACGACCAGGGCTGTGGTGTCGCAGTCGGCAGGAGTTTTAGGTGGAGTCGGAGAAGTCGGTAAAAATGTACCGACACCGACCTCAATCTGAAATCTTATCTAGATACTGCAAATCCAGAGCCCTGATAGCTACAGTAACCATAAGACTTACACTTATATACAGGTTATAAGTCTGAAAAGTAGCCTGATGATTCACGTGGTAGTGATGAAACGTCTTATAGGTTTACCGTTATTAACCTTTTAAAGCCTAGCGGTAACTTTACGTACCACCAGGTTTAACATTAAAAAATTCTACGTGGTGCCCACATTGCGTTTATGTGTTTTGTACGGATCTCAGAACAAACAGCAACTTTTGCCTTATAAAACATTAAGAGACTGGTTTTTATAACCGAAGTGTAGAGTGTTTACAGCGCGGTACGCACTGAGTCCTTATATAAAACAGATACGCTTTGCCTTTAAAGGGTTAATGCACGTTGAGCTTTTACGAAGGAGCCGGAAGTTTTGTGTACCGACTGCACAGCGCTGGTCACGATTTTCACTTTTGTTTTCAGTCTTCAAAGTTTTGAAACTCAAGGTTTTATTTTCAGGTGGTCCCTTCCCTTCAGGTTGTTAGATTAAAACTTTTTATGAAATTCTCATCTTCCTCATTAACCGTTATTATACTCCTATCCTGAAAATGGAAGAAACATGATCCTCCGAAACGTCACTAGGCCTGCACCATACTACACGTCTCAATAACGTCTCAGAATATGAGCTTCTTCTGTTTTCAAATAATTCATCTACGGTACATACTAGCGTATTACCGACAGGTACATATGCTAACAGCGGATTTCAAACGATTACATCCGTAAGTCAAAATTGTGCTCTACTGTAACATCACACCGTTTGGTACAAATATCTGTGAGAAACCTGATTATGAAAATGAACCTGAAGACGGAGGCAGCAGGTTGCTCGAAATTCTTCACAAGTACCTGCAAAACTAAACGGTATCACATCCCACAGACAAACAAAAATTCTCCTCGCCAGAAATTTCTGCACAACAGAAATTCCGGTCTATATGTCACGGATGATTAATTCCATTAGGACAAATCATTCATACGCGATTCGATTTTCCGTTGGCATTCATCACCACCCATCAACGTATGTGTGTAGTTCCGTAAATGATGGGCCAAAAAATAAAAACAATTGTTTTCAATTGCTTATAGAAGAACATGTGTAAAATTTAAATCAGGTTCATAGCATTGCACACGTGGTATAACATACATAAAACGTAAATACAGCAAGGCAATAACAACACAAAGTTAAAATGAAGACATCTGGGCCAGCAGTTTGTCAGTTGTATTGCAATCAGTGGGCTGTCAATTCTATTTCAATACAGAAACAATAAAGTGCTGCATTTGGAGCACAGGTGTGCATGATGCTGAAACTTGGACACTTCGGAAAGCAGATCAGAAATACCTGGGAAGTTCTGAAATGTGGTGCTGGAGAAGGATGGAGAAGATCAGCTGGACCGATCGTGTGAGAAATGAAAAAGTATTACACAGAGTCAATGAGGAATGGAATATCCTACACACAATAAAAAGAAGGAAGACTACCTGAATTGGTCACATCTTGCGTAGGAACTGCGTTCTAAAATACGTTATTGAAGGAAAGACAGAGGAATGGACAGACGTGACAGGAAGACGAGCAAGAAGACGTAAGCAGCTACTATATGACCTTAAAAAAAAGAAGGGATACTGCAAACTGAAAGAGGAAGCACTAGATCGCACTCTGTGGAGAACTCGCTTGGGAAGAAGCTATGGACCTGTCGTAAGGCAGACTACGAATGAATGACAATTCCACGCACTGCAATAGAATCCAGCAAACAAAATACACACGCATGAAACATTTGCCGAAGCGTTCTTTACTCTGAAACAAGAATCCATCATATTCTTAGAATTTTTCATGGAATCCGAAAACACTATGGACTACATCCTTTCTCGAGATGAAATTTGCGATTTTCTGGTATGTAACACCATGTGAGCTTTTATCGACGTTTCAGGAGTACATGCAACCTTCTTCATGATATGCGAGTGAGGTACCTCACCTAACCTGATAAGAGAGGTAGTAAATTCCTGTACAACGCTGTGCTTCTACTAAACTACATGTCGTCATATTCCAACAGCATTCTTCAACAGCCACCGCCAGAAGAACCATAAAATGTCAGATTCTTTAAATTTTAATCCTTCGAAGCACGCACTTCACCCTGTAAGAAAGCGGCAGGAAGTGACAAATGACAGTTGTCAGATAAAATACGGTCCCTGTCGTTAGCAGTGGCCTTTAAACAGTCAACCAGTGGTCATTATTTACAGAAGCAGGAAGCAACGAATAATAGCTGCCAGGTAAAGTGACCCGCCATTACGTACGCACACACTATTAGGACACATTTTCACAGGTGTGTTGCAACTTAAGACAACAGGTAAAAAAGTGTGCCGGCAACGCAACTTTAGATTCATATCCACGCAAAAGTACTTAATCCACCTTGCTGCCGGTTCTATTCAACACCCACATTTATCAACGGGTTCATTCTCCACAGCTAGCCCCCCCCCCCCCCCCGCCCCCATCCCTGTTTCTAGCGGTTCGCTCCCAATTTATTGTCGCCTTGACTGACAAGCAATTATCAGAACAGTTATGCTGCATAGATTAGTTTACGCAGTGTCCAGAAACCCGACCAGATAAACCACAGCACTGATATATTTGACTGGAATGGAAGTAAGAACGCAAATGCGCTGTTTCCATCAACTCATTTTGATGTATTCGCAATGCAGCATTGCAGAAATGTGAACGCCACATTGTCTTGTATGTTAGTCTATCAGCATATCAGAAATTCGAACACTAATAGACGGAAATTTCATGAAATTCAAAATTTGGAATTTTTAAAAAATAATCGACACATCCCGATGTTTGTTATAATATAAAAAATATGTATCAGTCAAAACATAACTATATTTATATAACAGAATTTCTGTGACTAAAAAAGCGACATGTTTCGACCTATATATATGTCATTTTCAAGCTTACATAATTCCAAAATCCCATATTGAGGAAGATAATGTATAAGCAGCAGTTTTGATTAAACTTATGTAAAAGCAATAAAACCCAATATTAAAAGTAGTTCACAATAGAATAATTCTGAGGACCTAAAGTTGCATGCGCAGTATAATTTTGATTGGATTGGCAAGGTGAATAAGAACCTGGAAGGAACTGCCACGCCACGAACACACAGAGTGAAAGGGGAGTGAAGATACAGCTCCACGCATTCTTAACCTTGAAACTAGATGGAGGTGAGTGGTCAGCTTAAGGTTCCGGCCGTTTTACCTCCAAGAAAGAGCCTCAGGTACACTTTGAATAGGAGCCTGTGTGCGCTCCGCAGCACGTCTGGACGATTCCGGAATTTAAACCCAGATTTCCCGGTCGTCTAGTTTGCATCCGACTATACCGACAGAGCTATCCTGGCAACATCCCTATTTGGTATTAGATTTAATTTGGACACACGGAATTAGGCGTTGATAGTAATGTGTTAACTAACAACTGCAGTGAAGAGCAAAATAAAAAAGGAAAATTACGGCCGAAATCGGTACTTTCCTCACTCAAATTCTGCAACTGCAGGAACACTGAGCAGCAGACATTAATACGATTTTGAGTTTCACATGTTATATGTACAGTAGATCCTGCTACATAACGCGTGTGTTACGAAAAAGTCGTGAAGTTGGTACGCCTGAATCGCCAACATAAAAAAAAAACACGAATGACGATATCATCACTCCTGCAACCACCATTTCTGCACACTTCGCTTTCACAAAGCAGCAAATACAAGCTGCAATACAGCACTAGAAACAAAACCATAAACACTATTTTCGTTTTTCCCCATATTGTCCAATTCATGGACGTTAATAATCGGAATTTGTAAGTGTATAATAAATAACAACAGCACAGACCTTAAAGAAATTTCTAGAATGTATGCCTTGAAATTTCAATTGTATGCAGAAACAAAATATAAAAACACTTAACGCTTAAAAACTAAGATTAACCTGAATTATATTTAAAGACCCAGTCCGTACCGCGCAGTAAACACAATGCGTCTCGGTTATAAAAACCAGTCAGTTAATGCTGTATAGGGAAGTAACGGCTGTTTGTTCTGAGATCCACACAAAACACATAAATACACTGTGTGGGCAGAACGTAGAACTGTTGAATGTTAAACCTGGTGGTACATAAAGTAACCACTGGGACTTTACACAGTTGATCTGTGTATTATATACACGCGACCTAAGCAGAACTCAAAGCCTTCCATTGCAGATATTAGTTTGTACGTACCTATCTGTATTATTATTCTCGTTTTATTTAATTTATATCTGAAAATTGTTGCTTAAGCACTGTTTATGTACACGTTACCTTTCGTGGGCAAGTATTTCTAGGATTTATTTCCTTACCAAGCTTTACTTGTTACAATAGGTATACTAAAAATCCGTCAGATAGCCAACCATAATATAAATGTCTTTATTATATAAAAAGTATAGAGCAACTAGTTTCGGCTATTAACAGCCATCATCAAGTTAATCATTCAAAAACTTATTTCTTATCAAAATCTCTACATAGATAAAAAGGTGAAGGCCTTCACTTCACATTGTTGAATACATGGCTATGTCACTATTATACAGTATAAAATATTGGATAAAGGATATTTTAGTTAAAAGTTACATAGGATATGCCTAATTATTTCAATCGTCTTCAAGTTCGGTGGTATCACTTTATGTGTGTTGAGTTCGAGGACCTGTAGATAAGCTTATATGTTCTTCTTTCATATAATGTGATATTTCAATTGTCTCCTGTTATCGTTGAGGATCTTCTTATGCTGTAAGATATATAGTGTATTTATACTCTTACGTACTGTACTTCTATGGATGTTATAGGTGTTCAATTTATTCTTAACTTACGTTTTGTTTTGTTATTGTCTGGCTTGTTGCTATTACTTCCGGGTGGTCGTGCTGCCGGGCTGGTTTTTCCTGTTTTAGCTCCTTACTTTCTTNTTGTATAGAAAATAAGCAGTGCAGTGAAAAGTGTTGTGTTTACTCTGACAAAAGATTTAAATTTGTCGATTACATACACAACGGGATGATGATTCCTACATTTGAATTATAGATCGTGGTGTTGCGGTGTTTTCCAACAGAATGACGTTCATACCAAGTTTCGTTAAAATTGGTTAAGCGTTTCAAGAACGTCAAATGTGGAAATAGATATACACATACGAGACGGTGATTTCCGAAACGTTTTTTCTTCCCTTTTGGAAGTAACTTCGGTAAATAATGAAATCTTGCCGTCATGTTCTTGTTGATAAGTTGAACGTACGAGAAACCCCACAAAGACACGAACCGCACTTCGTACTCTTGCCAGAATGTAGTGTAGCCACGGCTGATGGCGCGACGTGCAAGCATTGCGGTAGAATTTTTGGGTGCGGTTTTAATACTCGTTCTCATTTTTCCATATCTTCTTGTCCTTATCACATGACTACGTTTTATTTAATTAAATTGAGTGTTATATCTTGTTTACTAAGCCCGTAGCATGTGATAGTGTCAATGGTACTAATCACATCCCACTCAAGTAAACGGTTTCTCTGCTTATGGAAATTAAACAACAAATATGAAAACATTTCACTTTAAATAACAATTTAATAAAGTGACGGTTTTATGGACTTTATCGTCCGAAAGATAAAATATTAAAAATTAAAATCACGACGTTTCGGAAGCTGGCTCTGCTTCTGTCCTCAGGGGAATGGAAAGGGAGAAGAGAAGAACACCTACTCTGTTGGGCCCCTTAGACGCAACTAGTCTCCATCACTGGACGGTCCAGTGATGGAGACTAGCTGCGTCTAAAGGGCCCAACAGAGTAGGTATTCTTCTCTTCGCCCCCTCCATTCACCTGAGGACGGAA
This sequence comes from Coptotermes formosanus, assembly GCA_013340265.1. Classification (NCBI taxonomy): domain Eukaryota; kingdom Metazoa; phylum Arthropoda; class Insecta; order Blattodea; family Rhinotermitidae; genus Coptotermes; species Coptotermes formosanus. The sequence continues at coordinate 270,276 of BLKM01000352.1, read as the reverse complement.
GCAGAGCCAGGTTCCGAAACGTTGTGATTTTAATTTTTAATATTTTTAATATTTTACTCTTCGGACGATGGATAAAGTCCATAAACCCATCACCACACAATAATATACACCGTCGTCAAAACCTTTTAGAATTTATAAATAGCACGGCTACGTATTTTGCGTCACACATCCTTCATTCAAAGCATTACTGAAACCACTAAGTTTTCCAATACACAATTTGTGACATAAATAAAGACTTTACACAACTCCTCCTCTTGTATTGCGTATACAGATATGGCAATAAACAGCCGTCAAATACTATAGTTTATTTTCGAAACCCCGATCACAGCTACATGTTTCGGCTTATATCAAGCCCTATAGTTGTATACAGCACGAAGACGCCTCAACAGCAGCCGAGCCATGTAGTAGTGATTGGGGTTTTTAACCCTTTAAAGATGAAGTGTATCTGTTTTAGATGAGGACTCAGTGCGTACCGCGCTGTAAACACTCTCCACTTCAGTTATAAAAACCAGTCTCTTAATGTTTTATAAGGCAAAAGTTGCTGTTTGTTCTGAGATCCGTACAAAACACATAAACGCAATGTGGGCACCACGTAGAATTTTTTAATGTTAAACCTGGTGGTACGTAAAGTTACCGCTAGGCTTTAAAAGGTTAATAACTAAGAGCTGCGTTTGATGGCTATTTATTGGTATGTTGGGACGTAATTTAGATTATGTAAGAGTATAACACTCAGTGAGGTTACGATATTGTGGTATGTTATCCTGCGTAATTTGGTACAGCAGGTTCCTCCGAAACGTCTTTTCTATCTACCACGCTATATGGTTTAACACATACCATAATACCGTATTCTTACCACTCCCCACCTTAAGAACCTTGTATCTCACGATCCATTTATGTTCAAGTAAGCGGCATCGCAAGAGATGCCGGTGTAAGATGCCATTACAGTCTTCAGAATACATTTGATTTCCACACTCAACGCCGATATGCACTCTGTCACGCACACATAAATGAACCTTCTATCAACGCACTTGTAGACAACGACACGGCCGTTAGTATTATACATGCACTGAGTTAAATCAACACAAGTGTCTTGCTGTAACAACACATGACAAGTGAGGTGTAGACGCTACATTAGCCAGCTTCTTATCTATCGAACACACACACATGCATCCATAGATATTTCCTTCCCTGTGACATGATTGTATATATCACACCAGCCACTGCCTGTTTTGATGACGCGTTAACAAAACTCGACAGAATCCAAGGACAAGGAGATGCATGCAGGATATCTGACGTACGATGCCAGTCGACCACGACACCTGTTGCCAGATGTACACGAGCTTGTAATATTGTTTTCATACAGCAGTTTGTCTCTGCCAACAAATGGCAACATCTAAACCTAAACTGTCGCCATCCTAAACCCCTTACAATCCTAAATCCTCTAAATATTACATACACTCTAATGGTACCAACAAACGCAAAACCATATACTGAAATTCGTTTACACATACAATAAACTACCACACGTTTCGGCCAATTTAGTGGACTGTACGGTAAACACTGTGCAGCGTTGTTTACCGTACACGCGCGCAACAACAGTAATAATAATAATAATAATAATTATAATTTGCTTTCACATTTATGCAGGGTGTTTACAATTATATACCTGAAACAGGCCATGTTTCTAGGGTATACAGTGTCGCAGCTGTTCTGTAGTTACAATGTATGCTACATGCAATGTTATTTCCCACGTCAAATCTTTCGTGCTTCTACATTAGCACTTCCCGCAGTGTGTGCGCTGTGCCCAGTATAGCTGTTTTCTGCAGTTCCTTGATATCGTGCTTTCCACTTATGTTACTCGGTATTTTCTGAAGGATTTTCAGACGGTTCCACTTGCTCCTATTATAACTGGCGTCACCTTTGTTTTTACATTCCACATGCGCTGTGTTTCTATTGGGGTTTTTATATTTTCGAATCTTCTCGGTTCCTTTCTTTATCACATTTCTGTCTCCCGGGATTGCTACGTCAATTTGCATACGTGTTCCTTCTTATTATCCCGGATTATGATGTATGGTTTATTGTTAGGGGTGGTTTTGTCGGTTTTCACTTGTTGATTCCATAATATGGTGACCTTACCCTCTTTACTGGTTTATTATTATTATTATTATTATTATTATTATTATTATTCGGAAGACATTACTGACCTGCTGCTCCTTTTAATAAATTGTCCAATATGTTGGAATTTGTAATTCACATAATCTGTCTCACTATTTGTAGACCAAATTCAGTCTCCATCAGCGTGAATTTATTAAATCAAAATCTACTGTCACCCTCCTTTTTGCGTGTGTTCATCTTGTAACTCCTCTGATTTGTTTTCAGCATCCAGTCGATGCCATTTACTCTTATTTCTGCAAAGCTGTTGGCCTTGTACTGCTCCTTGCTGAAACTAATAATTACAGACTCTCTCTACTGCTTACGTAAACCGGTTTCCTAGTAACTTGACCAACAGAATGTCACACGAGTCAGTTACTGTGAGGCTCGTTCATCGCCTGACACAGTGCTCCCTGATATGTCACAAGGATCAATTTTGGGACCACCCCTTTTAACATTCTCATTAATGACATGTGTAATATAGGCACATTTTCAAAATACATTTTTTTTGCAGAGCAAACAAATTTTTTTTAGGAAAATATTGGTGTAGTTCCCTAGCGAAAATGTCCTTACTTCAGTCTGATATAACCATATTTGTGGTTAGTGTATCCGTGTTAGCCGATCCCAGTGGCCGAGCGTTCTAAGGCGTAGGTCTGCGGCTAAGCGCTTGCTGGGATCGTGGGTTCGGATCTCACCGGTGGTAGGGATGTTTGTCTCGTGTGTGTTTGTGTGTGTGTTGTCGGGTAGAGGTCTCTGCGACGGGCCGATCCCTCGTCCAGATGAGTCCTACCGACTGTGGTGTGTGTTTGAGTGTGATCAAGTGAAAATAAAAACAACCTCGACACCTGCTGTGAACAAGTAGGTAGAAGAGGGAAGGACTACGAAAAGAAACGTATCCGTACTAACACGGCAAAGTACACCAACTTGGTCTATTTTCAGTACAAACTATATCAGTCTTACATTATAAGGACTGACGTCATCAAATATCTGAGAGTACTTACTGATTCCAACCTGCATTTTCACGATCATGTTGACCATATACTTTCCTCAGGCAATGTGTTCTTTAGCTTAACCTTTTAAAGCCTAGCGGTAACTTTACGTACCACCAGGTTTAACATCAAAAAATTCTACGTGGTGCCCACATTGCGTCTATGTGTTTTGTACGGATCTCAGAACAAACAGCAACTTTTGCCTTATAAAACATTAAGAGATTGGTTTTTATAACCGAAGTGGAGAGTGTTTACAGCGCGGTAGGCACTGAGTTCTTATATATAAAACAGATACGCTTCGTCTTTAAAGGGTTAATTCACACTGTTAAGTTTTCTGTTCCTCTCTGCTGTGTTTTACACTAGTTAGGTATATTTTAGAACATGTCTCTGTTGGCGTGTAAGTCAATTGCTTCTACTGACGCCAATGAGCTCTAAGGCATCCAGCAGAAGTGCCTGTCCCTTTGTCACAACCGTTTTTTCGTTCATGTACTGCGTAACCATGCAAATCGTTTAGCTCTCGTTAGCGTTCATACTCTAGGTACTAGGAAAGGCCACCTAGAAGTGTTTGCCCTTCCTTATTCATGTTTCAAATTGACTGAAATTCTGCCCTTATTTTTTTTTTAAATTGTCAGCTTTCATGTCAACTCGAAACCTCAAACATTTTACTTTGTTTAATGGCTGTTTCAGAGGTCTCTACTGTCCCCTGCTGCTGCTGCCAACTGTACAGACATTGCTGTATTCAGAGAAAACTCATTCTGATTAACGAGATTTACTGACTACGCTAATTGTTATTTCTGTCGTGTTTAGTGTGTGTTGTGTAGGGGGCAGCCTCTGCGACGGACTGGTCACTCGTTCAGAGGAGTCCTACTGTGCGTGTGTATTCTGTGTAATCTAGAAACCTCAAAAATGAGTCGGCCTAGGGCCGAATGGGAGTGTAGCGCCACAGAAAAAAAAACTATTATTCATAAATTATTTATTTGGTTGTTACTTTTAAAACCGCCGACTGCCTTACAAGGACAGAATATCATGCAGTGACAGACAGCGTCTCAAGAGTTGGGTGGACCCTCTGACACGATACTACAAAGGAAAAAACCGATACAAGCTTGGACGAAGCGTAGATAATACCTAAAACTGATGTTACACAAATTGTGTTCGAAGATGTAGATTGGATATATCTGGCTCAGGATAGGGCGTCATGAACTATGGGGTTATGAAAACTGCATGGAATTTCTTAGCATCTGTGCGACTCCTACTTGAATAGTAAGGTCTTCGGGGACACGATGTCACGTCAAGTGACGAACAGCATGTGACAGCCCCAGATCCCTTGACTATCCGCTGCTCGGGAAGGAATCTGCTCCAAACCGTGAATGAACTAAACCCTCTCCCACTCTGATAACTTTTCACATCCTTTTGCATGGAAAGAAAGTACAATCCTGCGCTTGCTCGGTGCCTCCCTCCTAACCTGTACACCCACTAAATCTAGTCCATACATCGCTAATTCTCAAGACGAAGCGTATCTGCTTTATATAAGGACTCAGTGCGTACCGCGCTGTAAACACTCTCCACTTCGGTTATAAAAACCAATCTCTTAATGTTTTATAAGGCAAAAGCTGCTGTTTGTTCTGAGATCCGTACAAAACACATTAACGCAATGTGGGCACCACGTAGAATTTTTTAATGTTAAACCTGGTCGTATGTAAAGTTACCGCTAGGCTTTAAAAAGTTAAAGACGAAGCGTATCTGTTTTATATAAGGACTCAGTGCGTACCGCGCTGTAAACACTCTCCACTTCGGTTATAAAAACCAATCTCTTAATGTTTTATAAGGCAAAAGTTGCTGTTTGTTCTGAGATCCGTACAAAACACATAAACACAATGTGGGCACCACGTAGAATTTTTTAATGTTAAACCTGGTCGTATGTAAAGTTACCGCTAGGCTTTAAAAGGTTAAAGACGAAGCGTATCTGTTTTATATAAGGACTCAGTGCGTACCGCGCTGTAAACACTCTCCACTTCGGTTATAAAAACCGGTCTCTTAATGTTTTATAAGGCAAAAGTTGCTGTTTGTTCTGAGATCCGTACAAAACACATAAACGCAATGTGGGCACCATGTAGAATTTTTTAATGTTAAACCTGGTGGTACGTAAAGTTACCGCTAGGCTTTAAAAGGTTAAATGTTACAAATTACCCTACGGAATTAACGTCTTTTGTGGGACTGTACTTGTTAAGAAAGTGAGAAATTTCTTCAGAATGGATATTACAACTAATAGCAAAGGCATCCTAACGGCATGTAGATAAAATGGTAGAAACTGCCGTCCACCTTTAGCCAGACAATCCTAGAATTCTTGCGGAATCTGGGGAAGCCTGACATCTACTTGTGGAGAAGCTTGATCCCACAGACTTCTTTACGTCGCTTCAGTGTCGTCTATAATTATCTTCAGTGCATTCTCTGGCGACAGAGTACGCAACATTTGGGCTGTATACAAAGAAGTTAGTTTCGTATACATTGCAATTGTCTATTGACAATAAATACTGCTGGTATATTTATTTGAGGTCATCAACATGTCGGAGTATTTTAGGCGAAATGTAGGCGTAGACTCTGAAGATCTAAGAATTTATAACGGAAACATTGTGGTTTTACCAACCGTTTATAAAATACATTTAGTAACCCATATCTAACCCATGCTCGAAATTTGATTTACAGCGCAAACTACGGAGTACGGTATTAGAACTGATCTTAGAAGGAATATAATTTAAAAGCTGTGAATTGGATCCATCTGGCTCAGCGTCGGGTCCACCAGTGACGACGTTCATGAATTCGGTAAGGTATTTTAAGATGTGACAAAGTATACGTAGTGTGGACGATGGACCCGGACAGTTCCAGATATTGCCGGACAGATGGCGTTCAGGCCAGTTTTAGTACAAAATTTTGGAAATCCCGCCATTTTTGCGGATATTCTCCCCCGAAGTCTCCGGTTGCAAGGTTTTTTCCTAACACACACACACACACACACACACACACACACACACAGTTCTATAATCATATAATAAAACCTACAAATATTTTAAGTTCCCTTGTAGCCGTCTGGATATTGAGCATTACATCACATTAACCCTTTAAACACGAAGCCCATCTGTTTTATACAAGGACTCAGTGCGTACCGCGCTGTAAACACTCTCCACTTCGGTTATCAAAACCAGTCTCTTAATGTTTTATAAGGCAAAAGTTGCCGTTTGTTCTGAGATCCGTACAAAATACATAAATGCAATGTGGGCACCACGTAGAATTTTTTAATGTTAAACCTGGTGGTATGTAAGGTAACCGCTAAGCTTTAAAAGGTTAATAAAAATAACAATTTTTATGTACAACCTTACGCAATTGTACGTTATTTAACTTTCAAATCCCTTTCTTTCTTAGTTTTAAATTTTAAATTTACTTTGTTTCTTATTCTTTCTCTCTTCTACCTACTTGTTCAGAGTAGGTGTAGAGGGTTTTTGTAATTTAACTTCATCACACTCAGACAAACACCACAGTCGGTACGACTCCTCTGGAAGAGGGATCGGCCCGTCGCGGAGACCTCTACCTAACAACACAAACACTCTACAAGACAAAAATCCATGCCCCCGGTGGGATTCGAACCCGCGATCCCAGCAAGCGCTCGGCCGCAGACCCACGCCTTAGACCGCGCGGCCACTGGAACCGGATTTCACATTACTGAACTGGTATACACGGCACAACGACGGGTAAGGCTAGCATTCTAGTGGCAAGAGGGAACGCCCATGTAGACTGTGTGAAGAAGACACCTTTAAAAGCTGGCCCGCAACTAGGCAACAAATCCCTCACATTTAATTACAGAAGAAAGTTCATCACCTTGATCACAACAGCCAGCCACTGGACCTTACCATGACCCACATAACTCCAGTCCACCTTCAGCCCTCTCCGAGGCAATGTTTTTCATTTCGCAACTGGTTTCTTCCTAGGGCGAAAGGTTGCCAGCGGCGTTATTTAGACAATCATATTAAAATAATGCCGATGCCAGTGGCCGCGCCGTCTAAGGCGTCGGTCTGCAGCCAAGCGCTTGCTGGAATCGTGGGTTCGAATCCCACTGGGGCATGGATATTTGTCCCTTGTGACCGTTTGTGTTGTCAGGTAGAGGTCTTTGCGACGGGCCGATCCCTCGTCCAGAGGACTCCTACCGACTGTGGTGTGTGTCTGAGTGTGATCAAGTAAAAATAAACAACCTCGACACCTACTGTGAGTAGGTAAAAGAAGGAAGGACTACGAAACGAATATTAAAATAGAGACTACGTAAGAGATGAATAACAAATATTGACGTAATTATCCGTGCTAGGAAAGGGTGACCAACCTACTTTACACATTTAATCGAAAGCAGCATTGACCACTATGTATTGCCTTACTGAGCACAACTGTGGTGTATCTTTCTGCGTGATATACCCGTCGTTACTGACACCGTACAAAGGAACGTGTGCCCTTTATCACATAAAATCACAGAACAAACAGTTCGGGGGGATCTTCATAACTATTGCCTACATTAATTAAAGTAAATTCCACTCACATGTATAAGGTTCCTTCCTCATTTCTCAGTTTATTAAAATAAACACATGAACACGGAGAAATAATAGAGTTCAAACAACAGTAAACATTAATTTACCAGACATATTGAATCAGTGTACGGGGATTAAAAAATTATGCAAAGACCCAGTTATTGGAATAACATTTCATCACCAACACAAACTTTCGAAAAACGTGACTAACCCTCCTCTCAAATAAGGACAGCAGTGCTTTTAGAACCAGTCTTTGGGATACATGCTAAGCCCTTGAAACACGAAATTAATCAAAATATTATATAATAATTCAGTAGTAGGTATAGGGACTAGACTACGGGATGGACGATCTGGGGTTCAAATCCCGGCAGGGGCAAAATAATTTTCTCCCCTCCAAATCTTCCAGATAAGCTCTGGGGACTAACCGGCCTCCTATAACAGGGTTTCCTTCCCGGTGGAAAAGCGGCCGGGGTGTAAAGTCTGCCACTCACGACCATCTAATGCCAAGGTTAAGAATGACTGGAGCTATACCCCTATTCCCCCTATACGCCTTCATAGTGTGGACAATGTAAATTTTCTTTTACATTTTACCTCCCAGAGAAGAGGTGGTCGCTATTACAAATACAAAATGGTTAATATTTAGCGACTTAATCGGCATTCACTGTCGGAATCACAGGTAAAGCAGTGCCATTACAGGTCTGGACAGGCCCTGAGGGTTCCAGGAGGTTGAGGTTCCCAGATTTCAAGACAGTCGGCACTTGGAGGTGGTAAGGTTGTCAGCCATAGGCACCGGCCGCCTTTATCCCCCAGGAAATATTCCTGGTTCTCATTTCTGTTAGAGGCTGAGTCGACCCCAGGGCCATCGTGCGGCCGATATGATTATGTCAATGAAAATTCCAGTGACACCATCGGGAATCGAACCTACGACCTTCCGGTTTGTAGCGCAGTGCCTCAACCAATAGGAAATATACAAATACACGCAGGACTGTTAAGCACGTGCTACGTTAGTAACCACTCTGCTTTAAAGGTTTCTTTTTTTTAGTTTTCCGCTGAAGAAACAATCAATAGCGGTGAATTTTATACAGAAAATCGTATTGCATTTTTTAATATTTAATCGATTTTTAAAGCACCGTCATTCGTTTATTTATGTGAAAGAAAAAATTTAAACCATTTTATTCCCTTTTATATATAGTCATTCTAGGCTTGGAATACGAGAAAACGTGAGGTAAACACTACAAACGTATCAACAACAATTTCAAAAATGATGAAAACAAAAAAGCAGACTCCATTAATATAATTGCCTATTATGGGCTTGTGTTCATCGTTTTGTGAAGCAAAATACCCTGAAGCACCCGAGCTATCGCGTTTTTAAACCTCGTCCATCTGCCTAACCAAATAAATGCACTGAACCACGGTTTGCATCAGGCGTGGCCCATGGTTTGGCTGTAGGCGTCGCTTACGTCAGCTCTGCGGGCTACCCAACTTTATCCATGTAAAAGAGTAAATACTCAATTTGTCTCAGGTTTGTACACGAAAGAAGATTAATGGTACATAACCAATACGGTCTTCAATAAATGTTCTGAACTCAACACAACACAGGCCCACTAGCTGTCTAGCTGCCTAAAGCCGAGTCCTGCTTGAGATTTAACAGTCACTCGCGTACGCAACAAATTCCCCACATTTGAAAGAAGTCGAATGTTCATCACCTTTATCACAACAGCCCGACTATTTACCCTATCCTGAGCCATACGTATTCAGGCCACACACTCCCATAATCATTTTAGCATCAATTTTAATATTATACTCCACTCCGTCCCTATTTTCTTCCTTTCGGGCCTTCCAAGCAATATTCTGTGCATCATATTAGAGCACCCATGCGTGCTACAATGTACACCCATCTCACAGTGAGCTACTGTACACAACAAAATAGTTCTAAAGCTATTTCATTAAACTTTTAAAGCCTAGCGGTAACTTTACGTACCACGAGGTTTAACATTAAAAAATTCTACGTGGTGCCCACATTGCGTTTATGTGTTTTGTACGGATCTCAGAACAAACAGAAACTTTTGCCTTATAAAACATTAAGAGACTGGTTTTTATAACCGAAGTGGAGAGTGGTTACAGCGCGGTACGCACTGAGTCCTTATATAAAACACGCTCCGTCCTTAAAGGGTTAATATTACTTTAATCTTACGTGTAATTAATTTATATTTATAGTGCAGGTATACCTAAAACACGTAGTTTGGGTATGTTTTGTTGCACGTTGATGAACATCCATCAAAAACTGTTGTGCAGCCACACAGGGTCAGTGGCCGGGTTTCTATCTACAACTGGTGTGGATATATGACCAAGCAAGCATGCAATGACATCACAGTTACGTACCGTTCGTGAATCCAGAGGGCAAAACTGCGGTAAATAGGAAAATGTCACGCAAATTAGTACCTACCCCTTGACTGCTGGTCCATACGGGGATGTATTGGCCATCGCAAGAGCCTTGTAGCGCGCTTGTTCATCGGTGGGTAGAACAATGTCTACCGATCGGGAGCGAAGTGTAACCTGCGGTACTTGCAGGGTCAAAACTTGGTCCAGTTCCTCTGTCTTATTGCTGGAAGACACTTTGGCAAAACACGAATCCACAGATGCAGCACGGTCTCTCTTCAACTCAGGAACTTTAAGATAAATTTCACTCACTATTAAACCAACGCCACTCTCAACGCCACTGCCGACGCTTCCACCACTGACCGCGTCACTGCCTTCTGAAGTCACGTCAGAAATATTTTCTAAAGAATTAGTCCCAGGTTCCACAACGAAAAACGCTTCCTGTCTTGCCAATTTTGGCGATGTTATTGAACGCCGTCTTAAAGGGGGTGTGCCGGGACCCGCTTCTTCACCCCCAGTGGGGCAGTCTACCGAAGGTGAACTTGGAGAATTGGGGGACAGAGTCACTCGGATGCTACACTGAGTCTTTGGTGTGTTCACTTCGATACTGTCATCCTTTGAGCTCATATCGTCCTCGTCATCCCAATCACTGGAGGAAGTGTCACTGTAACTTAACGACCTCGCCTGATTCTGGTGATCTTGCACCGAATCATCAGCTTGATCACCGGCCTGAAGTCTTAAGAATTCCTCTACACAAGCACAGTGAAAGCACACTGCAGGCATTTTGTCACCGGATGATCTCCGTCTTTGAAATCTTCTTGGGACTTCCAGATACATGGCTGAATCTTCACTGCCACCTGAATCAAAACTCTTAGACCGTTGATTCACAAACTGAGGAACTTTCAGGAAACCCATGGTTCCCCCTGCGGCACCACAGTCCTTCTCTTCGACCACTTGTTCTGGATTGCGTTTGGCTTCCAATTGGATCTCATCAAAGGAGGCTGAACGAACTTGTTTGGGAACTTCTAAACTACTCTGAGTTTTCATCTCGGCCCCAGTTGGAGTTCGTGACCGTTTGAACGTCGTTCGAAGACGTTGCATGCTGTGAAAGCAACCACTGAAGATGTTAACGTGTGGGGTAGCGGTGGTGAAGGCAGCCCCAGATGGGTACCGGACCGCCTAAGTGACCCCAAAGTAAGGGGTTCCTGGTGTTGAACTGTGTCGTTGGGTGATGCCGTGGTGACGTATTGGCAGCCATCATCATCGTCTTCTTCTGCTGCTGCTTCTGATGATGATGATGATGACGATGATGGTGCTGAGATGGTAAGCTTCATGTAACCGACACTGCAATTAATAACACTTTTTGCACTGACAGCAGATTAATACAAATTTCAAGTTTGTGTTTCACAGTCCAGTTTTTCAAATACGCTAATCGCAGTTTGGGTCTAATAAACATTCCCTCTGACTTATGCAAGGAAAAGGTTCCGCAAAGCGTTATCTCAGCCGAAAATTATGCACGTCGGAAACTGCCGTACGAGTGTATGCATTTTACGAAACAGAACACGCGAGCTACGCGTTACGCAGTCTACTCGCGCGTGTTCCGTCACTAAAGCATTCCATTTACCTGATAACGTTAACTTCTTCACGTAAATTTAAATTTATCTTCCGCGGGGGGGGGGGGGCTCTTCTTAAATTCGGATCCGCCTTAAGTTCAAATGCTGTGTTGCTCTGGAAGGATCCGTACAGCTACAGTGACTGTTTGGAGAGGCGGAGTAAGATGATACGATGTAACAAGGTGCTACAGCAACCATAACAAACTATGGGGTGGCCAAGGTGTTTCGGAAGCATTGTAGATAACCTTATCAGCGCTTCATACCAGAGTACGCTTACATTTCTCAGTTCTGTGTGTCGACATTTAGACGTAACACTCCACAACTTGTCGCGACGGTCAAATAAGACTTTCTTTAACTTTTTAAAGCCTAGCGTTAATTTTACATACCACAAGGTTTAACATTCACAAATTCTACGTTCTGCCCACATTACACTTATGTGTTTTGTACGGATCTCAGAACAAACAGCAACTTTTGCCTTATAAAACATTAAGAGATTGGTTTTTATAACCGAAGTGGACAGTGTTTACTGCGCGGTACGCACTGAGTCCTTATATAGAACAGATACGCTTCGTCTTTAAAGGGTTAATTACCACAAAACACAATGGGATGCGTAACAGAATTTATTTACATGTACGATCAGATACCTAATACCTCGCAGTGATGCGTGATTTCAGGCTTCCACCGCGCTGTAGGTGAGATCTGCCCTCTTTTGGGTTGTTACGCAGCGTTGACTGGTAGTTCTGTACCGACGTTTCGGGAAAAACCTATCCGTCCCATCTTCAAGAAATGCTTTCTTCTTGGGCTTCTTGAGCCTTGAAGATGGGACAACTAGGTTGTCTCGAAACGTCGGTACAGAACTACCACTCAACACTGCGTAATATTCCAGAACAGCGCACATCTCAAATCTTAGTGAATTATAAAAATTTCTAGAACTAATTTCAACGCTGCAGAAGGCAAACAATTAGCTTTCCCGATTTTTGTGACAGTTTAACACACACTGTTTTATAATCAGTGTTATGTCACGTAACGGGCTGTAACGGTCAACTTAACAACGGGACATATTAGATAACGATTGTGGTAATACTAGCGACAGATGTTGCGGTCGAGGGTTTAATAATGTGCAGAGCTGTAGCTGTCCAAGCCAGGAGGATACATAGGGCGACGGGCGCGGCAAATCTGTCTCCCACAGGGATTCGATTCCCGGACCGTCCAGCCCGTAGCGAGTCACTATACCGACTGAGCCATCGCAGACCACATAAAGAAGAGATACAAAATTTTAAAACACAAAGATTCGGAAACAGCACCTGTTGACATAAAAGAAAAGTTTCTACTCAGATGATCCCCCAAAAAGGGGCTAGAATTATAACTGGACCGAGCCTTCAATGAGGTTATTTCTTTCTAAGATGCTCAAATAAAGAGAGACGTGATGAAAGTAAAAGAACCAGTTTGTAAAAAGCAAGTTTCGTGATATGAATGAGGATAGGCAACATCCAAAATAGTGGCCATGTTTATCGCAAACAACAGCACTCAGACAAGCTGAAACTTAGTGCAATCTGCTATTATGCAAGACAAGTCACAAGTGCCTGAAAATAAGGATTTATTCATCCGTTTAATGACTATAACAAGTGTGCGGAGATGCAGACTAGCCTTGAATATCAAGTCAACAGGAGGTGTGGGGACAGCAGTCCAAGCAACGACTCTCCCTCTTTGTTTTTACAACCATTTTATTGCGTTTGCTTAACAGACAAAACATCCGAGAAGGAGAAACTTTTCACTTCCTTATTTAGTCTGCAAAGCGAGTCGTTCAAACACAAGGAGACTCCAGTTTATCGCTGACAGTGATCACGTTTTTCACAGAGAATTTGCACAATTCTGTTTGAAATTCTACATATCACGGCCAAAAAACATGTAAAGAAATTCTTACAATTTAATTTCTCGAGTAGGTGTCAACCTGCGACACCCCCCAAAGAAGATATCTAATTCGCGTAACGCAGTACCCTGTGAGGATTCGCCTTTACTAAAGAAAAAACTCGCTGAGCCCGGTTAAAACGATATCACTATATAGGACACCTCATATAGAGCGTCAGATATTCTGTGGTACTAATTATTTCGTCACAGTTAACCATAACATTATACTCCTCAGTTATAACAACACTCGTTTATAACGACACAAAATATTCAGTCCCTTGCATGACGTTATAACCGAGTTCGTCTGTACTTTCAGTTAATGGTTTGAGGCGTTTAGCTAATTTAAATCACATATACAGTCGAAATCGTTTATAACGTCATGAAAGGGACGGAATATTTAATGTCGTTATACACGAGTGTCGTTATAACCGAGCAGTATATGTTATGGTTAACAGTGAGGAATTAATTGGTACCATAGAATATCTGACGCTATAGACGAGGTGTCGTATAAACCGATGACGTTATAAACGGGTTCGACTCTATATAAAAACCTGTTTCCCACGTCACACACAACACATTGCGTCGCATTCAAAGAGACTCCCGGTTAATGCTTTTTAACCTTTTAAAGCCTAGCGGTAACTTTACGTACCGCCAGGTTTAACATTAAAAAATTCTACGTGGTGCCCACATTGCATTTATGTGTTTTGTACGGATCTCAGAACAAACAGCAACTTTTGCCTTATAAAACATTAAGAGACTGGTTTTTATAACCGAAGTGGAGAGTGTTTACAGCGCGGTACGCACTGAGTCCTTATATAAAACAGATACCCTTCGTCTTTAAAGGGTTAAGGAAATAATCCCCGTCTACCTAACAATTTTAAAGGACAAAAACACATTTTGTATGGCAAAACTGTTAATTAAACTCCTTTCTTACAGCATTATGCAAGCGAGTCCTTCAATGACCATGCAGAGACTTTCAACAACGAACTTCAAATTTTGCATAATAATTCACGGCATAATTACCTTTCTCATTTGCATGCCGTCCTTTCGTCCTTCCTTTGTTCGAATTAATTAAGCCCAAACAGCGCCGTGTTTCCTAGTCTCGACGAATAATACCGAGCTGTGTTAACAGCAGTATTATTCTATATTGGCCACTGGTCTGCGCAAAAGGAGACGGCAGAAAACAGGTGGTGGGGAAAGCAAAACACTGTGCTCAGACACTGGCAGCAAAAAAGAGTTACTTGTATAAATGGTAAAAGATATATTTATCTCCGTTTCCAATTCATAACCAGAGCATCCAGGCGTAGGAGTGAACGGAAGTGTAACTCCACTCGTTTTTAACCTCCGCACCAAATGGAGGTGACCCTCTTCATTCCCCGGCAGTTTTACAATAGGGAGAGAACCCTGAATATCAATTGATGGGAGCAAGGGTTGATCATGTGGTCAGTATAGACGCTACAGAGAAGATAAAAATATTCTTCTTTTCCGAAAATCAAACCAGGATCCCTCAGTCACATACGCCGTTTTGTACTCACTATACGACATGGGGAACACTAAGAGCTACTTGTTGTCAAATATACTAATAAAATAACACGCTTAATTTTAATTGTTATATGCACTACTTCGTCGGTTTCCTCAAAACCAGATCTATCAATTTCTTTATTATTTACCGACACTGTCACTATTTTCAGACGGTCAAACATCTAACAGTAACTTAAAACACTTCCAAATAACGTGTCGATCTCAGCTCGACGTTGGAACTTCAAGACTCCATGAAAGGCAACGAAAGGTGAGTGATTTCTTGTTCACATGAGTGTCGTCTTCTCCAGAGTGACTCCGCTCCATGGAGGTAGAAAACATTACCTCAACATTACCTCAACATTACCACATTACCTCAACAAGCCAGAGCAATTTTAGTTCTGACACACGTCGTGGAGAATACAGATTTCAAAATTTCCTATTGGCTCTTCCATTACCTACCTACCTACCTACCTGCCTACCTGCCTGCCTGCCTGCCTGCCTGCCTGCCTATCTATCTATCTATCTATCTATCTATCTATCTATCTATCTATCTATCTATCTATCTATCTATCTATCTATCTATCTATCTATCTATCTATCTATCTATCTATCTATCTATCTATCTATCTATCTATCTATCTATCTATCTATCTATCTATCTATCTATCTATCTATCTATCTATCTATCTATCTATCTATCTATCTATCTATCTATCTATCTATCTATCTATCTATATATCTATCTATCTATATATCTATCTGTCTGTCTGTCTGTCTGTCTGTCTGTCTGTCTGTCTATCTATCTATCTATCTATCTATCTATCTATCTATCTATCTATCTAACTAACTAACTAACTAACTAACTAACTAACTAACTAACTAACTAACTAAGTAACTAACTGCCTACCTACCTAACTGCCTGCCTACCTACCTACCTACCTACCTACCTAACTAACTAACTAACTAACTAACTAACTAACTAACTAACTAACTCCATGGAGCAGAGGCCTTCTTGAGAAGCTAACAGTTTCTCAGCTAGTCAAGAAATTCCCCGCATTTTATAGAACCCGGAGGTTCATTACCGCATTCACAAGAGCCCGCCACCTGTCCCTATCCTGAGCCAGCTCAATCCAGTCCCCTTTTCCGTAGCTGGGGTCGTAACAAAGAATCGGTCCAGGTCCGAGGCTATGTAGGCTGTTTCGTAAAATCATAATTTTTTTAGGGTGAGGAGATGTTCGCACCTCGCCCAACCCCGAAGCTGAAGGATCACCCCTTGTCCAATTTCCGTGACCGCTTATTCAATGTATTCGCAGCTACCGTCCATAACTGGAAGCCGTTCCTCCATCCGCAACCTGAGGACGCGCCATGCCGTGGTGACAGGGGCCCACTTAACACGGGCTCACCCATTATCTCGCCCTTTAAATAAGAGCCCGTTTCTCAGCTCAAGTACCTTATATCCTCCAAAACCTTTCATTTTGGAGCTCAGTTCACTTGCCCAAATATCCAAAGATTTTATCTTATTTCCCAGGAATTTTTCAACGTCTCTTGACTTTTCTTGTACCACGCCTTTTACAAGGCATTCTTTTTATCTGATTTCGGACATGGCTGAACAAGGTTCTCCAGCTCCGTGGCGTCTTATTGCGTGGATCAAAAGGAATTCGATATGTTGAATTGATCTCTGCTTTCTGTTGCACTCATATCCCATTCGCTTAAGGCTCTGGAGCTACGGGCTTACACTACGCTTGCGAGAAAAGCTCTCCCTGCGTGTAAAATTGTTCTTCACCCCACCCTTGTCTGTACATTTGCATAATTACACACAGGACAATATTAACTCTTGCATAAATCTTACCCCTTTAGCCCTTTAAAGAAGAAACGTGTGCGTTTTATATAAGGATTCACTGCGTACCGCGCAGTAAACACTATTCTCGGTTATAAAAAACAGTATTTTAATGTTGTATAAGGCAAAAGTTGCTGTTTGTTCTGAGATCCGTACAAAACACATGAACGCAATGTAAGCGGCGTGTAGAATTTTTCAGTTTTAAAACTAGTGGTATGTAAAGTTACCGCTAGGCGCTAAAAGGTTAGTAACACTTGGGTTTAAATTCCAACTACTTCCCAGGACGGGTTTTGAATGTCTAGTGACCTTAAACCATTCACGACAGTACGCTGAATTGCAGCGGGCAACGTACAGAAAATTAAAAATCTGTACACTGCACCGAGGCTGGCGTTTAAGGTTTAACTTTAGATTTCATATCCTTTATGTTCCAGTTATCAAAGTGTACAACACAAAAAACCACTGGTACATCAGCCCAGTGAGTAAGATTAAAAATAATTAATCACGTAACATTTTATCACATGTATTTACACAGAAATTTAATAAGGGCCCCCCCCTCTGATAAAACACTTGATAGCGGAAACATTTTGGTGGTGCAAATTTCTATCATATGAAATAATGTACCAATATGTGGTTGATGGTCTCATTTATTCTAATAACCGCCTTGTACAAATGTTTACATTTCCCACATTATCCTTTAACCCTTTAAAGACGAAGCGTATCTGTTTTATATAAGGACTCAGTACGTACCGCGCTGTAAACACTCTCCACTTCGGTTATAAAAACCAGTCTCTTAATGTTTTATAAGGCAAAAGTTGCTGTTTGTTCTGAGATCCGTACAAAACACATAAACGCAATGTGGGTACCACGTAGAATTTTTTCATGTTAAACCTGATGGTATGTAAAGTTACCGCTAGGCTTTAAAAGGTTAAAGACGAAGCGTATCTGTTTTATATAAGGACTCAGTACGTACCGCGCTGTAAACACTCTCCACTTCGGTTATAAAAACCAGTCTCTTAATGTTTTATAAGGCAAATTTGCTGTTTGTTCTGAGATCCGTACAAAACACATAAAAGCAATGTGGGCACCACGTAGAATTTTTTCATGTTAAACCTGATGGTACGTAAAGTTACCGCTAGGCTTTAAAAGCGCAGTAGTACGTACAAGCACCGCCTCATGTAAAATTCAAGAATCACGCATTTTGCCCACATGCAGCGTATACACACACATATATATAATATATATATATATACATATTACGGGATCGCACACGTTAAAAAAATATATATAGCCTATGTGTCTCGTACGTCTCACAACAAATGGCGATTATTTCCGTAACAGCACTGAGAGGTTGGTATCGGTAGTGTAGACGCAGTACGTCTCCCGAGAGGTATGGACTGAAATTTTAAATATTATTCAGACAAATTTTAGGCTTCAGAGGATTACCAGCACAGAATGTTGCTGTGTGGTTGTTAGCCATCATCGGTGTTTGGGAGGTGCACCAGCACCAGCAAATTTCTAAGGGATAATCTACACTACGTGACAGCTGTTACCTTCAACACAGTTTCCAAATAACCGTTCGGACACTCACCATAAAATCCGAGCCTACTCAGCTGAAATGGCATCACTAAATAACAATGTACAATAATTATTTTAGGCTTTATCTACAGTCGGATAATTTCAGCACATCTTCACACGCAAATCACATTTTACCAAAAATGTTCTACCATGAAATTTTCACTCTTCTGGGATGTCACGTGGCGTAGATTGGTATTTATCTACGGATGTTTCGGGACAACCTATCAGTCCCATCTTAAAGGATGAATGGGACCAATAGGTTGTCCCGAAACGTCAGTAAATAACAACCAATCTACGCCGCGTAACATCCCAGAAGAGGAAAGATCTCATTCAAGCAGCGGCGGAAGCCTGAAATCATGCATGGCCTGTCACAAATCATTTTTAGTTCCAAAAACACGCAGTTGTTTTAAAAGAACGCGAGATATCACTCATGCATTGGACAGGAAAGGGTAAATCGTGTACGGATTGGTCGACAGAGCGCCATATCATATCCGTCCAGCTAGCGTCTGGCTTCTTGTGTGTTACGTTCTGATCCTACACTTTCAAAATGGTGTGAGACACAACACACTCAACTTGGGATAGGAATTCTAAAAACCAATGTTCGTCAGAATCAGTTATTTTCATTTGTAGGAGACACAAAAGCTGTTCAGTTTGTTGTTCCGTATAATCGATCGTTGCCATCTGTCAACAGCATTAAGGTGTTCGTTATTATTCTAGTACATACATAAAACAAATTTACATAAAAGCTTCAATATACAACCTAAGAACGTGACGAGAAATTCAAATGGCGATTCATTCATTTGCTGACAATTCCGAAATTAATTCATGAGAAATATAAGAAACCTGATTGGTAGGCTACAAGCTTCCATGCAGGATTGTTATCAGTTTCCTCGGCAGAACAGCAATAATTTATTGCCGTAATAACGCCGAGGCAAGCAGCGAAGCATATGACCGCCTACACTAAAGACGGCGCAACGTAAGCCATAACAACAATTTATTGCTTCAGTCTACTTTCTGCTTTACTGTGTCAATTAATAATCTAACATTCCGTTATCCAACCCTTCGAAATTTAAGCACAGGAAAATAAAAAGAAGAAGATGGAAGAGGGAGAAGGGTGGAGGAAAGGATACGGATGAAGAGGAGGAGTAGAAGGCAGAAGGAGGATGGAGGAGGAGGAGGAGGATGGAGGATTACAAGTGCAGGGAACGTGACAGCCTGTATTTATTAAAGACACTTTACATGAAATATGTGAGGGCCCTGAAGGTTTTCCAGCAGTGCCCATTCGTCCTTCTTCTAAAGGTAGGTAAAGACAGAGTAAAGTGTTGGGAAGTGAACACAAACGGTGGCAGGCTGGCTGATTTCAGCATGCAACACGAGTCTGTAAGCAAATTTTTATGCAAATTCCGTCGACACAGCTGTTTATTTATGTTACTCTTGGACCCTCTTAGTATATGGTAACATGTTTCGACCCACATTTACGCCATCTTCCAGCTAATATATTACATAAAATAAAATGCAATTAATTACAATTAATATTGGTCTCAGCATGACCTAACTGCAGGTCGAAACATGTTGGCCACATACTCTAAAATATCTGTAGTATTAATAAACGGCTGTTTATGGAAATTACGTACTAAATTTGGGATACAATAAAGCACACATAGGGATGTCTAAGATGTTGTGCATTTCACTTGTCGCGGAATGCCAAAACACGTACTTAATCCTTTAAAGACGAAGCCTATCTGTTTTATATAAGGACTCAGTGCGTACCGCGCTGTAAACACTCTCCACTTCGGTTATAAAAACCAGTCTCTTAATGTTTTATAAGGCAAAAGTTGCTGTTTGTTCTGAGATCCGTACAAAACACATAAACGCAATGTGGGCACCACGTAGAATTTTTAAATCTTAAACCTGGTCGTATGTAAAGTTACCGCTAGGCTTTAAAAGGTTAATCAAATAATAAAGCTATACTTTAACATACAAGACAATTAAAGCAGAAAAATTATATGTCGTGAGAAAGAGAAGTAACTGTGTCGCCCGTAAAATACATTTTATTGTAAAATAAAAATGTACGAGAGAAAAATGGTGATTTCTTTTTCAGCATAAGAGAAATGCTGAAACTACTGGTGTAATGGAAAATAAAAAACAAGTAGACAGGAGTACGAGTTCGCCGTGCTAATGCTGCAACTTCTCCGACTTTACTGTACGACGTGTTATCGGAACGGAAGCTTTGCAGGAGCATCACTGTAGTTTGACTAGCCGTGAATGGGGTGGCATTAGCACGCACAGACGGACAGCTGACCATGAATGATACTGGTACTCAAGCTTGGGACTTGGGTAGGGGTTAACAACTTGTCGCTGTAAAGAGGCCAGTGTGTTACAGAATATTGGAAGATATGGCGCACTGGGGGGATTCTGTGGCACCACCTGAAGGGCACGAAACTACATGAGGGTTGGAGTGAAACTCCAGAGATTTCTGTAGTGGGGCGTGTACTGGGAAGTGGGCCAGGGCAGCCAAGATATTAACCTTTTAAAGCCTAGCGGTAACTTTACGTACCGCCAGGTTTAACATTAAAAAATTCTACGTGGTGCCCACATTGCGTTTATGTGTTTTGTACCGATCTCAGAACAAACAGCAACTTTTGCCTTGTAAAACATTAAGAGATTGGTTTTTATAACCGAAGTGGAGAGTGTTTACAGCGCGGTACGCACTGAGTCCTTATATAAAACAGATGCGCTTCGTCTTTAAAGGGTTAAACATCTCTTGTTGGTTTGTTGGAACTGACTCATTCACTGACTTCATGGACAGAGTCATCCTCCAGACGACAGCTTCTCCTTAGCTAGTAAGGAAATCACCGAAAAAGAATGTTCATTACGGTATTCACAACAGCCCGCCAATTGTTCCTGTTTTGTATCACGTAAATCCAGTTTTGTTAGCACGCCAATGGGGTAGCCACATGTAAAATAAGCTCATCTATATACAGCCGAACTCGGTTATAACGTCATCGAAGTGACTGAACATTTTGTGTCGTTGTAAACGAGTGTTGTTATAACCGAGGAGTATAATGTTATGGTTAACAGTGAGGAATTAATTGGTACCATAGAATATCTGACGCTATAGACGAGGTGTCGTATAAACCGATGTCCTTATAACCGGGTTTAACTGTACATCTATTCCTGCTGTAAATATCCTAAATTCCATTCCACCCTCACTTTATTGCTCCGTTTAGGTCTGTAGCCATTCTACCCACACAATCACTGAAATGAACTTACAATTTGTGTACACGGAGATATAACGGATACGAGTTGTAGCAAAGTCAGGCCAGTGGGCACCACACCGTCGGTGAGTGAGATACCATCACTCATCCACTCACCACGTCATACCCGCCGTGTGACAGCTGCTTGTAGCTGTGTTCGTTTTCGTGTTCGAACCAGTAATACTCTCTGCCTCTGTGAACCTGATAACAGGCGAGCAAACTTTGCATTACACTTACAAACGCCATTACACATTCCAGCGATTTTTAAAATTCAGTTAAAGAATATAATGGTTTGAGGCTGCTACCCTTATCCGCACACATATGTGTTGTGTAATAAGGTGGTGATATACTGGGTGGGGGTGGGGGGGGACTCACAATTGTTGGACGCAAAAATTCCATGATATGAAGTTACCCGCCCCCAGCAATAAGGATGAAAGGAAACAGCGAATAATTTAGTTTCAGGCATACAGATGACTAGAAAGATCCTGAAATAACAAGCAAAGCGAAGCTGTGAGAAATCACAGCGAATTTAGCGGAGCCAAACTCATATTACAGTTTCATTGTTACATTCCCTGGCCGTTCAACAATGATGCTGCCAGTCACGGTAAGTCACGGTGAGTCAGGGTGACTCATCGTGACTTGACGTGAGTCACAGCGAGTCACCGTGACTCACCTGGAGTTACTGTGAATCACTGTGACTCACCTTGTGTCACAGTGAGTCACAGTGATTCGCCGCCACTCGCCTTGTTTCACCGTGACTCACCTTGAGTCACAGTGAGTCACGGTGCGAATCTCCAGATCTGATACTCATTTCCTTCGGTCACAGTCTGATATAAAAGTGAAAAATTTATTTTTAAATGAAGCGAGGAGTCACTCATTTCCTATCACAGTCTCTCGCCCAATTAATTCGTTTCCCCTTTGTTTCGTAACTCTGGTCTGCGTTAAGTCAGAACAGTGAATTGTGTTACATACTTATCGTTCGGTTTGTCACACAGATCTGCCACCTGCGTAGTCAGTAGAATCTAAATATTCCCATGGAGAAGGCGTTACAGCAACATAACAAGCGAAACCGTGCCACATTTAAAGGCAAAAGTAGTCTTCCCTGTACACACCGACGGCGAATTGGAACTGGAGGTCAGGTCTAGCGGGCGGGTACACACTGTGGCATTGTACCATTCCGCTAGACCATATTTCCCGATCAAGATTCGCCACTCGTACACGCCATGACGGCATACTGCAAAGGAAGTATGGCTGCACTCAATTTGAAGCTTAGCACCAGACGGATGTGAGTGTTCACCCCCACTCCCTAACAGCTTTGCCCGCGGGGAAAGACGCCCCTGAAGCTGGGTGGCCCCAGGAGAAGCCTGCAAATTTCGGAGAATAAAACGATCTCTTTTGTCTTCCGGGATTCGAACCCCGGATCGTCCAGTCCGCAACACAGTCACTACACTGACCGCACCATCTCACTTCTAAGCCTAGAACTGTATTCATAAAATACTGGGAATATTTTAAGACATCAATAAATTTTGCAGTTCATTTCTATTTGTGTTACGACAGAAATAGATTAATATAAAGCCGCTGAGGTAACCAGTTTGTATGCCTCACATATATCCACCTGACAACGACTGAATCTGAATTATATACGTAAAGTTTTTACAAAGGATCAACTTGCCGCGCACTTCCCATCAGCTATCTGAGTTCTGTTTCTGTACTACTGATATAGGGGACATCTGTTCATGAATAATTCAGACCGCAGAGAGAGACAGAAAGAAATTGGAAACACGATCCTACAGACACGCATCACTCAGAATTGTGAGTGTCGACCGAATTCAAATACAGTAACACGTACATTTTTATGTAGTGTTACGTCAGATCACACGTTACAAGTTAAACAATGCCATCGGGAAATCTGAAGGTGCAACGTGTCAGAATTACAAAAATTCAGGCAGTTTACTTGTACATGGGGGAATACCCGTTAAAAATTAATAAATAACTAAGTAGCTATACGCAGCAGAGTCCTTCCTAACAGTTTCTGAGGTAGTCAAGAAATTCTTCAAAGGGCGGTATTTAGGGGCAACTTGACCTTTTAGACAAGGCTGTAAACTGTAACGACATAAAAACGTCACATAACGTTTCGCAGTCCTTCCCTCTTCTACCTACTGACAGTAGGTGTCGATGTTGTTTATTTTCACTTGATCACACTCAGACACACACCACAGTCGGTAGAACTCCTCTGGACGAGGGATCAGCTCGTCGCAGAGACCTCTACCTGACAACACACAAACACTCACAAGAGACGAACATCTATACCCCCTGTGGGATTCGAACCCACGATCCCAGCAAGCGCTCGGCCGCAGACTTACGCCTTAGACCGCGCGGCCACTGGGATTGGCAACCTCACATAACACGATTTAATAATAAATAACTACAAATGGGTACGGACTATTTTGAAGTAGTATACGGATATTTGCTTTGGACTGGGGAAAACCACGATAAACCTGAGTAAACATAGGCGGTCTGGGGGGCTAAGAAATGAACCCATCAATACAAAACATGATGCAGGAGCACTGCTACTGACAACACGGTCGAAGGAAAATCTTCTTAACCCTCTCAATCACACTGGTTCATTTACGTACCAACCGCCCTCTTATTTCAAATCACTACATTTTGCAAACTTCTTCTATTTATAAGGTCCACTTGATTATCATAACATAGAGCTATTTTCCCCCCCTAAATAGATAATAGGCCGATCCCAGTGGCCGCACGGTCTAAGGTGTGGGTCTGCGGCCGTTCGCTTGGTGGGATTGCGGGTTCGAATCCCACCGGGGGTATGGATGTTTGTCTCTTGTGAGTGTTTGTGTGTTGTCAGGTAGAGGTCTCTGCGACGAGCCGATCCCTCGTCCAGAGGAATTCTACCGATTGTGGTGTGTGTCTGAGTGTGATCAAGTGAAAATAAACAACATCGACACCTACTGTGAGTAGGTAGAAGAGGGAAGGACTGCGAAATGAATAGATAATAGGCAAATAAAAGATAAAGTTTTTCCTGTCGACCTCATGAAGGCATACAGTGGGAGGAGAGGCACAGCTCCATTCATTCTTAACCTCGGCACTAGATGAAGGTATTTGGCTTCACACTCCGTCCGCTCTGACTAAGGAAGTCTGTATAATGGAAAGTGTTATGCAGCGTTCAACTCTTCTGAGATGTGACGCTGTGTCATTGTGTAGTTCCCGACGTTTATGAAGATTCTAGTGCCTTCGAAACGTCAGCAACAACACACCAAACTACATACTGTCACATCTCAAGAGAAATTAATCTTACCATGATATCAGGCAAACCCCCCCCCCCACCGATGTTGTTGAGATCTCCACTCTTCTGCGATAATACGCAGCGTCGTGTGGTAATTGTTTACTGACGTTTCGGCACAACGTATCGGTCCCATCCTTAAGGGTCAACATGGACTTCTTTATCGTTGAAGATGGTTTGGACTTCCTGACCCTTGAAGATGGAATTTATAGCTTGTCCTGAAACGTCGGTAAACAGTCGCCACACGACGCTGCGTAATATCCCAGAAGAGCGTAGATCTAAGAAATGAATGTTCACCAGTGTCACTGTAAAATACTCAGACTTCTCAAAAGGCTGCGTCTTTTGACCAGCGTGAAGTAGTTCAGACCCGCTCATGATACAGACACATAGAGTTAGCCTATATAAAGAGGCGGTAATGAAATATGCAAATGGACGCATTTGACGGTCAGTGTGACGCAAACTTCCGGCTGCAATCCGCAACCGGTCTGAGTTGCGTGTTGCATATCTCGCGAGAGTAACAACAGCTTGTGTTCCATAACCTGCTGTAATGTTAAGTCATAAGTTCGAATGGTTTGCATGATTCTGATCCCATACCGCCCCCTCATTTCCCTTTGTTTACTCTACAATCTATTCTCATTACCGCATCTAATCAGTGACACTCAAACCTTTTCATACGTGTACCTAATTCTTAAAGAAAAACAAGCAAGTAAGATAAGCCTTTAAAATTACTGCCTTTGTAAGTGACAACATATAGTATAGCAGATGTGTACCGACGTTTCAGGAGAACTTATCTCAGTCGGTATTGCGACTGGCTACGGGACCGACGGTACGGAGTTTTGATTCCCGGGAAGGAAAAGAGAATTTTCTGTTCTCCGAAAAACATCCCGACCGGCTCTGCGACCCACACAGTCTCCTATTCAAAGGGCATCAGATTTCTTTACCGGGGATAAAGAATCAGAGGCTCGCGGTTGACCATTCACTTCCATCTAGTGCCAAGATTAAGAATGTGTGGAGTTATACCTCTACTCCCTCTATGAGCCTTCATAACTTGAACAGGGAAAATTTTATTTCCACATTTTTCATTAAGTGTGGTGTTGTACTTACCCAAATTTTAAGTAATGAATACGGGACATAAACTATTATTATTATTATTATTATTATTACTTTAAAGTAAGGAGCTATGTTTTGCTCACAATTTTGTCCGCTCAAGTCTGTCCTTTTCCACCACGGTGGATCGACAAAGCACACAGATACAGTAAAGCCAGTGGACGCATATCTCTAACATCTTGCGAAAGCACAGACAAATATACGCTTGGCTGAACAATGATCAAACACGCGTGAATTTCTCTATTTCTTGGGATATTGGTACATCTGTGTTTGGAAACCTGTAGAATTCTAGTGGTGTTATCTTTGTTTCTCTCTTTCTCTCTTTCTCCAGTTCACAGCCCTGTAAATGTAACAAGCAGAAACATCGTACCTATCCTTTACTGCCAGTCACGGAAAAGAGTGTCGAAAGTTCAGCGTCTGTCCAATCACAGAACACGTACCATACGCGTGTGAGAATAAAAAATAAGTAGACGCTTGGCTCCATATACAGAATGGCGCTAAAGTAAGCTGACACAGGCTTTCTGCTTAACCATTTAAAGCCTAGCGGTAACTTTACATACCACCAGGTTTAACATTAAAAATTTCTACGTGGTGCCCACATTGCGTTTATGTGTTTTGTACGGATCTCAGAACAAACAGCAAATTTTGCCTTATAACACATTAAGAGACTGGTTTTTATAACTGAAGTGGAGAGTGTTTACAGCGCGGTACGCAATGAGTCCTTATATAAAACATACGTTTCGTCTTTAAAGGGTTAACAAGAGAAACACCGTGACGAGTGGCATTTACTTCAGATGAGATCTGCGCTCTTCTGGGATCTTACGCAGCTTGTAATTACAGTTCTGTACCGAAGTTTCGGGAAAACTTATCGTCGCCATCTTCAAGGTTCAAGTTTAACTTTCGAAGATTGAATTGATAGGTTGTCCCGAAACGTCGGTGTTACCATTATATGCTGTGTAGTATCCCAGAAGCGCGGACATCTCATTTACACCGCGGCGGAAGTTGGAAATCACGATTTCAGGATAAAGCTTCTACCGTGTAGTCGGGAGGTGTGCCGTTCGAATTCCGGTCAAGATACATCCTTCGTTTCACTAACCTTCCTCTTCACTGTTTGCGTGTAATGCATTTAACATTCGATCCTAATCGACAGCGTCGTTCAATGAACCATCAATAAATTCGAGGGCGTAGATCGAACATAAATACATACCGATATTCTACAAAAAGACGGTTCACAATTAACCCTTTAAAGACGAAGCGCATCTGTTTTATATAAGAACTGAGTGCGTACCGCGCTGTAAACACTCTCCACTTCGGTTATAAAAACCAATCTCTTAATGTTTTATAAGGCAAAAGTTGCTGTTTGTTCTGAGATCCGTACAAAACACATAAACGCAATGTGGGCACCACGTAGAATTTTTTAATGTTAAACCTGGTCGTATGTAAAGTTACCGCTAGGCTTTAAAAGGTTAAAATAAAAGTTTTAAATCTTAGAAAGGGGTAATATTAGATACATCTTTGATAAATAAATAAGTAAATAAATAAATAAATGGAAAATAATTCACGAAACTTACTAGACACCTGTTAACTTATGTGAATATCCAAGAAGAACTGAATACTCAAGAACAGCAACGGTGTCGAAACATCAAATATCGCATAAATTTGTTCCCGGATGTGACACGCTGAGGAACAAAAGAAACTAAAATGCTCTGAACATTAAGAAAGCAAACATCTTGCAAACTGCCTCTGTTGTTAATTTACTGCTGGAAGTAATTATGACCCCAGACTATCTTTCGTACACACGTAAACCTCAGCTTAATTTCCAAAGACTTAGCACTTGGGGTTTTATTTATTTTGTGCTATTTTCTTTGGATGACGAGACACAATACCAAGAGACAAATAAATGTTTGTCATACAAAGGTTATAAACAGTGACGTAACAGACGCTGCCGTCTGCTACATGGATACCACGGCTCCACACAAACAGCTGTCTACATATTCTGCAAAAGAGCAAATTACAAAACACACGGCGTCATATCCCAGAAAACTACTCATAACACTCACACACATGGGAACCCCAAATATCAGATAACGTAAATGTAATTTTACTATGGTTTATAACTTTAAAACACTTAGCCATAAATTCATCTAAATAATATGTGTTTAGGAACTTGGCTCGTACCTCACAGGAAACGCGCAGCCTTTTCCCTTCGAAGACCTGCCGGAATGTTGTTTAGGGAAATAATCGCACTTTACTGTGAGAGTCATATGGGACACATAAATACACCACACGGGAAAAAATGTTAACCTTTAAAAGCCTAGTTGTAACTTTACGTACTACCCAGTTTAACATCAAAAAATTCTACGTGGTGCCCACATTGCGTTTATGTGTTTTGTACGGATCTCAGAACAAACAGCAACTTTTGCCTTATAAAACATTAAGAGATTGGTTTTTATAACCGAAGTGGAGAGTGTTTACAGCGCGGTACGCACTGAGTCCTTATATAAAACAGATACGCTTCGTCTTTAAAGGGTTAAAGAAGGTGCCAGCAAAGTAAGAACTGTGCTTGAACTGATGTCTTATTCGCCGTGCGCTGGTGATAGCAGTTCTGCAATAAAACCCGACAAAGTCCCCAGCATGTTACGAAGAAACGCCTAGTTTTACGTACGCTTCCTACACATTCCGCCCAGGCTTTGTGTTTATCATAATGTTGCGTTGTTTTTGGAGGAGTGAACTCTGTGTTCCCGGCCTGCAGGCCTGGAGGAGTGAACTCTGTGTTCCCGGCCTGCAGGCCGGGAACACAGAGTTCACGCCTCCAGTACACAGTCAAAAGCACATTCTCACTCAACTATAAAGTGCAACCTTAGCGTAACGGTAACAAAAAGTTCTCCCTGAAGATGACCCAGCAGGGTTGAAACATGTAGGAGTGCGTTACAATCGATGATAAAACTCTCTTTGTGCATTTAACTTAAGATCAGTCACGGTGCATTAAAGGGCTGAAATAAAATAATGACTTCCGCTGGCGGTAAATAAATTCGACCAAAACTTAAAACCCTTTTAGAAGAGACAAGGTTTAATCAAACACAATTTGTCCGTTGGCTATTAGGAAACTAAATACCATTTCCTTGCCACGCTCCAAGTAAAGTATATGAAACCTGTGAAGTTTGTTCCAGAATCAGTCGAGCTTCCCAGCTGTACCAAATCGAGTTATCTCTCAGTATTTCATCAAGATAACAACGCTTAATTTAGCCTGAATTAAACTTCAGTACAACCGCGCAAAATTCACGGTACAATTGCCTCTCTTAGGTGAATACAATGTGTTATAATTAGAAACGTTTGTGAGGAACGTAGCTATATAATTTCATAGGAGCATTAGAGATGGTTATTGCATGATGCTTACTCTTATCTGGCTGAGTGGTTTGTGTTTCAGCCGCATTTCTGTTGTTCAGTATCCGTTCTTGGTTGTAGGTAACACATGGGGCCCAAGCGTTCCGCTTTTCACAGTCGCGTCCTGTTGTACTGACTCATGAAAATATTTGTATAATTTTTATCATTAACCGTTTAAAGCCTAGCGGTAACTTTAAGTACCATCGGGTTTAACACTAAAAAATTCTACGTGGTGCCCACATTGCGTTTATGTGTTTTGTACGGATCTCAGAACAAACAGCAACTTTTGCCTTATAAAACATTAAGAGATTGGTTTTTATAACCGAAGTAGAGTGTTTACAGAGCGGTACGCACTGAGTCCTTATATAAAACAGATACGCTTCGTCTTTAAAGGGTTAATTTAGAAGTTTAAATACGCTATATCACTTTCATTTAAATGCTTTTCTTAGTTTTAAATATAATTTTTCATAAATATTAAAGACGGGAAGAATTTTCCACCGTCACGATAAGGTGTCCCATTTTATATTTGCCAGTTCTAATTACCCTAACGTATCATTTATTTTCTGGATCACCCTGTACATCGCTCCGCGTATTCGGATGTGTTATGCCTACATAAAATGCGAGTATTTGAAAGTGTAGTTTATTGGAGGAGATATACAGCGTACCAGGTTCTCACAGCGTTCACTATGACAAGTACTGTCTTCTGGGATACGACGCCGTGCAGTTTTGTAGATATGTGATGTCCATCTTTGGGAAGAACCATCTGCTTAAATGTTCAGGTTATGTAGAACTTGTTTGCTGTTATTCTTGTGTGATCAGAATTCGCAAATAAAAAACGGGACACATTACTGTGATCGTAAAAAATGCTACCCATGTTAATAACTTAAGGTAATGTTATTGAAAACTTAGAAAAAGTATCACACTAAGAGTGAGACTACCCATTTATTTAAACTTCTAAATAAATAACAAAAATTACAGTAGTGTGTTCACCAGTAACCTAAATTTAACCGTAAATGTAAAGGAATAATCTCCTTTTCGAGAAAGTGACCCGACGCAAAGTCATAACTACGTGGAAAGGACTGTAGCCCTGAACAACAGCACCAAACACATAAATAAACCAATGATAAAAACACACATTCATGGATCGCGGTATTATTTAATGTCTGCTACATGCTTCGGCCTTCTTGGCCATCCTGAGGGGTACAATTTAATACTATAAGATTGCCCTTCATTACAATGAAAGGAATAAATAAACGAAATAAATAAAATATATCCCGATACAGCTGAAAACATTAAAAGAGTAAAAACAGTAAAATATCTTCACATGCAAACTATGTGTCGTTCTTTTACAATTTATAAATCTGACAGACATTAACCCTTTAAAGACGAAGCGCATCTGTTTTGTATAAGGACTCAGTGCGTACCGCGCTGTAAACACTCTCCACTTCGGTTATAAAAACCAATCTCTTAATGTTTTATAAGGCAAAAGTCGCTGTTTGTTCTGAGATCCGTACAAAACACATAAACGCAATGTGGGCACCACGTAGAATTTTTTAATGTTAAACCTGGTGGTACGTAAAGTTACCGCTAGGCTTTAAAAGGTTAATAATTACCCACTTACGAAGCCTAGCAGTTTGTAAATACAAGCTCTTAGCACTCCCACATCTGTTTGTCTTGAGTTCCTCTGACAGCCTGTCTTAATGCACGCGGTAAAAATGTATCACAAAATTAACACCAGCAAGGTTTACATTGCATAACTTCGGTTCATTTCACTTCATCCTTTTTTAAACACTCTACAGTTCTATCGGCTAGACACCAAGCCATCCCCAACTGAAATAACTTTGTCCGCCAGTATAATCACCACCAGCAGCTCTGCTTATGTAAATTTATACCATAGCTTTATTAACATTAATGTTGTTATTACTATTAGACCTACTTTGCTTACGATTTATCGAGGATTATTCCCTTCCCTGCGTTCGAGTATACCTTAAAACTTCCAGAGCAAAAAAGTAAACTTGTTCAGTTTTGGATAGTATTATAAATATTATAAATATCGAGAGAAGAAAGAAGAGTTTGGAGACAGAGTAATGAAAAACTTTAATTAGACAAGTGAATGGGCCCGAAGGGTAAGGAACAACAAAAACTCGCCTACAGCACACTGTTCATTAGATCCATGTGCTTCTGACCTGCGAAGTACCTGCCAAAAGTTAGCTGCTGTGAAACCAAGAAACTACTGAGAATATTCGTCAAAATGAATGGCGTGGAAAATACACAATATGAGAACAAGTTGTTGAACCGTGTAACCTAATGATGTTTCATTCTGTTTTGTTTATAAACAGAAGTGCACGTAAAAAGGTTACATATTTCCTTGGAATACAAACTACTTCCAAGAACAATACCGTTCATTCGTTTCCTAGTCCTTCCCCCTTCTACCTACTCACAGCGGGGGTCGAGGTTTTTGTTTTTCACTTGATCACACTAAGACACACACCACAGTCGGTAGGACTCCTCTGTACGAGGGATCGGCCCGTCGCAGAACCCTCTACCTGACAACACAAACACTGTAAAAGACAAACATCCATGCACCCGGTGGGATTCGAACCCACGATCGCAGCAAGCGCTCGGCCGCAGACCTACGCCTTAGACCGCGCGGCCACTGGGATCGGCCAATACGTTTATAGTAAAGTAAATTGCCCACATTTTTGTGTTTCTAGACATTGCTTGTTATGAATGTGACAATATTCATATCTACAACTAGAAAGTGAAATTGCAGGAAGAATAACGCACAATCATTTGTTTTAAGCATGTCATCAAGGGTTATCAGACACAAGTAAATTTAGATGTTGTTTAACAACCGCAAGATACTTTAGATTACTGAGGGTTGGTTCTCTAAAACGCGAACTTAATATGAATAATATTTAACAAGTTAGCAAATATACGTGTGAAAGCTATTATGGCGCCTTTCTGCCCCTACAGATGGCGATCCACACAGGTTTCCTTATCCTAGCAACAGTGCTACAACAAATCCGCAATTCCTAACACGCTCGAATGTAGCGCCGTTGCTAGAATACAGCGAAAACACAAACTTGTCGGAACATAAAACTGATATTTTTGAAGTACAGAATTTGTATGACACAAGGTTTTATCTCAAATGTCTAACGCCAACTCAACGGATCCAAAATGCGATGAAACTGCGCACGGGCACAGCTAGAACGCGAACGCTCATTCGTTCACAAGGGCCATGTATGTCTTATGTAAAGTGGCAAATAAAAACGTAGTATTTTTAATAAAAATTGAAATGGCCCCATCACTTTTCTGGCACAAGTATGACAACAAGTTTCACCAAAATCCTTTAAGTGGCGTACGAGTCCTTACGTGTACAGACAAACAAACAAAGGAATTACAGCATCGCTCAGCAGGGGAAATTTTAGGAGAAAATTTATAGACAATTTTGTGTCAAGTGTGACGAATTCTGACTCCTTGAAAGTATAGTACACATGAAACTTATCATGGGATAATGACTGAAATATTTCACGACACCGATAATTGTGAATAAATCAGAGAGGCAGCTAATAAGAATTTTCACCCAGTTCTGCGAACTGACAGGACAATTCTTTTAAAGAATCTCCTATCGATAGACTCCCACTGCACTCTGCTGCTGTTTGGAGGAGCATGTTGTTGAAAGACGTTCACTTCACAAGTAACTTTCAGTA
Organism: Coptotermes formosanus; assembly: GCA_013340265.1. NCBI lineage: Eukaryota > Metazoa > Arthropoda > Insecta > Blattodea > Rhinotermitidae > Coptotermes > Coptotermes formosanus. Next base: position 236,973 of record BLKM01000352.1, on the reverse strand, counting down.
CGAACTCTCTAACTAACTAACTAACTAACTAACTAACTAACTAACTAACTCCATGGAGCAGAGGCCTTCTTGAGAACCTAACAGTCTCTCGGCTAGTTAAGAAATTCCCCGCATTTTATGGAACCTGAAGGTTAATTACCGCATCCAAAAGAGCCCTCCACCTCTCCCTATCCTGAGCCAGCTCAATCCAGTCGATGCCCCCATCCCACTTCTTGAAGTCCCATTTTAATATTATCCTCCCATCTACGCCTGGGTGTCCCAAGTGGTCGCTCTCCCTCAGGCCTACCCAGTACGAACCGTCTGGACATGCAGTATTCTTGTGGATAGAATACGGAAAATGTCGTTCATAAAACTTCACTGCCTTCCGCCTACAGCCTGTGCCAAAAGACTGCAAGCTACTCTGACAGAAAGCGTGTTCAGTTTACAAATAAGACTCAGTACGAACTGGCTATACATTGAAAATTACTGCTGGGTAAAAACATCCAATAGCGTCATCTGAGTACATCAAGTGCAGCCTCAAAGGAAAGATATCCCAGTACACTAATTAACAGTCGACAATAATATCGTTTACAATAAAACATATTTATTTCTATAATCACCACACTTTTCGACCCTGAGCGGTCATCATCAGGCGAGAAAATATAAGAACATAAAACGGAATGGCATTTAAAACATTTGTAATTATTGCTAATATGAAAGAAGCCGATCCCAGTGGCCGCGCGGTCTAAGGCGTAGATCTGCGTTCGAGCGCTTGCTGGGATCGTGGGTTCGAATCCCACCGGGAGCATGGATGTTTGTCTTGTACAGTGTTTGTGTTGTCAGGTAGAGGTCTCTGCGACGGGCCGATCCCTCGTCCAGAGGAGTCCTACCGACTGTGGTGCGTGTTTGAGTGTGATCAAGTGAAAATAAACAACCTCGACACCTACTGTGAACAGGTAGAAGAGGGAAGGATTACGAAACGAAAGTAATGTGAAAGGTATCAGTTTCTTGTGCATTCCTTTTATTACAGGTTTACACTACTGTATTAAATCGCACCTAGGGTAACGGTAAAGCAGTCCCATTACAGGCCTGGACAGGCCCTGAGGGTTCCAGGAGGTTGAGGCTCCCAGATTTCTAGACAATCGGCACCTGAAGGTGGTAAGGTTGTCAGCCATACGCACCGGCCGCATTTACCCCCCAGGAAATATTCCTGGTACTCATTTCTGTCAGAGGCTGAGTCGACCCCAGGGCCATAGTGCGACTGACAGGATTATCCCAATGAAAAATTCCACTGACACAATAGGGAATCAAACCGCCGGTTTGTAGCGCAGTGCCTCAACCAACTGCGCCACCGCGCCCACCCCCCACCTGCCGTAGCCTGTGTTATATAGGCCCTATAATATACAACATTCTTGCACGGTGTCAAAAAACGGAAAAAACATGGATTTTTGTAAAACACAAATATATGTGCAAAATGTTTATACATTATATATAACCCAGGCTGCCTTCCGTGGGATTTAACACAATAGTATAAAATTTTAATGAAAAGTCTCTATGTGGTGAAGTTGTCAGCCCTTCAACCAACGCCCAAACTGGAGGGCCAGGTTATATCTCTTTGCCGGGTACCTCGCTCAAAAGCTGCCCGGTACGGGTGGCCCTGCCGGCAGCTAGGCTATCGCCAACGAAGCTTAAACTGAACATCAGCCAGAATTAAATATATGATTTATCAAGCAGAACTGCTGGGGCACGGTGCATCACGGGAGATATTTTCTCGTTGCACTGAATTCAATAAATTCAATAAATCCAAGCCCTAAGTACAACACCGTGATCCCGATCATTTTTTCCGGGAATTGATAAAAGAACACCGGCTTTTGGTATTAATTTCAAAAATAATTGTTTATGATTTATTCACTTAAAAGTTATAAAATCGACAACAATAAATCATTAATATTACTGAATTTGCAACTCACGGATTGTTATACACAGTACAAATGTAACGGGAAACTGAAAACGTCACGAAACGCACATCTCGCTTACTGGGCACTTTGTTGCACACAAAATAAAGAGGAAATATTGCATATTAACCCTTTAAAGACGAAGCGTATCTGTTTTATATAAGGACTCAGTGCGTACCGCGCTGTAAACACTCTCCACTTCGGTTATAAAAACCAGTCTCTTAATGTTTTATAAGGCAAAGGTTGCTGTTTGTTCTGAGATCCGTACAAAACACATAAACGCAATGTGGGCACCACGTAGAATTTTTTAATGTTAAACCTGGTCGTATGTAAAGTTACCGCTAGGCTTTAAAAGGTTAATGAATAATTTCAGACATAGTTGTAGGATAAAAATCTAAAAACATTTTCTTTGACTTGAAACATAAATTGAAGTAATTACTTGTTTTTTTTCCCTTATGTCATTGCACCTAACTGTCATAAAAATTTATTAAGAAAAATATTTGTTTTTGGAACATACCGGTTTCATAAATTAAAAATACCGAAATAACGGTACTAAGATTTTGACCGGCGTTGTGAGCCCTACCCGGTACTTTAGGTTATTCGTACGGTATACATACATATATAATACATGCATACATAATGTCATTCGAGGAAACAATTACAATGGAAGTAAATTATGTACGAAAAAGTGAAGCACAGTCAGCAGCCACAGACACGGGAAGCACGGCTCAAGGGGACGGCTGTCATAAGAACTATGGTTTCGTGACAGCAGAGGAAGGCAGGTTGGAGTGAAGGACACAAAACCCTCTGTTATTCCTAAAGGATCTTCCAGAAAGACTTTTACTTTACGTAATTCTCGCAACATTTTTCACAACAAGACCCTCTGCCCTGTACTTCAGAGCCCTATCTTCACAATCAATGCTGCCAACCGTAACTACCAACTATGTGCTTGTACCAACATCTGAACAAAATGTCCAACAAAACACAGAAAATTCAAATACGAAAATCAAAAACCCTTCACATAAGACAGTATATGTATTTTGTATGAGTCAACTACCATGTCACCACAACGGCTGCAGATAAATGGGGAAAAAAATAAATAAAGCGAGTATATTTACGTAGAGAGAGAGAGAGAGAGACTCGTGGAGTGATACATACAAAATGTTTGAAACACGTAAAATAACGGCTGGATCTTGTCCAAAAAAATTCAGCTCCCCTGTGAGTGTGTGTCCTTGAACCAGCACAATCTAATTTTAGGAATTGGACAGTTGACCTGGGATAACAAAACACAATGTACTCCAGGATGTTGGAGCAGCGACACATGTGGCAATGTGTATGATACAGTCAAAGCGAAGCGTTTCAGCAGAAAGGTCCGAATTCTGTAACCCTGTTGTTTTAAGGCTACGTAAAACTGTTGTTTGAATTAAGCTTTATAAAAAAGTCATCTTTTAAAAACAGGCGTTAAACACTTAAGTAGATGTCTACTAATTTGCTCTAGATTTAGAGATTCTAATGCTAACATATCATTATGCCGATCCCAGTGGCCGCGCGGTCTAAGGCATAGGTCTGCGGCCGAGCGCTTGCTGGGATCGTGGATTCCAATCCCACCGGGGGCATGGATGTTTGTCTCTTGTACAGTGTTTGTGTTGTCAGGTACAGGTCTCTGCGACGGGCCGATCCCTCGTCCAGAGGAGTCCCACCGACTGTTGTGTGTGTCTCAGTGTAATCAAGTGAAAATAAACAACCTCGACACCTGCTGTGAACAGGTGCGTAGAAGAAGGAAGGACTGCTAGACATATCATTACGTGCTGATGATGTGATCAGACAAAACACTGACACAGTTAATGCAGGTAGCATAACATTCAGATGTGTTCAGGTCCTCTATACTGATTTTTCATCTTATTTTTAACTGCGCTACTTATAATAATTCCAAGAATCTGTTTTCAAAATAAATCATACGCAAAACAATTCACACTATCTTTACACGTTTAAGCCTACTTCTACATTAGTATCAATAGCCACAAAGCGGAAACACTTCGTCGAAAGAAAAAGACTGTCTGCCCGTCCACGACATACTACAAACATATATATATATATATATGTACCTACGTATTTGGTAATCAATAGATATATAACACCTCTAAATCTTTCAAAGTTCTCTCGCCATTTTCTCCGTAACCGCTCAAATTAGGATATAGGTGTTTCTATTTATAGCAATGCAATTTAACCTAAGAAACATTCTCCCGACGTCTAGTTCATTCCTCCTGGGACACCCTGTATATAAATGCATACAATGCGGCTAAATACACAGTAATGGCAGTTATCTGTCGCGTGATTTCTCAATTTTCTTACGCCTGGCCGCAGATCAAACTGTACATTTGTACTCAGATTTAAATTATGCGTTTTCGCACATTTCAAAAGTAGGTAAATATAATTTTCTTCCCCTCTACATATGGGATATTTTGCCTCATTCATTCATCCCCCCCCCCCCTGCCCAACCCATTCAATTTTCTAATTCCCAATTTAAGCCACATAATACCGGGTCTCTCTCACACAATACAGCATCACATATATATATATATATACTTTTCACGCCGATTTTAAGTTGCTGAATAAGAAACCGAGCACCCTTTGTCTGTCTCTAACTTTCAGTACATTCACGCGTCTTTGTATGTCGCTGCACGTAAGCTTAGCACTTTGGCATATTGTCTTTACATCCCTCTCCTGCGTATTTTGTCACACGAAACTCAAAACCAATTTCTTTCTAACTCTTCCCTTACGCTACTTCCCACACTTCAAAGTTCAGATTTAAAGTAACTACCATGTCGTATATGGTTTCAGTGTAAACACAAAAAATCGGTAGATCATAGACAACATATACATAACAAATTCCGTGCCCATTAACCATACCACGTGTATGGGGGAAAGGAGAGATATATACAGGATTTTGGTAGGGAGAACTGAGGGAAGGAGACCACTTGGGAGACCCAGGCCTAGATGGGAGGATAATATTAAAATGGATTTTCATGAAGTGGGATGGGGCACGGACTGGATTGAGCTGGCTCAGGATAGGGACACGTGGCGGGCTGTTGTGAATGCGGTAATGAACTTCCGGTTTCCATAAAATGCGGGTAATTTCTTGACTAGCTGAGAAACTGTTAGCTTCTCAAGAATGCCTCTGCTCCGTGGAGTTAGTTATTAACGACACCACAATTCAAAGTAATTGGTAACAAAATTTTGAAACATTCTGTATAAGGAACTGCCCTCTATTTAACTCGGTGCGGGGGTCCAGAATAACACGTAAAATAAGATATCCATCACCTGAACGGAGTGCCCTCAAAACGCATCGGAACCAACAAACAGCTCCTCGACTCTGCTAATTGAGTTTTGGTGTCCGTGTAATTTCAAGGCATGAATGCTTTTAAGCACGTCGGAAAACTTAACTAAAAGACCATGCATATGTGAACATTGGCTAAACCACTATCAAAACTTTTAATGGAAACATTCCACTCGCTTCGCTGCAGTTCGAGGATTTCGTTACTTTAAGGCAAAGAAGGAAAATGTAATCACCTTTTTAACATATCCTTTGTGGACAGAAGTTAACACAACTCGGTCTCTTTCTGACCGAAGTCAATACTTAACTATAGCTTATTCGTACTTTGAATTAAAGGCGTAAAATGGATGTACAAAGAAAAAAGATTTTCCCACCCCTTTCGAAGTTATTGAACGTGTTACAACCCATCCAAGTACAGTGCTTACTATATTTAAAACCTTCTTTAATATTAATAACGTCTATTTTCCCCACAGAGAGAATTTATACGTTTCCAGCGAGACTAAGAATTGCAATTAAAGAACAACTTTGAAGAGCCTGGCCTTTGAAATGTAGAATAATGTTCTCAGAGAGGTACGAAACGAACTTTTTAACCTTTTAAAGCCTAGCGGTAACTTTACATACGACCAGGTTTAACATTAAAAAATTCTACGTGGTGCCCACATTGCGTTTATGTGTTTTGTACGGATCTCAGAACAAACAGCAACTTTTGTCTTATAAAACATTAAGAGGCTGGTTTTTATAACCGAAGTGCGTTTGTATTTTTTGTACGGATCTCAGAACAAACAGCAACTTTTGTCTTATAAAACATTAAGAGACTGGTTTTTATAACCGAAGTGCGTTTGTATTTTTTGTACGGATCTCAGAACAAACAGCAACTTTTGTCTTATAAAACATTAAGAGATTGGTTTTTATAACCGAAGTGGAGAGTGTTTACAGCGCGGTACGCACTGAGTCCTTGTATCAAACAGATACGCTTCGTCTTTAAAGGGTTAAATAAAATTTACATATATTTCAAGCTTCAAAAGATACATACATTTAAATGTTGTGGTAATCGGTCCAGTACATTAAGGAATTTACAAAAAAAAACCAAATGAAACTTTATCGATTTTCTATAAAAGAAAAAGACTGATGTAAGAGAACATTGGGAAATTAATTCGTGCCTTAGCTCTCGTCTTATTTTTCAAGCATTTCATGCTGAAATTAGTCAATCGAAAGACAGTCGGAGACAGAGTATTTTAATGACTTCACTAAGCTCCGATGACATGGGACTAGAAAGAATACTGCCCTTATTTACTCGTACTCCGTCCCGCAAAGTAGAGTCAGCATTTCGTCCACATAGAAGGCGCTTAGCAAAAACCAATCAATATGCATAATATTCCAGCAATCAGTAAAAGCTAGGAACCACTCAGGATAGCTCAGTCGACACAGTGACTAGTCTGAGGGCTAGAAGACCGCCAGAGGGTAGTTCAATTCTCGAATGGGGCCAAAGACGTTTCTCTTCTCCAAAGAGCATAGACCAGTTCTGGAGTTTCCTGACGAAGTGAAGCGGTCGGGGCGTAAAGCTGACCGTTCACCCCATCTAACGTCGGGGTTAAGAATGCACGGAGCTATACCACCCTGCCCTACATGCCTTCACGGCGTAGGATTTATTAACCCGTTAAAAACGAAGCGTAACTCTTTTATATAAGGACTCAGTGCGTACCGCGCTGTAAACACTCTCCACTTCGGTTATAAAAACCAATCTCTTAATGTTTTATAAGGCAAAAGTTGCTGTTTGTTCTGAGATCCGTACAAAAAATACAAACGCACTTCGGTTATAAAAACCAATCTCTTAATGTTTTATAAGGCAAAAGTTGCTGTTTGTTCTGAGATCCGTACAAAACATATAAACGCAATGTGGGCACCACGTAGAATTTTTTAATGTTAAACCTGGTGGTACGTAAAGTTACCGCTAGGCTTTAAAAGGTTAAACACAGCGACAAAAACACGTCACTTGTGCTAAGATAAATACAAAGATATTGTCTTACAGGGCACTCCCTTTACTTTTAATAAGCACTCTAATTTCTTCGTATAGAACAGTATGATATTACGTCAGGAACAAACTACTGTCATTTCCAGTCCTTTAAAGACAAAGTGTAACCTAAATTATATTTAAAGATTAAGCTCGTACCGCGCAGTAAACACACTCCGTCTCGGTTACAAAAACCAGTCAGTTAATGCTGTATAGGGAAGTAATGGCTGTTTGCTCTGAGATCCACACAAGACACATAAATACACTGTGTGGGCAGAACGTAGAATTTGTGAATGTTAAACCTGGCGGTACATATAGTAACCACTGGGCTTTAGAGGGTTAATGTAGGAAATGAGAACCTGAAATAACTGTATCCATACAACAATGAGAGAAATACACGTGACTTCCAATCGCTCTATATCTTACAGACATGACACCCGCAGAACGCCTTGTCTATACATTCACGGGATGCGACCTCTCCGATGCGACAAGCCAATCCTTAATCTTTTGAAGACTAACGAAAATTCAAAGCATGCGTCAAAGTCAGACTGCAATTGGCATCCAGTCGGTCAATCCTTCACAGTGTCCAGACTGTTTTGGCGCTCGTGACCGAATTTTATCAACCGTAAAGAATAATGTAAAATGCTGGGAATTCGTAAAGTAGCTGAGCAACTAGAAGCTTGAGATCTTCGCTCTTATGGGATGTTACGCACCGTACATTGATTGTCAGTTACCGACGTTTCGGGACAACATATCGGGTCCCATCTTCAAAAGTCAAGCATTCCAAGAAGAAATTGCAACTAGTAGATTCTCAAGGGTGACTCAGGCCCATGGAATTAATTAGTTAATTAGTTAATTAAGACTGTTTGTCAAGACCCCTCTTTTTTGTGGTTCTTGGTAGCTGTCAATGACAAAGAAATTGCAGTCCATCTACATTACACATAGATCTGCAGTGCGTACCTGACAGAAAACACATTCGTGTATATTCGAAAGCCCAATCAGTTTACAGCCTTTCAGGACAATAACGGCTCTTCAAGCGAAGAATCATTCAAAACATACAAACACACTGTGCGGGGAAAATAAAGAGATATGAAGGTTTCTACACGTTGTACATGCAGTCACACCCTTGGCTTTAAACGGTTAAAACAACAACGGGCTTTGTTAACTTTACACAGAATAAGATCAAATCAGCGACGGGCTAGTGGTTACATGGGTACCTTAGTTGCACTATCGACCCTTCAAGCGTCCGTTCAGAACAAGCGTAAGGCAGAGATAACGCCGCAGCAGACACGCGGAAATGTGTCCTGGGCTGTTCAGCGTGATAGCATTCTACACACTTTGAAACTTGTCTACTGAAGTAAAGCGCCGATCACATGCTCATATGACGTGGTGTGCCCTAGCTAACGACAGTGTCGCTAAGTAAACCATAAATCTATGCGAAGACGTAAGCAGCTACTGGGTGAACTTAACGAAACAAGAGGATACTGGAAATTGAAAGAAGAAGCACTAGATCACACTGCGTGGAGAACTCGCTTTGATGAATTATATATATATATATATTTGAACCCGGTTATAATGACATCGGTTGTACAACATCTCGCCTATAGCGTCAGATATTCTGTGGTACCAATTAATTCCTCAGTGCTAACCATAATATTATACGCTTCGGTTATAAAGACACTCGTTTATAACAATACCAAATATTCAGTCCCTTTCATGACGTTATAACCGAGTTCGATTGCGTGTGTATATGTATGTATGTATATATATAATTTGAAATAGTGCGATATAAAAAATATCGTCTCGTTCTATTATCCTATGTGTAAATTTGTAAATAATGTGAAACCAAAGAAAAAAATAATACAAATTTTGTTACATCAGCCTTCGACATGAACTAGGGGAGAGCACCTCTTACCCACTCGCCTGCTGGATGTGCCGTTCCACTAATTCCGTCAGAGTACGATGATTACTTCCCAAATTTTCAGACATGTAATACATCAATCAATAAGACAGTCATTAAATTAACTTTTCTTGTTCATGTGTTTACACTCTGCTTAAAATTGTGTTTAAAAGCAAAAATGTGTGCCTTCCGAGAACGCATCCCCCCGACTTTATATATATATTCACACGTGACAGTTAGTCTTCAATTACGCGAGGTTTTCAGGAACGCATCCCTCACATAAAACACCACGTCACTACATATATACAGGGTATACACAAAAGAATGGTGCGGTTTCAAAAGTTAACAAGGAATTTATTTCTCACCTTACACGGGCACAACGTGCACCGTCAGCAGCGGCAACTGTCCAAGTTTCTCATGCGTTAATCACAATCCTTCAATGTGTGCACCCTGGGTCACACGACACACATCCACACGATAATCAAATTCATCCCAGACTCGGTGTAGCATGTCCGCTGTAACGGTCTGCAGTGCATGCGTTATCCGATCACCAAGTTCGTTGAGGGACATGGGCAATGGTGGTACGTAAACAGCGTTAAAGACAGCGTTTGCGTACCACCATTGCCCATGTCCCTCAAGGAACTTCGTGATCGGATAACGCATGCACTGCAGACCATTACAGCGGACATGCTACACCGAGTCTGGGATGAATTTGATTACCGTGTGGATGTGTGTCGTGTGACCCAGGGTGCACACATTGAAGGACTGTGATTAACGCATGAGAAACTTGGACAGTTGCCGCTGCTGACGGTGTACGTTGTGCCCGTGTAAGGTGAGAAATAAATTTCCTGTTAACTTTTGAAACCGCACCATTCTTTTGTGTATACCCTGTATGTACACACACACACACACACACACACACAGAGCTAACATATAACAACCAAGACGTTTCAGTAACTAAACTGTATAGTGAGACGAATCCAATGCCAATGGAAGGAAAAACTCAGAAAAGTGTTTTGGTACGCTACTGAAATTCAGTGGGCACTCAGATTGTGGGGGCGTACAGATCAAAGCCGGACGCATATGACTGACCATTTAGTGTTCATAACTCAAACGTGACACTACTTCAAAATACGTCAAATCTGATGAAGTGGACGGGCAAAGCACCAAACACACGTCGAAGATTTTAGAAACGCGCACGTAATTTTGGTGGAAACACCTGCAGGTGAAAAAGGCGTAGCGTAGATTGGGTATAATATTAAAATATAACCAACGACTGGATTAATTTGGCTCGGGATAGAAAGTAGTGCCCGGTTGAGCACGGTGACAATCCTTCCAATTGAATAAAATTCAGTAAATTTGTTGACTAGATAAGCGAGTAGTAGCTTCTCAGAAACAATTTTCCCCCATAAAGATAGATAGATAGATAGATAGACATCACTTATGAACCAAGAGCAAACATAAAACTTCTTAACATTAAAACCAAGCCATTTAATTATTCACTAAAAAGTACCAATAAAACGCAATAATGGTGCATTGTTCTTGGTACCGTTAGTGAATAATTTAATAAAAATGCAAGGTGAAAACGAAGTGGTGAAATTTATGGCATTTAATGCATTAAGGTCTTCAGATTTCCCTTGGCAAAATCCCTAAAATATGTCAAACACAATATTCGTCCAACTAATGCACTACTCTTATAATAATAATAATAATAATAATAATAATAATAATAATAATAATAATCTTTCTTCAGTTGTACAAATATTGTCTTTGATTAACCCTTTAAAGACGAAGCGTATCTGTTTTATATAAGGACTCAGTGCGTACCGCGCTGTAAACACTCTCCGCTTCGGTTATAAAAACCAGTCTCTTAATGTTTTATAAGGCAAAAGTTGCTGTTTGTTCTGAGATCCGTACAAAACACATAAACGCAATGTGGGTACCACGTAGAATTTTTTAATGTTAAACCTTGTAGTACGTAAAGTTACTGCTAGGCTTTAAAAGGTTACGAACTGTGCACGGTATGAATAATGTAAAGTTTCCCTTAAATATATGTCGCAACAAAGCATTGGCAGGGCGTGAATAAAATGTTTTAAAACCTGCATGTAACAAACGTTGGCTTAGACTGAAAAATTTACTGCAGCTGCACCCTTTACCAGGGGAAGTACTTTTGTGCTGACATAAGAAAAGAATGCCCGTAAGGCTCAACAAAGAGCACAGTGACAAGAAGAAGAAAGGACGGGCACAACTATTTATAATTTTTTTGACAATTCATCCCGGTTGTGTTTCTTAAATAGCCGAAGATATGTAAGAAATTCAGTCAAATAACCACAAACACTCGAACTCGGTTATAACGTCATGAAAGAGGCTGAATATTTTGTGTCGTTATAAACGAGTGTTGTTATAACGAAGGGGTATAATGTTATGGTTAATAGTGACGAATTACTTGGCACCACAGAAAATCTGACGCTATAGGCGAGGTTTCGTATAAACCGATGTGGTTTTAACCGGGTTGGACTGTGTGTCAGTTTCAGTCAGCTACGTGTTTCGACCTACATAACCATCACCAGGCTGGCCACAGAACGCTTTAAATCAGTGGTTCTTTAACTTTTTCGTGTTACGGGCCCCTTTGACAGCCTGGTGAAAGTTACGGACCCCTTCTCAGAAAAATACAAACGGTGCTGACTATTATCAATTACACGTTTTAGGAGAAAACCGTACGCCACGCAGTCACGCGTATTCTAGTTTGCCCTTCTTAAGGTGTAACAATTTGTTAGTGGGATTTGTAAAAGTTAACAAACACTTTTGGAGTCTATACGCCATAAATGACTTTGCTGCCTACATTAATTATTGAATGGGAAGCTAAATTTCAATCATAGGTTAGTGAAAATAAATTTGTAATTCCCCCCAC
>BLKM01000352.1:127170-224829 GCA_013340265.1 Coptotermes formosanus | reverse complement strand
CCGGCCAATCCAAGTTCACGGACCCCTTGGGGTTAGTGGACCACAGTTTAAGAACCACTGCTTTAAGTGAAGCGAAAAGAGTAATCGAAATTGCACCGGCAAAACATCACAACACAGTTATTTGAACCAACTCTGTCACTCTCGCTAGCCTGTTTATGAACCTAACAACTCATCTGTGCACAAAGCAACGACCTTCCGTGCTTGGAACGAGTTCTGTCAAGTAACGTGTGCTTCTTCATGCGATTCGGTGCTTGTAGCATGCTCCCTGGAGTTTTAAAACTACACAAGTTTTCCTTCTCGCGCTGTAAAAGTCCTTACAATTGGCATTATGTGACAGGTATATAAAGCGTCTGGTGCCGCCGACCCGCTCAAACACACGGGACTGCCAAAAAGTGACCCCTTTGTTCGCGGCGGGGGCCGCCGCCACCAAAGAGGAAGTAAACAAAAAAAAACAAGTCGCAGTAAAAACAAACTCTTAGAAAACATTTCTAACTCTTCAGATAGTTTTATGTGACCTTATTACACCCCTGACCCTGTGAGACTAACACTAAAGCGCAAGTACTTTCCTGTCTGGTTCTTCCAGCTATCCGAAAGGGCACTGCTTTGTTTGACGGTTCCCAGGTTCCGTCCACTTGTCCGGGTAACAGCAGTGTTACTCCGTCAATGTCATGAGGTTTAAAATCACAGGACGGATGGTTTTAAATTTATAGCGACCTTACATACAATCACAACTATATGGTGCACCGAGACGGCCAGCAGGTTGAGAACTAGAAGTCCATACAGTGCATCGAGGTCGACATCGAAGCATTAACCTTTTAAAGCCTAGCGGTAACTTTACGTACCACCAGGTTTAACATTAAAAAATTCTACGTGGTGCCCACATTGCGTTTATGTGTTTTGTACGGATCTCAGAACAAACAGCAACTTTTGCCTTATAAAACATTAAGAGACTGGTTTTTATAACCGAAGTGGAGAGTGTTTACAGCGCGGTACGCACTGAGTCCTTATATAAAACAGATACGCTTCGTCTTTAAAGCGTTAATATAAAGACCCGTCTTGTTTTTATATTTATGCAGACATTCCTAAACCAGATACGACGGAAGTTTAGCGTAAAAAAATGGATTTTCACAACAAATGTCACATTAAGGCTGCGTGCTTTCCGCACAGCAAGAGTAGTTTCAAAGCGTAAACCATGTAGATGGCCTTCGCAGTCCGACAGATGTCGCAACGCAGGTGGTAACATCTGTATCGGAAGTGGCTAACTGAACTGATTGTGTGTTCGGGTGCCTAACATTCACTGGCGTAATGTTGCCATAAACGGCAAACTCAGATATACATTACCTTCTTTAAGTCAGTACAGATTGCTGCCTTACAAGATGCGACGCCGTATCGTCCTGTAACAAAATTTCGCGGCGCCACACCGGCGCTTTCTACTGCGGTGAGTTTGAGTTAGTGACAGCGTCGTTAAATAATGAAATACACGTCATATCCGAAGAGGCATGAATTTTCAAGGTCACAGCCGCGAGAAATACAGGTCAACTCTTTCTTCAGGCACGACAGACGCTTATGAAAATTTGACATACTTTTTACTGAAGCACGTAGGGCAAACAACAGAAATGTTCCAACGATAAACCGTTAATCGTCTGATGACGCAGTCATCTAAACTGTACACAAAACCTCAGTTCGTACCACACAGAGAACACAGCGATCAAAGACCTAAAAACATGGAGGGTTATTCAATACTCTGTTGCGGACAGCCGACAAGGGTTGGTAGTCCAGGCGGAGTTTGGGTCAAGGTTTCAGAACTCCTCAGATTAGAAATTAACACGTTACGAAATGTTACACAGTGCCTCTGTACAGCTGTACAGGGATACGATCGTAGCTTGCGGACCGGCTTGATCCCTCGGACTTGCGGCTACTGGGGCCTACTCTGACCACAGCAATGAAATTTCACGTTCCTTAAACGTCAGATATTTTTCTTTTTGGGTACCTAAGCTAGTATTTCGTTCCAAAAGTGGACTCTGCTCCATTGTGTTGGGTATGCATCAACGACATTATGTACTGTCTTCAAAGACTGCAAAAAAAAATATCCGATAAAATTCGCACTAAACCGTGGGAAAAAAACATTATTAGTGGTCAACTGAATACATATGGAAATTCAGCCTTCGCCAGTGACAATCTGTAATTGATACAGTGAACAAATAAACCTGCGGATAAACGAGACGGGTAGAATGCATAGGGGAGAAGAAAAATTAATACTGATCATATTCTCGTTGAAGTATCTCACAGGACGATGCCACTTTGAATAAGTGGGAGACGACGAACATCTACCGAAGGTAAAAGTGTCAAGATGCTAAAAGGTTGTGGCACTAGTACACAGCACAGTGTTTATTTACCATCATGTTTAAATATTTACCATCATGTTTAAATATTTACCATCATGTTTAAATATTTACCATCATGTTTAAAGGACTTATACAGGAAATCGTTTCGTAGTCCCTCCCTCTTCTACCTACTTGTTCACAGCAGGTGTAGAGGGTTTTTATTTTCACTTGATCACACTCAAGCACACACCACAGTCGGTAGGTTTCCCCTGGACAAGGGATCGGCCCGTCACAGATATATCTACCTGACAACACAAACACTGTACAAGAGAAAAACATCCGTGCCCCCGGAGGGATTCGAACCCACGATCCCAGCAAGTGCTCGGCCGCAGACCTGCGTCTTATACCGGCCGGCAACCGGGATCGGCCCTGTACAGGAAATTTGCAGTAAAACTGTCGTGTAAAGACGAGAATGAAAGATGAAGTAACCAACTGCACACAGCACAGTCCTTCTTGAGAAATTCCACACCTAGTCACGGATTTATACGCGTCTTATAAAACCTGCAAATCCATTACCGTGATTATAGGAGCTCGCCATGTGTGCACTGAGCTAGTTTAACCCTTTAAAGACGAAGCGTATCTGTTTTATATAAGGACTCAGTACGTACCGCGCTGTAAACACTCTCCACTTCGGTTATAAAAACCAGTCTCTTAATGTTTTATAAGGCAAAAGTTGCTGTTTGTTCTGAGATCCGTACAAAACACATAAACGCAATGTGGGCACCACGTAGAATTTTTTAATGCACTCTACGACCTCCCATTCTATTTCTTTAAGATCCATTTTAATATTATGCTCCCGTCTATGCGTCAGTTTTCGAAGTGGCCTGCTTCCTTCAGATCTTCACACCAAAACCCAGCACGCATTTCTCTCTCCTCCCCCCCCCCACACACACACGTTCCACATGCCACCCCACCTTACTATCCTCCTCAATTTGATCAGCTTAGTAATATTTGGAGATGAGTATACATAATGATGCTTGTAATTGTAATTATGCAGCGACTGAAACGGATATGTTGTCGGATAAAGTAATAGCCCCACCGTGAGGAAGCCTGCTTCGACATGATCCTAAATCAGATTATACTGGGGTTCGGCACCGCATAGGACTCACACCGACATTTAACATTTTTAAGCCTAGCGGTAACTTTACGTACCACCAGGTTTAACACTAAAAAATTCTACGTGGTGCCCACATTGCGTTTATGTGTTTTGTACGGATCTCAGAACAAACAGCAACTTTTCCCTGATAAAACATTAAGAGATTGGTTTTTATAACCGAAGTGGAGAGTGTTTACAGCGCGGTACGCACTGAGTCCTTATATAAAACAGATACGCTTCGTCTTTGAAGGGTTAAAAGCAAAGCGCCACCCTGCATCTTCATGGTTGACAGGAACACTTCTGACACAAAGCGGAGTTAGCGCAATCCTCCGAAAAGTTGGTGTCAGCTTCAAACCCCACAAGGAATACAAGCCCATAAGACTGTAATCTTATCAACAGGCACTACGAAAGCCTCCAAACCAGTATAACTCAGGACAGATACAACAAACACGTCACGCCTCTGGTCCCACATAGTAGGACGCGCGGCATATTCTGGTATTACGTCACATAACAACATTTTCCTGCACTTTCTGAAAAGCCGTTGGTATAGAAACTCTATGCCTAGAGATAGACATCTCTGAGGAGGCATTATTTTTCATGAGAACATGCTTATAGAACACTCTATCCTTGTTATCACCACGTAGTCGACAAACGGGGGTTTATTTTAATCTTCAGCCTACTTTCTTTCTTAAAAAGGAATAAAAATAAGCACTTTAGACAATTAAAACTTTAAAGACGAAGCGTATCTGTTTTATATAAGGACTCAGTGCGTACCGCGCTGTAAACACTCTCCGCTTCGGTTATAAAAACCAGTCTCTTAATGTTTTATAAGGCAAAAGTGGCTGTTTGTTCTGAGATCCGTACAAAACACATAAACGCAATGTGGGCACCACGTAGAATTTTTTAATGTTAAACCTGGTCGTATGTAAAGTTACCGCTAGGCTTGAAAACATTAAGGTGTCTATGTGTATGTGTATGTATTCTCCATTTTAAACTTAGAAGCAGTTGACCTATTGCCACCATATTTTCTAACGTCGCTATCCCAATCGAATAGAACATAACTCAGTGCTTCACAATTCCCTGCAATTAGTAACAACGATATGAAAAACGCGCGCGAGCTTGCGGGATGGGAGAAACACTTTGTGTTGGATGCTGACGCGATGCGTAGTAATCGAAACCGAGAAAACTCTGCAACTAACTTTAAAATAATATTTCCTTTTTTATAATGTGAAATGACAGGATGGCAACCGTGCAAAAATTTTCTTTAGCAGTCGGTTTGATTTCAATAACTGACGAAACTTTGGAGCTGGACATATAAAATTTAGCATGTAGATATATAATACACATCCCTACACGAGATGATGATACATTATTTGTTAGTCCAAGAATTATAAATATGGTGACGATGCGAATATTGATGGTTATAGTAATAGCAACACAGTTTAAATGTATTATATGCGAAATCCAGCTTCTTCAGAGTTTCCCTGGAGTTGGCAACAGCGCACTGTGGCCAGTAAATGGCACTGTGCACCCTTTCAGAGCAGCGCTACCATATCGGAACGGCAGATATCAGCACTAAGTAATATCAACCACATTGTAGCTGCGGGCTGAGTCACTATGTACCAAATTTGGTGTCGGAAGAGTGGCTGATGTGACGTAACGCGAAGTAATGAGGGTTGTTCAACTTCCGTTATATGCGACACGACATATCCATCTGTTACTATGTTTTTACAGTTGTTACTTGTTCATTTCCATATTCCTTGTCAACCACTTCGACTGTCTCACAGCCGCATGGTGTAAATTTTTTTGATTGGGACTGTACACGAGCTGTTAGGCGCGTAGTGTGTTCAGCATTACTGGCGTAACTTAACCTCTTAAAGCCTAGCGGTAACTTTACGTACTACCAGGTTTAACATTAAAAAATTCTACGTGGTGCCCACATTGCGTTTATGTGTTTTGTACGGACCTCAGAACAAACAGCAACTTTTGCCTTATAAAACATTAAGAGATTGGTTTTTATAACCGAAGTGGAGAGTGTTTACAGCGCGGTACGCACTGAGTCCTTATATAAAACAGATACGTTTCGTCTTTAAATGGTTAATTTGGCGTACTGTGAGAACTCACATTGGCATGGTTCACAGGAAGGTGGAATTCCGTGCAATGAATTCCCATGAGAACAAGAGGAGAGAACGGGTCATTTTATCGCCATAACGTGTCTGTGGTTACCTTCAAGAATTTCACACCTAACACCTCGCTTCTTAAACTGATACATATACTAGATGTTTTCCATCGTATTGGAAACTCGATCCGCTTCGCTCATTACAAGGTATGGGAGCAACTCTGTTCTCTCCATTATATGGAGCTAACCCCCATCCCCGGATTCCATTCTTCTTTCTGCGATTCCTGTACAAACTGATATAACCAACTTACAGAACACTGAATTTCCCTCGGGAACTCGAGGCATTCTTCGTATTTTATGGAACCCGCAGCTTCATTACCGTGTTCACAAGAGCCCTGCGCGCGTAACGACCACACACAAATCCAGCCCACGTATAACTACCTTATGTCTCTCAGTTCTTTTATCCTACCACCTACGCCTAAGGCTTCAAACTTCCTTCCTTCCAGGTTTTCTGTAGAAATTGCATTCCCTCTTATCCCCATTCAAAACCCAGCGCGCTTTACATCTTATTAACAGACACACACGTGAGTAATACACGTGGACTGCCCAAATGAGGGTTACAGCCAATGAACTAGCAAGGTACTACGAAAGAAACGAAATTTCGTACACAATAACACTACCTCATTGCAGAGCCAGCAGTAGCAATAGCAGTAGCAGTAGCAGTAGTGACGCACAGTGAAGGAAGTATGATTAATCATACGTAACGTTGATTATGTTTTTGTCTTGTGCTAGTGGGTTTGTTTTCGTCGTTTCGCAGCTACCTGTTGCCCCCGTATTAAATGTCTAAAAAGGGTGAGTGTTTATTTTATACACCTAGGCATTGTTTTACGCCCTTTGCTTTAGGCGTTTTTGCTTTAACGTTTCTTACAAATTTACACCACTTCTTGATTTCCGCCCTCTCGTTTTCAGTTTAACGCCCCTTGGTTGGCTGCACTCTATTACCTTAAACACTTACGTCTGATGGGAATATTATTTTTGATTAATGCCCACTTTTTCAGGAACACAACTAGGGCGTAAAACTAGGTCTGGATGTACATGCAGGCGGTTCCTTACACCCACCGTTGAAAAGGAGGCGCGGCTAGAGCCCGGGGCGGTCATGAACAGGGATTTTGACAAGGCAGTCCCCTTCTGGGCCCCAGGTTAGGCTCGAAGCCAAAGACAGATGGTGTAACAACATTTCCTCTGCTGTCAGCTACGTGAGTTTTAACTACGCCCACAGCTCTGTACGGTCGGTCCAGCGACGGGGACACAGCTGAGTCACAAAATACAGAACCGCCAGAACAGAACCAACCGACACAGCGTGTGAAACAGAGCCCTTCTTCAGCTGGTCAAGAAATCCCTTGCACTGTATGGAACCCCAAGGTTCATTACCGTTTTCACAAGAGCCCGCTATTTTACTGTAATCTAAAATTTGTTTAACCCTTTAAACACGAAGCGTATCTGTTTTATATAAGGACTCAGTGCGTACCGCGCTGTAAACACTCTCCACTTCGGTTATAAAAACCAATCTCTTAATGTTTTATAAGGCAAAAGTTGCTGTTTATTCTGAGATCCGTACAAAACACATAAACGCAATGTGGGCACCACGTAGAATTTTTTAATGTTAAACCTTGTGGTACGTAAAGTTACCGCTAGGCTTTAAATGGTTAAAGTGAGATACTTCAGGTAGAAGAAGCCAGTCCTTTATACTCTTTATGGAGCACGCAGACAAATTTTAAATTTACAGCATTGTAATTGTAGAATTTTATCTTTAAGTCTGTACGTTTTAGAATTTTAATATTTTAAACATTTAATGAAGGCGACACAACACCTAGTCAAGCGTGCTGGCAATATACTCCTTTGTCAGAATAACTGTCTGATGATGGCACCTCGGTGCTGAAACATGTAGGAGTTTTATAATCCTGAATGAATTTTATTAAGTGCATAAACTGTTTAATGTATTAATTGTAAGAATACGCACGGTATGAATAACAAAAAAAAGTGTAATTTTTTAGTTGGTTAGCAACGTTTCATAGCAACATGCGGTCTCCGCAAACAGGTTTCACCATCACGTCCCTTCCACATCGAAGAAGGAGGCAGCAAATCCCTCACACCTCGGTACCCACCTACCAGACTGCACGGTGTCATAAACGAGCACGCCGCAATCTAAAAGATCCATCCGTAAGGCTCGCATTGTGACAGAATCCAGACGGCTTAAACAAAGCAATCCGGCATTTGGAGCTGACGTAATGCTGACGTCACCGATCGCAGAGGGATCGTCAGCATTCAAGTGTCGTAAACACGTTCCATTTATTCTAGTAAAAATAATAAACAGTCTAACATAGCTCCTATAAGACTACATTTCATTAAAACAAATAAATGTATTATCTTGCGCCGTTTCGACATTATACACCAAATCCACCGCCGTACCGTGCCGCCATTAAGTACGCATCCATCCCCCCCCCCCCCCCCACGCGGGTGCAGGGGGGGGGGGGTGATTATGAGCAGACAAAATTTGACATTTTCCATAGCAGCTGTACGAAAGATGGTAAAATTATCAAAGGTTATGCATTGCACAGCTAAATTACAGTCACGTATGGAGGCTGCTGTCTTGCCGTACAGTCTGGTACAAGCACGCCATGTTGACGGAAAAAGTTTCCTCTGAAACGTGGCTTCATTTCCAGCAGGCTACACGGCGTCAGGACCCAGATCGCAACTCTCTCAACAGTCACCTCTGTGAGAAGCTCAAATCCGACACTCACAGGCCTACATGGTTAATTTTTGTTCTTCTTGTTTCACTGCTTTTGTTTGCTCCGTATGTTATGTGTAACTACATTTTACTGTGGTTTGTGGTGAAGGGCCCCGCAGCAGAAGCTACGGACGCACCGCAGCCTTGAGGATTATTGTGCAACCCTATAATGAACATGATTAGTTTCTTTTCCGTTTTTTTTTCGTGTAATGGAGCACCGGTGGAATGAAATTGACAGGAAAAAATCGAAGTACTCGGTGAAAAAACCCTTCCCAGTGCCACTCTGTCCACTACAAATCCCACATGGACTGACCCCAGAATCGAACTCAGGCCTCCGCGGTGAGAGGCCGGCGGCTAACCGCCTGAGCCATGGCACGACCATCTTGCTGTGGTTTATGCTGTATTCCTTAATTCTTATTCTTATCGTTATTCTTTGTGTACAGGATCACCCTGTATCTGCATTCAATAATTCCAAATTTATTTAGATACGGTAACTAAAACCAACAAATGCACACAAGTTTATTCAAATATATTATAAACATATCAATAACTCCCACATTTTTCGTCCACTCATGTGGCCATCCTCAGGGGGAGGCGTTACAAAGAATGAATACGTTGGGATGTTACAAAAGTTTATGAACCAATGCACATGTAAAATATTGAATATTAAAATTAGATGGTTAGAATACATATTACAGTTTAAGTACAAGTACAAGTTTAACCTTTTAAAGCCTAGCGGTAACTTTACATACGACCGGGTTTAACATTAAAAAATTCTACGTGGTGCCCACATTGCGTTTATGTGTTTTGTACGGATCTCAGAACAAACAGCAACTTTTGCCTTATAAAACATTAAGAGATTGGTTTTTATAACCGAAGTGGAGAGTGTTTACAGCGCGGTACGCACTGAGTCCTTATATAAAACAGATACGCTTCGTCTTTAAAGGGTTAACATTAAAAAATTCTACGTGGTGCCAACATTGCGTTTATGTGTTTTGTACGGATCTCAGAACAAACAACAACTTTTGCCTTATAAAACATTAAGAGATTGGTTTTTATAACCGAAGTGGAGAGTGTTTACAGCGCGGTACGCACTGAATCCTTATACGAAACAGATACGCTTCGTCTTTAAAGGGTTAATTCTGGTATGTAACAAATTCTGTATGTAGACAGTATTTGTGTCAGCACCCTGGAAGGAAAGAAATAACTGTGTGTCAGTTCTAGTTACCATACCAAACTGTTCAGTGCACGGTTATGGATAATTTAAAACCAAATTTATCTAATTTTTTGACACAAATCGGCAGTACTATTACCACCAGTCGTTCCAACCCATCTGTACGTCTCGATGTCCCTCATTCCCTTCCACTGTGTGCAGTCCTTGCGTTATTAACAGCATGTTTCTGTTTGGCGTCACACTGTACCTTATAATTCCCAGTTTCTGATAACAGAATCCATCGAATATTGGACAAAACCGGATCCAACACAAACACAGACAACAGGAATAACCAAACCCATAAGTCAATAATCCCCAGGCGGAACAAAATTACACTGTTCATGAGATAATAACGCTTGCTCGTTCTATGCTAGCCAGCACAGGCACGTAACTCATTGTGATGTACTGATTGTTACAAATAGAATTTTAATTTTTAATACCTTTTGCCTGCTTGAAATTTCTAATATTTTTATATTCTCTTTTTTTTACGTCTACATGCCATATCCACTTAACAGCTGAGTAAACCTCATCTTCAATTACGTAACTATGGCATACCGACGTGTTGTTAGTGGTGTACCACAAAGAAAGTCTAATTTAAAATTTAATTATTTAATACGTTATATTCAGTTTGTTTTGATTTCAGATATAAAGCGCCTAGACTCGACTTTAAAAGGGTTTGTTGTTAGCCGAAACATTCAGGCACAGTATATATCAGTTATCAACAATCACCTGATATAGAACATGTCAGCGTAAAAGTTGTGTAAATAGGATTTCAGAACTGCAGTCTTTTGTGTATATAGTTTAAATATTTACCGTTCTGCTCACAGATTTAAAAATCTATCCCACGTCATAAGCACACATTCTGCCACCATTTGGTCACGTTCCTTACAAAAAAAAAAAAAGGTCAAAAGTTATCCTTTGAAATTCGTTACTAATGTGTGCTTCAGTGTCGGAGGCAATGGCAACGGTAAATGTAAAATCAAAGTTTCGTTGTGGTGCTTGCATAAGCATCAATCCATGAAGGCGTATGGCAACATGGAGACATAGCTCCATGCATTAACCTCGGCAGAAGAAGGACAGTGGTCAGTTTCACCACACGAGAAATGACACCCAGTACCCAAAGGGGGGTGACTGGGCTGCAGTTGAGACCCAAACGCTGCGAATAAGGGAAAAATTCCCTAATCTTAACCTAGAACCCAAAACCGATCCCTTGAGCGAAAATTATGTATTTCATTCACTACACTGACTGAGCTGTCCTGGCTCAACGGTTTCGAAGTCGTCAAGTCATACGGAAATGTAGGCCGAAAATTTATCGGACTGATTGTCGGATCAATTTATACTTCTTTTGAGTTGCGTCTTTGAAGTCCTGAGTACATTGCAAGGTTTCTTTTTATCAGAAGTTAATATGAAGCCGTTTCAACAAAAGCACCATTATCATGAATACTGTTGTCTTCCGCATTGAAGAATTACATGTAAAGACCCGACACAGCTCGTTCCACAACAAAATCAGGCCTTGTCAGGCTTCATTTTCCAGTGAGGTTTATACTTTCTCATTATCTTCGGTACAGGTTCCCTGCGCTTTTTTTTGTAACCCGTTAATCTAGAGCGAGCACCGATATACAGGGTGTTCTGTATAGTGTCTGAAAAACTGCAGGTTGTTACGAGCTATTCTGAGTAAAAAATACTATACCAACACATTCCGTAGAATCAACCGATAAATGGCTACGAGTATCTATTTTAATATATATATATAGCTGTAACAGCAAATCTTAAAATACGTATATTTCATCATATTTTACAGACAAAAAGAAACTTGCGCCTACCTGTCAGACAACACCACAAAAAAAGACGCCAATTAAGTATTAAAACTACTGTATAACGTGCGTCCGATAACACTACACAAAGGAAAAAGTGACACCGTACCGTACTCTACGAATAACGTAAAAAGAATATGGTGTCAGGTAACACCACAAAAGAAATACATCAGTTTTTAGTTACATAAACGAGGTACTCGTATTTATGTTGTTTTATGTAGTGATGTTAAAACACGGGAGAATAAATCAGTTTTGATTATAAATCAACAAATAACGTCACTGTCAATTATGTAGCACTGACTGTTGTCCAAAATAACATCCAGCGTTGCGTACGAACAATTCTGTACCACACAAAACAGAATTACGATGGACTAGTGTCTGCCAAAGGCGTGTGTAAGCGTGAAGGTGATTCGCAACGACTGATAGTGCACAGTATCGCACAGTATCTTGAAACAATACACTGCCTGTAGCGGCATAGCGGTTGACAATAGAACAAATTTTATGCAGAATTTTCACTTAAAACGACACACGTAACATCCTCAGGATTGGTACACTTTATGCGGAACATTCTGTGTGCACAGCGTGAAAGAAAAATGCACTGCCAAACCTACAGAAGTTGAATCCACAACATAATACAACAAAAAAAAAAGTTTTTTTATGAACAAGTGCCTTTTGAATCACCGTTTCATCACGGTTACGTAAAATATTCTTAGTGTCCACCTTGATTTTCCATGCAGGTATTGCAGGAGACAGGCCTCTGAGACCTCACTTTTTACCATCACGTCTGCCTGGGGCTGTTTACCACGATTTCCTACGAAACTTCCTTCCAGAGCTGATGCAAGACGTGAAACCGCTGACCAGGATTAATTTATGGTCCATCCATAACGGTGCTTCACCGCATTTCCTCTTGCAATTCAGGAATTTTTGAAGAACGTCCTTCCGGAAAGTGGATAGGATGAGGTAAACCAACGGCCTGGCCTGCTCCTTACCCTGAATTAAATCCCTTAGATTATTATCTCTGGAGACACCTGGAGTCTATTCTTTATGCTACAGAAGTCAGTGACGTCCAGGACTACCAACAACGAAACGGAGTGGATTTGAGATGATTCGTACGGGACGTGGAATTTTCCAGCGAGTCACGCGGTCATTGTTCAGACATGCAACACCTGCGTTCAAGCTCAAGGCAGATACTTTGGGCATTTCCTTTGATCTTCAGGGGGTCGTAAATTGGAAACTATGCTTCACAATGCCTATGTTCATAAAACATTTCTTTCTTGTATTGTGGCATACGCTTGGCCATAAATTTATCGTTCACCCAGTATATCCTTTACATTAGCTGAGAATGCATTGAATATTTTCGTAGGTTGACTCTGCTTCTGGGCTATATCAATCGCCTGACGTTCCAAAGATACACAGCTTCATCCAGAGGTAGGAGCAGTTCTTTCTAACGGACACGAATCAGTAGGTGGATGGCGTGCTGTTTTAGGCAGATTGAAGGACGGATGAGATCCAAAAACCACGTGATCCTCAGCGTAATACACCATCATTAGAACTCTAGACAATTGATTTTCTTCCCTCCTCGTGTTCAGTAAGCAATCCGTCTGTTCAAGTGCCTCCTTAGACCGTATATAAGAGCCTCATTGCTTTCTTCCACCCCTTCCTTGTGCCATTCAAGCACCTCCACCATATAACAAAATTTGAACTCTATCACGATCTCGTCCAAATACGTCGACATCCGGTCGTTCTTACAGACACTCGATGTCAAGTGCGTAGCATCCGTAGTTTGTTTCGGAAGAGCACGAAATCAATCCTTCGCCAGCGGAGTGAATATCCTAAGGATATTCGTGATTTTACTCGGGCACATAGAAACTCAGAGTAGGACAAAACGGTTTTTTTACATAATGCCATCACGTTGTGTTATTAATAGTACAAAAAATTACATCAGTGTCTGTCCGAGAACAACTAAATTCTATTTATTATATAGAACTACATGTTTGGGCCTATCCCAGGCCATCCTCACATTAACAGTTGGTTTTTAAAACATATTTGTTCCTGCTTTATTATATTTTAACGACCAAACGTGAACCTGAGGATGACATGAGATAGGTCGAAACACGTAGTTCTATATAACAAATATAATTTAGCTGTGCTTGGACAGATGTTGAAGTAATTTTTTGCATAACGGTTTCTTCTGCATCCATTACGGAATCATGAATCAAGGTCATTCCTTAATTAAACGCAAAGTAATAAGCTAATTAAAACCTTGTAAAATAAGGCGCGAGTTGTACGATATTTCAGGCTGTGACAGCGGCGAGTACACCCTGGACAGCGAGACTGGCAACTGACGACGCTACGGGCTTGACGACTGAGGAACCGTAATTCCATTTGCGGCACATACAAGGATTTCTGTCTTCTCCGAAACGTCCAGGCAGGCTCTCAGGTATGCCCAGCTTCCCACTCAGTGCGTACAGGGGTATGATAGTCGGGAGTAAAGCGACCGGAGCGTGAACCTAAAACTCACCCCCGCCTAGCGCCGAGGTTAAGAAAGAGCGTGTCACCTCAACAACACAGTATCGTTACAGCGTTGGAGGTTCATAAATACTGCACCACATTTAGACGAACACTCAAAAGTGCGGGTCTAGAACGCCTAAAATTCTGAATTATTTTGGCTACTTTACGCATTGCGAGCGTTCGCTATCACACCTCATCGGTACATCGACTGCACAACCGGCTGAGCCACGGACGAATTGTGATTCGGTTCCGGGCAGTGGAAATACAGTCGAAACCGGTTATAACGTCATGAAAGGGACTGAATATTTTGTGTCGTTATAAACGAGTGTTGTTATAACCGAGGAGTGTAATGCTATGGTTAACAGTGACGAATTACTCGATACCACAGAATATCTGACTGTATAGGCGAGGTATCGTATAAACCGATGTCGTTATAAACGGGTTAGGGTGTATATATTCCACACCGGCTCTGGGGTCCACCGCCTACTATTAAATGGCACCGCGGGGCCATTACTGATTGTAAAGCTAACTGGGCACGAAGCTTAACCACTCATTTCCACCCAAAGACAAAGGTAAGAATCAGTGGAGCTATGTCTTTATTCCCCATACATTTACATGACTTTGTGCTCGGTCCAAGACTGTGTAGGGAGCTAACACTAACGGGTGATTGTGGGAGATGGGTGGAATCACTCCCAGTTTGATTTATTATGTTAGCGATCCTTGTAACCTGCATGAGCGGTCAATCACCGGAATGGAAGCGGCCCTTTGTATTAGATATGGCTCATTTATACTAAGTCCCAGGACTCTGATGCACCAAGTTGAAAAGTGGCATGTAGGCTTAAAACATGTATAGCAAAACAACATGCTAGACCGCTAACAACAGTTGTACAACAAAGGCTGAGTGAACACGGTGTTTAGCAAGGCACATTGTGTACCCCCACAAGATAATGAGTGTTGTGTTAGCTGAACTGTCCAAACATGCAGAAAACACAAATCTGTATTATATACAACCGATAATAAAAGTGATTACAACACACGACTCCTCCATTTTAATATCTTATTTTTTATATAAAGTATAAAGATAAAGACAGTCTTCACAACTTGTAAATTGTATTTTTACAAGTTGTAAATTGTATTTTTACAAGTTATAAATTGTATTTTTACAACTTGTAAATTGTATTTTTACAAGTTGTAAATTGTATTTTTACAAGTTGTAAATTGTATTTTTACAAGTTGTGAAGACTGTCTTTATCATTATACTTTGTATAAACATCTCACATCGGTATGCAAAATATGAAGATATCTTATTTTTTATTTAACAGCAACTTTGGTAATTGAAGAGGACCTGGTAGAATCAGTAGTAAACAGATAAGTAATTTACGCAGAGCGCAACATTGAGAAGCGTTCACGTAACCACTGTCGTCGTGGAAAAGAAATAAATATTACATATTCTGAGTGTGTGACTATATTCTTGCCTTACTTATCCAGCAAGCAAATCGCATCTTTTCTGCGCCCTATTATATTGTCATCTGTGTTCTGTTTGGCTCTACAATATTTTTCCACATTATCTCACAAACGGCACGATTTTCGGAAAAAAAGTTACTGAACACAAAATGTGTTTTGATTTTCTCTACAATTTATGTGTGAAACATTCGTCATTCTAAGAAGAATTCAGAGAGATATTATCATAAATGTACATGGGGCTTCATGTAAAGTACCTGTTATTCTTGTTAGATTTTAATCGAAAATAAGATTTCCTTGACAGATTTTCGAAAAATATTCGGATAACAAACTTTATGAAAATCATCCAGTGGGAGCCCAGTTGTTCCATGATGAGGGACAGACAGACGTACAGATATAATGAAGCTAACAGTCACTTTTCGCAATTTTGCCAACGCGCCTAGAAACTAACAACAACTAACTAACTAACTAACTAACTAACTAACTAACTAACTAACTAACTAACTACATGGGGCAGAGGTATTCTTGAGAAGCTAACAGTTTCTCACCTAGTCAAGAAATTACCCGCATTTTATGGAACCCGGAAGTTCATTACTGCATTCACAACAGCCCGCCACCTGTCCCTATCCTGAACCAGCTCAATCCAGTCCATGCCCCCTCATCCCACTTCTTGAAGATCCATTTGATATTATCCTTCCATCTACGCCTGGGTCTCCCAAGTGGTCGCCTTCCCTCAGGTCTCCTAACCAAAATCCTATATGCACCTCTCTTTTCCCCATACGTGCTACATGCCCCCCAATCTCATTATTCTCGATTTGATTACCCGAATAATATTTGGTGATGAGTAAAGGTCATTAAGTTCCTCGTTTTGTAGTCTTCTCCACTGCACCAACAATGGATTTCCAAACATGCAAGAGCATTACCGAAGCCTCTCATTTGTTTAGCGTTCACATGATTTCAGTCGCGATATGTTTTCTGTGTAAACAGAGCAACAACAAATTCAAAATATCTGCACGTATCTGGGTTTAGCTTGAAACCATTGGTTCTGCGCTATTTATGTGACAACATCAACAGTTTACATTAATCAACTGAAAATCTAGAGGCAATAACAAAGCAGAAGCGCTACAATTGTTTAGCGACGCGTACACTTCCTAACTTATTTACTGAAAGCCTTACCGATTGTTTCTGAAAACCTTAAACACTTGCAACAATACGTCACTCGACCGCAGCAAGCGAGCTGCTATCAGACATGGTGGTTGGCTACAGGAATAATCAAATCAGATACGAGTTCCAATTAAAATTCTTGGAATTTGGGGTAATTTGCATGGACGCACAAGAAGCGACGGTAGGTTTGCGTGATGTTATTTCCAACTTTAGTCTGGGCAAAAGAAGTATGGCAATAACAAGTATCCAGTCAGTACGGCGCCCTCAAACGGAGTTAAAAGGGCTACCAGATACAACACTCACGCGGATAGGCTAACATCACTGTCATACGCCATCCCGCCACAATATACACGCGCTACTCCACTGAACCACTGTAATAATCAATAGTAATCGATACTCATCGATTATACTCGATACTAATCCAGTACTATATATATATAGCAATCATTTAGTATCAACTGCTGGCTGTGATAACGGACAATAATCGTTCAACAAAGAGTGGGACTCAGGTCACTCAGAGTGGTATTATAGAGTAGATGTTCCAAATGCTGAAGTTACTACGGTTACTGCATGTCGGTAGTCAAACTACTGTCTAGACAAACTCATGCATTAATTGGGGGTGCACTCAAATGACATACTGTTTGTAACACGTTTCGTCAAAACCTGTCAATCCGTTCCTAAGATGAAACACACGAATGGACAGACGGATAATAGGGACAATCTCTATGGGTGTTAGTTAGTGCAAAGGGGAAGCAGTACTGGTCAGAGACAAGTGCAGCATGCAAGACGCTGACACTAGCTCGGAGAGTACAGGACCGAAAGGCAGCTTGAATGGTGAGTAATGAACTGGAAGGGATGAGGAAGGAAGCATTCATTTCAGATAACATACAGGCACTATGGAAGGAGGAGACTGCGTAATCAGGAGTTCCATGTACCCCCAAACAACTACTTTTCGGCTGATCAAATTAAGAAGAATGACACGGTTGGGACAAGTGGCATACATTCGAGAGACGAGACGCACATAAACGGATTTTATGGGTAAACTTGAGGGAAACAGCCCAACTGGATTACCTAACTAACTCCATGGAGCAGAGGCCTTCTTGAGAAGCTAACAGTTTCTCAGCTAGTGAACAAATTCCCTGAATTTTATGGAACACGGAGGTTCATTACCGCATTCACAAGAGCCCACCACCTGTCCATATCCTGAGCCAGCTCAATCCAGTCCATGCCCCATCCCACTTCTTGAGGATCCATTTTAATATTATCCTTCCATCTACGCCTGGGTCATCCAAGTGGTCGCCTTCCCTCAGGTCTCCCCACCAAAATCCTGTATGTACCTCTCTTTTACCCCGGAAGCTAATAGTAAAATGGATCTTCAAGAAATAGGATGGGAGGGCGTGGACTGGATTGAGCTGGCTCAGGATAGGGATAGGTGGCGGGATGTTGTGAAAACGGTAATGAACCTTCGCGTTCCATAAAATGCGGGGAATTTCTTGACTAGCTGAGAAACTATTCGTGTCTCAAAAAGGACTTAGCTACGTGGAGTTAGTTAAACTGCCGCATAGCCGGTGTCTGGGTTTGGAACCAAGATTTTCCCCATATGAGGTAGAAATATTATGTGAAAATGAGGTCACCTACTCATTTAGTGAACTGGAGGATGTGTTGAAACAAACCGCATCGGAGTCAGTGAAACAAGATAAAGCGACACGTGCGCCCAGATACGGCAGGCTTCACGTTCTTGAGACGATGCAATATGTACGGGCATAATTCTCACTTCTTTTTTTTTACCTGCAAACGTACAGTTCACAGGGGGAAGGCACGTGCGCCTGCCAAGGACGGAAAGAAGAGAAAAGACTGCCTACGTAACGGGATACGTGTATTTTCTAAGGAATACTCGTATACGCATCACATAAGGTGACAAATCTTTTTAAGGGGATTCAGTTCTCCACACAATTACATGAAATAAAGTGGTCAGCCCTACCCTATGTTACTAACCACACAACAATGCACCAATTGCTCCCATTCTGGACCTGACGAATCCTTTATACGCCCTCACATGCTATACAAGATCCACTTTAATATTATCCTCTCATCTACGCGAAGGTAGATACCTGTTGCAGAGGTCGTTGCCAGTATATGCCCAAGTCCGAGGCATTGCGTCACTTCGTAACGAAGTGCGGACCCCGACTGAAATATTACGCAGTGTCGACCGAGGACAGGTTATCGACGTTTCGAAAACATATCGATCCCGTCTGCGCTTTTCTGGGATATTACGCGGCGTCGAGTGGTAATCCTTTACCGACGTTTCGGGACAATATATCGCTCCCGTCGTCAAGGGTCAAAACTTTCTGACACTTGAAGATGGGACCTATACCCGAAACGTCGGTACAGGATTACCACTCAATGCTGCGTAATATCCCAGAAGAGCGGGACAGATCTCATCAACATCGTCGCGGAAGCCTGAAATCACGGATATCGATCCTAGATCAGGATCAAGCTTGATCACGAAATTAAAACGGTACAATCCTCCGAAACGTCAGAAAATATTCGCTGAACGTCATAGCGTCACACCCCAGAAGACATGTTTTTTTTTTCGGCAGCGCCGCTCTAAGATCACCAGGTCTGCGACTTCGTGACGTACATATTGCACGTTTGCGGTGAGGGACGCTTAGTCCATCCAAAACCCAATGTGAAGGCTCACCGAGACTGTTCGTGCTATAAACATGGGCAGTTACCAAACACGATTGGAGGTTCTCTCCTTCATCCGCCATCGAGGACGCACAATGCCCAGACGGAGACACAACGATAACAAATTGTCGCTGTTATCTTACGCAACATTCCACGAAGGCACATTCCGAAGCCGAGATACAGCTCCCCGCATTCTTAACCTCGACATCTGATAGACAGCTGTCAGCTTCGTGTATACGCCTTTACACAGCTGATCAAGCAATCCCTACTTCAATGGGCCCCAAATATTCAATACTTTTTTAAAATCAGGTCTGATCCAGTTACATCCAATTATCAAATCCACGACCTATTAGCCTAACAACCATTCTTGTTATGCTACTTTCAACAGCCAAAATCTACGGGGCATGTAGCACGCAGCTTAAATTGGAGAGACTGACCTCTCAGCGTAACGTTCCGGCCGCTTTACACCAGGCAAAGTACGCCACGCATATTGTATAAGATGGGGAAAAGCCCCCATAACCGGCCTGGTGGCGGTGGTAAAGAAACACATCTCTGTCGAAGGTGAAAATCGAACTGGGAGTCCCCGCAAGATCATCCCACATCGTGGTCACTGTGTACACTGAGCTACCATGCTCCACGACAAATATCTATGTAAATTATAACTCAGTTCAGATAACTGAACACTTAAGTTATTATTTTAACGCCTTTGTTTTTGTTATTGTGTCCATTTATGGAGTTAAGAACAAAAAACACCCTGTAGATCGATACTGCTAGCACAGAAAGACAGATGAAGCAAGTAATGAATGAATGAGGGCACGGCAGAACAAAATAATCCAATTTGCCCCACATTAAGAGGTTTCTTCACAGCAGCAAACAGCGAAAACTAGTTAGTGAATGGAATGAAACAGAATGCGTTCGTTGGATGAGAATTCATTTCCCCCGTTTTTATAAGTTTTTCAGAACATCTCAGTTCTACACGAACGAGAGAGCCGTAAACCCTTATCGTAGACGGACATAAATTTTAATATCTTCATTGCATCACTAACATTAATTTGGTCTTACGTCTTGAAGCTAAATCACTGAGTCTCAGTTTTCTTCAGATAAAATAAACCAGGTTTTAAAAGTCTATTGACTTAATCAAGCCCCTCTCATTTTAAAATTCGTGAACTTTATAAACCACAAAAAAAGCAATATGAAAAGTATTTCTTTATCAAATGTCCTCTGTTATGCGGAACAACATTCCCTTGTTTGATGTTTCACAGCGTTCGCCCGCTTGTCCTTCTGAAAAGTGTGTGATGCCAGAAATTCAAGAAAATTTAAAAAATTCGGTTCCTACCTCACAGTATACACATGGTATCTCTATTACAAAGAGTACTCGGTTAATGCTGTATAGGGAAGTAATTGCGCACTGTTGTAAGAATCACATGAGACATAAATACAGGATGTGGGCGAAATGCAGCGTTCTGAAATGTTAAGAGTACAAGGCGCATAGAGTAACAACCGTGCTTCAAATGTTACACAGCCGGTAACAGATAAAGTAAAGTCGTAACTGAGCTTCATACAGCGTGTCATCGTGAAGGGAGATGAGGGAATCGGAGGTAAAACTCCATATATTTTTAAAGTCCGCAATAAATGTGTAAGTGCAGCGACGATCGGTCGCTTTATCCCTAGCGAAAAATGCCACCGGGCACGCAATAAATAACGACAGGTTGACCCCAGAGTCACTACGGAAATTTTCGAGCAGAGAAAAAAAAGTTTTACCCATTCGACCAGCACTGAAGCCAAGTGTTTTTCAATTCCATATTTAGAACGCCTGAACAACACAAAATCCATACACTTTTGGATACGAGGATAGTTTCTCTTGCTGCGTCGCTCCTGTTAACACACTCGCAATGTTCTCTCGACAACGCGGACTTAACAAACCACTAACTCAGTACACGCTTTGCTACTTCTGCTTGATTCGAAGCAGAAGTTATTGAAGTGTGTGCAGGTCTCACAAAGGGCGATATTTCAAGTGCTTTCCGGAACACGGGCTTCTTCAGGGCAGCTGCTTCCTGAAGAGTGAAACGGATGAATTTAAGGCATATCCAACTAGCTAGCTAGCTAACTAACTAACTAACCAACCAACCAACCTAGATATGCCTTCTTCTGTGATATTATGCGGCATCGTGTGGTAACTGTTTACCGGAGTTTCGGGACAACGTCGGTAAAAAATTACCACATGACGCCGTGTAAGAGATCGCAGATCTCATCAACAGTGGGGTAGATGAAATCAACTTACTGAGAGGCGCAAGAGATTGCTTCTCCGAAACGTCCAGACAGGCTGAGAGGACTGCCTAATCACCTGTTCAATGGACACCGGGGTTCTTTACGACGAGAAAAGCGGCCGCCGCGTGACATTGAACACTCACGTCCACCTAGGGCTGAGGTTAAGAATGAGTGGAGTTATACTGCTCCTCCCCCTTTGTACGCCTTCTTGGCGTGGACAGGAAAATTTTAACCTTCCTATAACAAACTGACTGACTAGATGTCTAAATATGTACATGACTGATTCACTAAGTAATTAAGTCACTAATTAACTCCATCAATGAAGCAGAGTCCCTCTTTGTAAGGCACGATTCATTTTTGTCGAAGAATTTCCCGGTCTTACCCAGAAAACACCCGCTATTGGTCCCCACTATCAACCCAAAAAATTCAGTCCATACCCCAGCCCTTTTCCTTACGGATTAATTTTACCTCACTTCCCCCCACCCCCACCCCCAATTCTGACACACTGTCATTAATGCTGAAATGAAACACGCAAAACAAATTCAGACAATTACCTTCACAGTTCTTCAGTAAGACGCTCATTTAAAGGCTACATCAAAACTTCCGTGTAAATAACAAATGAAAATCCATTTCCTACCCCACAGTAAACATGTTTCTTCGATACAAAGTCAAGCCTTTAACGTTGTTTACCGTAAAAATCTATATTTATTTTGTGGGGGTCACACGGATCACATAAACACATTTTGTAGGCGTTGTTTAATATTAAACCAAATGGTGCATATAATTACCACTGGGTTTTAGACGGATCTCGCGTAAGCGTCCTAATAGAAAAGACAGAAATGGTGTATGGAGGATGCCATAAATAATTAAACCTGTGTAATTTAAATGAATGAATAAGCCCTTTCAGCTTATCTCTGAACTGGCTGTGTAGCTGTGTGCACAGTTATGTACACAAAGAAAATTCGCTTTGTTCTCGTTTGTTTATATTCCTGGTTTGAAACGAAACAACAAGGAAAGAAACAGCGTGCTATTTACACTAGTCTGTTTTGCTTAAAAACAACACTGAAGCTGTCACGAAACAAGAATATCGGGTTCAAAGTAACAATACATATATTATCAGGCGAAACTGCTCTGAATAACGTGTAAAAGTCCGGTTCGTTTCACACACAACACACCGCATATAGGCCTATATCAAGTGAATTCTGCTAAGGAACGGCAGACAAATTATCGCCGATTGTTACGACAGACTGCGCTACTAACACTCTCTTCAGGCAAAATTTTGAAGTTCGTTTACCTTAAAATGGACGGTATATGGTATAACTCGGCCTGCCGCTGTCCATTAAACGGTCAAACCAATTACTGCCCAACTCTGCCATTTTAATATTGGTATGAATATATTCATATGATGTAAAGGTTGAAAGTTACGGGTACGTATTAAAACATACTGAAATTGGTTCGTGGTAAGTTACAAAAACCCATTTGCATGTAGCAGGCCTCACGATGATAGGTTATTAGAATCCCAATATGTGCGATTCTTGTAAAAATTCAATAAATATAGAAATTTCAACATTTGGTGGTATCTAAGACCATATTCTACTGAACCAAACTTACACTCGGTGTGATGAATACAATTAAAACTTGCACAAGAATCTGAAATTTCAAGACTTAAAAAAAATAAGCACAAATAACTTCGAAAGTGCAGAAGACAAAATGGAGGCGGCGGATTCCTATTTGAAACGTTAGTACCTCTATACCACACTACACGGCGCCACTATCCAGAGTACAGCAAACGTTACCCACCTCAGTTAGAAAAACACGCTTCTTGGACAGCGTAGACCCTAAAGATGGAGACAGCAAACTTCTTCGAAAGGTGGGTATTTACAAAACGACACATCTCATCTCAGAAGAATTTAATCTCAGAAGAAAAAGGCCGATCAGTGCGTGGTCTTTAGGGATGATACTGACTGATGTTTATCGACTTTTAAGAAGATGCCGCTCAATCAATCATAAAGACAGAGAGATCATCAACCACTACACACTGCGTCATTTCATTTGGCAAAAGACAGCAATCATTTCTTCGCTGGAATCCCCTCAAAACGTTACAAGCAATTGGCATTTATTTGGACAACAATACGGAACATAATAATGCAGTTTTGTCAATATGGAGTCTTTTTTTAAAACATTAGATCAGGTGGTAATGACAGCTTTAAGTTGTGATACTGTTAGCACATAAACACGCTACATTTGGCACTGTCAAACTGTCAACATAAAATTTGCTTTTCACTGTTGAACAGTCAAATTGAAATGCAGCTGACTGAACACTTAATCTAGCCCAGTAATTGAACGTGGTCCAGCGGCTTTCGTGTGTAATGTAACAAACGGGCACTCTTTCGCCCGTGACGCCAGTATCACCCACTCCAAACGATGTGCATGTTACAATCCCGGCGTAAAGTGTGTGTCTGACGCGTGAACACCCGTGAACCTGGTATTTTAACTTATAGGTAATTAGATTTTGTGCACCACATGATTTCTAGGGAAATCTATTTCTATGGTGTGCAAGTATAGATACACCATTATGTTGAACGTTTTCAGTTGTTCCACAGTGCGGTAGAGGGCCAAAATATAAAACCTATAGCTTAACCTTTTAAAGCCCAGCGGTAACTTTACGTACCACCAGGTTTAACATTAAAAAATTCTACGTGGTGCCCACATTGCGTTTATGTGTTTTGTGTGGATCTCAGAACAAACAGCGACTTTTGCCTTATAAAACATTAAGAGATTGGTTTTTATAACCGAAGTGGAGAGTGTTTACAGCGCGGTACGCACTGAATCCTTATATAAAACAGATAGGCTACGTCTTTAAACGGTTAAACCTCAATTCTATGGGGTTCTGAGGATGGTACATAACACACAGTATCACAGGCTTCCTGAATTTGTTCCGTAGCGAAAGTATTTCGAACAGAACACAGCACTTCGTCAACCGGACCTCTTTCTGTCGTCAGGTGAAAGGGAGTGGGCAGCACCTACTAAGTCTGGTTCAAAATAATGGGTCCACTGATTGAGAATAGATACTTCTACCGGACCCAGCTGAATAGGTGTTTCATAACTAACTAACTTAATACACAATAATCCTTCTTGATAAGCTAACAGTTGCTCACGAACTCAAGAAATTCCCCGTATTTTACGGAAGCCAAGCAGTGTTCAAAAAGAGTCCGCCAAATGATCTCATCCTCAGCCAGATTAATTCAGTCCAAAGCCTCAAATTCCATTACTTTAAGATCTATTCTAATATTATAATCCCATTTACACCTAGGTCTACAAAGTGGTCTCTTTCGTTCAGATTTTCACAGCAAAACTCTGTATGCATCTCTCTTCTCCCCCAAAACATGCTACATGCCCCGCCAATCTGTTCCCGCTTGACTTCATCATTCTAAAAATATCTGGTGAGGAACATAGATCAAGCAGATCCTCACTATGCACTTCTTTCCATTCTCCTGTCACTTCCTCCCCTCAGTCCCAAATATTTTCCTCAGCGCCCTATTCTCGAACACCCTCACACATGAGGCAAACAGAATGTAAGAGTAAATATGGGAAACATGATGCCAGTATTAGACCTAACATACTGAGAATAAAGACAATAGGAAAAAAACTGAAGCAATCAGCGCCAAGTGTAGCAGACAAGTACAGAGAAACATGGGTAAATCACGGGGACAGAGCGACATGAGAAATATAAGGAAACAAATTCTGCAGGAAAATTAAAAGTTTGCGGAAACCGAGGAAGATGTTGGGAAAGAAGGAATGAATGCGTACAGTCGGAAGAGGCTTGACTGCCTATATAATGACGTGAATATGAGGATCGGGGGTGGGGGGGGGGGAGGAAAGCAAAACAACTTGGTCTCTCACACCAAGACAGCGGTTTTGAGAAACTTTTCAACAAAATCATTGCTACCGCAGAGAACTTTACGTACGCCTTTTCTAACAGAGGCTTAGTTTTGCACTCAGTACGTTCCCGTGCGTATGAATACGACAATGTACAGAGACTTTATTGCTGTTTGAAATTATATACTTCTTCCATTCATAAAAGAAAACCTGAACAAAATTAATCAGCCAAAACTTTATTCCAGGCACTTCAGCTTGTATTTGACGTATACAAATTATCACACGCAACTTTATGTAATTCCCAAGGGTACACGTACCCCGGTTTTAGAACTCATGTCCTAAGGGAAGCAAAATGGTAATTCCAGAGCAGAGTACAGGAGGGCGGTAAACCCAGAAAAACTGTCTGCTTCATGACGTGTACGCGTCACCAAAAATTTGGATACTCAAATAAAAGGAAATAAGATGGGCAGACTATGTAGCACGCATCCGAAAGTTAAGAAATGCAGACAATATCTTAAACGTACCGTCTTTTTCGATGTGATGCAGTAAATTTTGGTAAGTAGCGATTCTGTATGGGAATCTGCCATCTCCATATTCGAGGTATAGGTACGAGACAGTAGTTTTTTCCGAAACGTCGGTGCCTATCTAATATATTACACGGTATCACACCCTAAAACAGGGGAGTACGAATTATTCAAAAATCTAGAAGCTACTTCAAAATTCTATACGCCAGAATGGTGACACAAAGCAAGTACCATACTGAGGATCCACAAATATTAGGCGCCATCTTACACAATTTAGTCGCCGGGGCGATCTAGCGCCCGGGATTTGTGCACCCCTGTCCTATAAGGCTGCTGCATTAACCTTTTAAAGCCTAGCGGTTACTTTACATACGACCAGGTTTAACATTAAAAAATTCTACGTGGTGCGCACATTGCGTTTATGTGTTTTGTACGGATCTCAGAACAAACAGCAACTTTTGCCTTATAAAATATTAAGAGATTGGTTTTTATAACGGAAGTGGAGAGTGTTTACAGCGCGGTACGCAATGAGTCCTTATATAAAACATTAAGAGACTGGTTTTTATAACGGAAGTAGAGAGTGTTTACAGCGCGGTACGCATTGAGTCCTTATACAAAACATTAAGAGACTGGTTTTTATAACGGAAGTGGAGAGTGTTTACAGCGCGGTACGCACTGAGTCCTTATACAAAACATTAAGAGACTGGTTTTTGTAACGGAAGTGGAGAGTGTTTACAGCGCGGTACGCACTGAGTCCTTATATAAAACATACGCTTCGTCTTTAAAGGGTTAATATTCACTGCAATATAGAAATCGAGTATCACTGTTCCTACATAAAGATTCTCACGGCATAAATGTTAAATACACAAATAAATAACGAGTTACAGAAGTACAAAATGATCTACGGAACCTCCCAGTACAATCTCGACACTGTCTGACATAATTATTTGCTACATTCTATCCGTTTTCATCATGACAACTCCGGACATACACCGTCATTTTCTGAAACTCAACCAAAAAATTCTGGCAGTAGTCCAGCAGTTTGGTCATCCCTGCGTGGCGCTGCCCCCATATGGAGGTCCAATATCTTTGTGGTCACAAATAGCAGCGACTGTGGCTGTGGAGAAAGCCACTAGCCAGCCAAGTGGAATGAAACATGGAAATGTCCTAGGATTCGGAAAAACAGCACAGAGGGACATGAAAATAACTACATGGACCAGGGGTGCTGCTTGGAAAGCTTTCGGTCACTTATGTGGTCAAGAAACCGCCTGCCTTACACGTTAGGCTCATCGCATTTTTCGCAACAACATATCAGGTGATGCCAACCCACAAACTCACACTCTGTTCCTTTAAGATATATTTCAATATCATTCTCCCATCCACACGTATTTGTTGGGAGCCCACTGTTTAAAAACCAAAAACCGGGACATTTAACCTTTTAATGCCTAGCGGTAACTTTACGTACCACCAGGTTTAACATTAAAAAATTCTACGTGGTGCCCACATTGCGTTTATGTGTTTTGTACGGATCTCAGAACAAACAGCAACTTTTGCCTTATAAAACATTAAGAGACTGGTTTTTATAACCGAATTGGAGAGTGTTTACAGCGCGGTACGCACTGAGTCCTTATATAAAACAGATACGCTTCGTCTTTAAAGGGTTAATTACGTTTAGGCGGAGGCAGAGGGTACAAGACAAAAGTTTTTAAACCGTCACGCTATGAAAACAGCACAGAAGGTTATTCATCTCATCGCGAAGAGATACTTAAAAAAAGAACGACACTCAGATAAAAAACCAATAATAATAATAATAATAATAATAATAATAATAATAATAACTGGAATAATTCCAAAGTCACTGTCACAAAGTTTAAAGAGAGTTAACCCGCACCCAAACACATATATACAGATGCAAACAGTGGTAATTGTTGGCACGTGTTCAATTGTAAGAAATTTCCTAAATTACACATAAGACCACCGAGCCTAATCCTGTTGATGGTACATCAGGATAGGTGAATATTTCCCAGCTAAAGCTGAGAAGTGAGAAATTTGGATGATGATGATGATGATGATAATAATAATAATAATAATAATAATAATAATAATATACCCAAAATCGGACTCACTTCACCTACTGATATTTCTTTCCATATCCCTTCCTCATCTTTTGTAATTTTAGTTCCAGATTCTATAGTCACTAAATTGCATATCTTCCTGTCTATCTACTCCTTCATGTTAGCGGCTGGTTGACGGTTTTCCTACTCGCTTAGACGTTTCTTCCCGCTGCAAGAAAAGTCAAAATGTTCGTTTGCATTGTCAGAGATGTCGTATTTTTATAACTCGAAAAAAAAAAGGACATTTGAAGTCGCGAAAGGAATTTTCCGGGACACCGGGACAGAGCTTTTTAAACCCCATAAAGCCGGGATTGTCCCGGAAAAACCGGGACGAATGGGATCCCTACATATTTTCGAAATGATCTGTTCCGTTGGGGGTTTCAAGATTAAAATTTCGTGTATATTTCTCATGTCCCTACTTTGTGTTATATACATGGTCCAAATCGCCCTACTCAATTTTTGTGATAAGCAAAGGATGAATCATCAAGCCCCTGCAATGTTGTACACGCTTCTGTTCCTTTCTGGGTCGTAGGACTTCCTCACGAGGCAGCTATTCTAAAATTACTGCAGACAATTACCCGTTCATAAAAGAAACACCAAACCCGCTTCGCAATGCAATGAATTAGACCCACATACACGTTAGCTAAATTCTCACGGACGTGACTATAAAGCGTGCTATCTTTCGGAATATGAAGCCGCGTAGGTTGGTAGAAACGTACTCCCGTTTCGGAAGCACATTCCTCATCCAACTTCAGGTACAAAGGGTAATACTGCGTTTAATTAGTACGCCATAAAAGTGTCGGCACCAGATGTACTTTAGTAATTAAATACACATCCTGGCTGCTTTAAACCCGGGGAAATAGTTTTCATCTCTTACGTACAGGAGGATGTGCAAGGCCCCAGAGCCGATATAAACTCTAATGAGAAGAAACAAACCCCTGTAACTACTGGGGATCGAGTTCGCGCGTCTGTTGTTGAGTCCGTAGCCTAGTCACTATACCAACTGAGCTACCCCGGTTACGCTCTTAGGGTACAACAATATGCGTTCCACCGCTAGCGCTGCTTAATAAAGAGTGTTTCGGTCTTGATGTGGTATTGCCAGGAAGCCGTCTAAAATTCTGTTACATGAAACATCAAACTAAACGAGGTACCGGTGAGATGCAGGGAACTAATTAGTGGCTGATTGGAATTTGGGGCACAAGCCAAAATATTCATTGCATTCGACATGTCCAACGGGTTAGTGGATGCCAGTGTGATGCAAATTCACAAGAATCACTTAAGTAACCTAAATGCTTCGCTACTAAAACGATGATTAATTTGCTTACAATAAATGACTTGGCATGTCAACATAGAGTGGTGATTTCACAGTTCGTTTAAAACTACCAAACCTTATTAGCGGTCGTAGTAGTTGGAAAGTTTAAGCTCGAATACTCAAACTTAGAGTGCTGGATGATTTTAGTTTATAAGGCCAGTGAATTGAAAATACCGTCTAATGGGGTGTGATGTGCCCCCCGGAAGGCCCGTTACCTTCTGTCACAATATACGGCGTCACATTGGAATTCTATGACGTCATACAAGACATAGGAACAACCTATAACAGTGATTCCCAACCCTTTTTCCATGGACGAACCCCAAAATAATTTTTCATACCTCGGGAAACCTATGAAAAGTTTTACAGGTCGCAAAAATTTGATATCGGAGAGCGTAATTGAGTTACAGTGAAATTATCGTCTGGACACTGTATATGTAAAGAGACGATATATATATATATATATATATGTATACACTTGTCGGCTTATATTGCAAGTAAAAAGGTGAAACAATTTCCCAGTCCATTTTTATACTAGCTAATCTTTTTTTAATATTAAAATATCAAATTACGGAAATTACTCCAGCATTGCCAATCGCCGGACAAAAATTCCTTGCGATATTTCCAGCGATTCTGTAATTTTTCGAGTTATTTAAAAAAATGTTTATTTATTTAATCCACGATTTTCCGCGGCATCCCTAAACGAAGTCCTACGGGACACTGTTTTGGAAACACTGCTCTAAAGGGATTTCCAAATAAAACTGTACAATT
This sequence comes from Coptotermes formosanus, assembly GCA_013340265.1. Taxonomy (NCBI): domain Eukaryota; kingdom Metazoa; phylum Arthropoda; class Insecta; order Blattodea; family Rhinotermitidae; genus Coptotermes; species Coptotermes formosanus. Next base: position 194,729 of record BLKM01000352.1, on the reverse strand, counting down.
ATCCCGAACGTTTGCTGCTTACGTAAATACACGAAATTTTCTACATTCCTTTAAAAAAAACTTGCCTGCTCTGACACCAGCAAAGTGGCAGGGCTCAGTTAAGCCCCCACAGTACAAAGAGCGGGGATGTGACGTGGCCAGGGTTACAGAAAAATTATAGGTAAATTCTAAAAGGTTTTGACGATGGTGTATAATATTGTGTGGTAACGGTTTTATGGGCTTCATCCACCGTCCGAAGAGTAAAATATTAAAAATATTAAAAAATTAAAATCACAACGTTTCGGAAGCTGTCTCTGCTTCCGTCCTCAGGAGAGTGGAGGGGGAGAAGATAAGAACACCTATTCTGTTGCGCACCTTAGACAGAACTAGCCTCCATCACTGGAATTTTTTAATTTTGAATTCCATCATTCCACCATTGCTCTGCAGTCATCTATAATATTGTGTGGTGATGTGTTTATGGACTTTAACCACCTTCCGAAGATTGAAATATTAAAAATTGAAAAATTAAAAATTCCAGTGATGGAGGCTAGTTCTGTCTAAGGGGCGCAACAGAATAGGTGTTCTTGTCTTCTCCCCCTCCATTCACCTGAACACGCAAGCAGAGACAGCTTCCGAAACGTTGTGATTTTAATTTTTTAATATTTTTAATATTTTACTCTTCGGACGATCGATAAAGTCCATAAACCCATCACCACACAAAATTACAGATGACTGCAGAGCAATGGCGGAATGATGATCAACATGGGAGAGCTGAAGGAACTGACAAAGGAAGCTGTTCCACTACCCATTACGTCCACAAAACCCTCACGAGCAATATGGAACCAAATCCCCGAAACCCAGACGCAAAAAAAGCCAGCGTCGTACAGCTTTAGCTGTGGCAATGCCTTCTGTATGTTCTTACGTGTTTAAATAAGCGTAGGAAGTTGTAAAAACCAAGCGAACGTTCCGCAAACAGAGAATGGGTCCTTGGAATTACTCCTACAGAGTACCGGCTTTGGCAAACTTCATAAATACCTTCGCTGTACAAACGAAAGGAAACTAACTAACTAACTAACTAAATAACTAACTAACTAGCTAAATAAATAACTCCACGGACCAGAGGCCTTCTTGAGAAGCTAACAGTTTCTCAGCTAGTCAAGAAACTCTCCACATTTCATGGAGCTCGGAGGTTCATTACCGCATTCACAACAGTCCGCCATCTGTCCATATCCTAAGCCAGCTCAATCCAGTGTCTTGAAGATCCATTTTAATATTATCCTCCCATCTACGCCTGGGTCTCCCAAGTCGTCGCCTTCACTCAGGTCTCCCCACCAAGATCCTGTATGCACCTCCCTTTCCCCCATACGTGCTACATGCCCCGCCCATCTCATTCTTCTCGATTTGATTACCCGAATAATATTTGGTGATGAGTACAGGTCATTAAGTTCCTCGTTATGTAGTCTTCTCCACTCCCCTGTCGTCTCGTCTCTCTTAGGCCCAAATATCCTCCTTAGCACCCTATTCTGGAACACCGTCAGGGAACCCATAATGAAAGCAAACGGCGCCTGTACCCGGATGCATGACTGTCAGACGTGTTACAGTAGAAATTCTGAAGTTCGCTGTGAAGACATGATTGTTTTATAAATAACAGGAGGGTTCTGTAAGGAATATGGCCGCCTCCAATAAACATCACACACAGCCCAAAGCAATACGCGAAGAAAATTTATTTACACTTGTGTTGTGGGTTTAAAACCCGGTTTTTTTCACTCTTAAGGGAATAACACGGACTAAGGGTGTTTGAAAACAAATTGTTGAATTATTAATTAGAAAGTACCAACAGCAAAGCAGAACTTTAATATAGACACAAAGTTTTTCGCAGAGTGTGTACAGTGCCTACCGTGCTCTAGGGACTTGAACCCCCGTGCAATGACTCTGACAATGTGTACATAACAATAAGCACTTTACTTTACCAGCGGTGTTCCAGGTTTCGGTGTGAACTCTCTCTCCCTGATGATGGTAGTATATATGCCACCGAAACATGTTGGAGTTAAAGTGATCCTCCAGAGACTTTGTGTGTTTAAATTTGTGCATTAATGTTGGCACTTGCTAGTTAACGATTCAACACAATGCACGGTGTGAACAACGCAGCGAAAAATTACTGAAAGTTTAGACGTCGGAAAGGGGCAATAACAAAAGATTCTTGTGTTTGTACGTGCACGAGTTATATAATGATGTTCTCAGTTGCTAAGATTATATATAGCGTCGGTGACGGACGAATGAAGGAGCGTGGAATACCGGTCCAATGATACTGACAGAATAAACGCAAAGCATGTAGAGAAACCCTGTCACAATGCCATATTATCCACTCAAAATTCCACATGGAGGATTCTTTTGTGGTCTTCCGCAATCCGTACAGGCAAATACCGGGTTATTACCTTAAATTAGCCCAAAGCCGCTTCCTGCTACAGCCTTTGAGATCCTAAAAGCAGCCATTAAAAATACAAATAAGAGAAAACGCATACACATCAAACTGGTAAAAGTTCATAAGCCACAGCGAAACTTTCCTGAAGTTGGCGCACTGCCCCATGTACAAACCAACTGCTCTTTTGCTTTTGCTTTTACAGTGATATGGGTTATTCATATTCCGGAATTTAAATGCTGACATGTTACGAGTGAGTGACTGTTTCGCCCTCCCTCTGAATTATCCAGCTGCTTTTACCCCTAATCTTCTGAACCACAAAACCAACGTGGAAGTACCTTTCCGTCCAATGCTCCCTGATATCTGAAAGAGCACTGCTTTTAAGGTACCCACACTGCGCCCGCTCGTCCTTCTGATAACAGCAGTATTATTATGAAGATGAGTATCGAGCATTGCTCGAGTGATACCGACAGGGGAAAACCGAATTACTGTGAGAAAAAACAGTACCAGTGTTGTTTTTGTCCTCCACAAACCTCACTTGGATTTGCTCGGCATCGAATCCGGGCCTCCGACAAAGAGAAGACAGAAGAAACAAGAGAAGATGAAGAAAGGGAGTGGTGAAAGATACTATATTATTTATTATTACTACAGCGGGAAAGAGAAATAATTTACTGTTGTGAAGGTTCTCGGACATTGCCCGCTCGTCCTTACGGTAAAGTTACGGTGGAAACAAGGTAAAGCGTTGGGAAGTGATGAAGGTAGCGGGATATGAAGTGGACCGTTGGGAATATGCAGCACATGAAAGCAGTTCAGCATTTGGACTGAGTTTTGTGTTTGGACAGCACCATGACGAAATTTTGATAACGCCGAGAGGGCTGTATTTTGGAGGGAATTTTGGCTTTGCCGCAGTAGAAGCACGAAATATATAAATCATACACACCAAGTCTTGTTTTATGCCTTTTTGCTTTAGCGATCCTTACAAATTTAAACCACTTCCCACTTTACGCCCTCTAATTTTCAGTTTAACGCTCTTTGGCAGGTTTATTTACATTTATTTTAAGTATCTTGTTGATATGAGTATATAATTTTTAAATGACGCCTTTTTTATTTACGCTCACATTTTCAGGAACACAACTAGGGCGTAAAACAAGGCATTGGTGTATAAAAATTCAGTTCCCACCTCGCAGTAAGCACACATCTTTTCCACCGCAAAGAACAATCCAAGAACATTGTTCTGGCGAACACTGGTACTTTTATTAATCATACATAACACATACACACACAATATGGGAAAAGATGCAGAGTTTTAATACTGAAGCAGGTGGTATATGTACCAGCCATTGTGCATTCACCGCTAAATCGCCAAAGGATTCACTGGAAAGTGATTGAAAACAGAACATTGAGAGAGTCTCTGCATGCTGTACCGTGCAGACAGTTGGGTTTAAATCGGAAATGTTGGTAAACATTCATGAGACAACAAAATAAGCCGAAAACTTACTGAATGTTCGAAAAGCGTTTATTAACCAGTGGTTCGTGATCCGCAGGCGGGCCTCGTCTTAGTTTATGCCAAACATTACTGTATTCCGAGACATGACGCCACTCACACATCTACTCACAAAACTACACGGCGTCACAACGCAAAAATGACAGTGATCGTCATAGTCATCTCTATAAAAATCTCTAATCTCACACAATCTTATGTAGGTAGCATTCAATTGTATGCATATAGCCAGGTGCGCACCCAGAATCTTTCGCTTGGGGTTGGGGGGCCCCCGCTGACCCTGAGGCTATATATAATCTAGGTTCGATTTTAAAAATCATGTTATAAAAATCATGCTGTAAGTACAACATAACGCTGTCTGCAAAGGCATTTATATATATACAAATATAACTACATGTCCCCTGACTCAATCGCAGTGTCCTGTCTTCTGGTTTTGCTTTTAATTTCATTAATTTATTTTTCAAAGCTCTAATGTACCAGTCATCAGCTGATTTCGACTGCAGGGTAAATCACTTAAAACTTTTGACATAATAATATCCACAAAATCTGTATTTTTGAAATTTCGGGTTTTTGTCTTTCTTCGTGTCTTTAAACGTGCCTGTATATCGTGCGTTACAGCAAACAGGATACAGGTTGAGTAGTCGGGGTTCGCTTCCAAGCAGAGGTAAGACATTTGCCTCTTCTCCCAATGGTCCTGACCGGCTATGGCACCCATTCATCCCCCTGCGTCTCTTCAAAAGAAATAGACTGCGTTCTCTATGCGGTAGGAACTAAGATATTTGGAATCTTCTGGGATATTATGCAGCGTAATGGTACTTATGTACTGACGTTTCGGGACAACCTATCGGTCTAGTCTTTAACGGCCCGATAAATTGTCCCGGAACGCAGGTCCAGAATTACCACTCGACGCTGCGTAACATCCCAGAAGAGCGCCGATCTCATCCACATCGCAGCGGAGGTCTGAAATTAGGCACGATAGGAACTCAATTTTAGTCGCCGATCTCTCGCCAAACAGGCACGGTTTCGAGACCAGTTCAGTCCCTGTGAGACTTTTAGTGTACAAAGTGGCACTGTGACAGGTTTTTCTCCTAGTGCTTTGGTTTTTTCCCTGTTAATATCATTCCAACAATATTCCATATTCATCATCTACATGCTGCTCTTACCACTAGAACAAAAGAGAGAAGGCTGGGAAAAGTAAAAAAAATAATAACCAATGCTGTTTCGGAAATCGGAGAACACTGGGTAGACGTGCAAGAGCCAAAGTGGGATGCTAAGCATCAAATTAACGTACAGACAAGTTGCAGTTTTTGAGATGCAAAGTTCCAATGGCGGCCTTCAATCTTGACATCTCTCCCTCGTCTGACGTCATTCTGGCGGACCTCATCCCAGCGACACGAGCTCGCACACACACTGTGTCACCACACTCCAGGGATATCAGCACATTTCGCCATCAGCACTCATCGTTCAGCGGTCCAGACTACATCCCTCGTGCCAACTAACACGATACTGACACAAGTCTTAATGAAATGTGTCAGTTACAAAGATATGATTGATTATGGTGATAACGATAATAGTTGATGTATTAAAACGCTTGACAACAGCAAAAAAGCTAATTACGTGCAACATTAACCGTTTAAAGACGAAGCATATCTGTTTTATATAAGGATTCAGTGCGTACCGCGCTGTAAACACTCTCCACTTCGGTTATAAAAACCAGTCTCTTAATGTTTTATAAGGCAAAAGTTGCTGTCTGTTCTGAGATCCGTACAAAACACATAAACGCAATGTGAGCACCACGTAGAATTTTTTAATGTTAAACCTGGTGGTATGTAAAGTTACCGCTAGGCTTTAAAAGGTTAATAACAACTGACGCCCTGGAGCAGAGTAGTTATTCAGAAAGTAATATCCACACAGCTACTTAACAAATTCTGTCTTATGGTGCAGTTATTTGATGTCTTTTCACAACACTCCACTAACGCACCTTACAATGAGCCAGTTCTGTGCTGTCCACATCCTCCTACTATATTTACTTAAACACAATTTTAATATTATACTTTGGTAAACCGAAACCAACGTTTTGGAACACTCTGCTGCCTCCATCTTCAGCGTCCTATACCCTTTACCCTAGTACACTTACGTTAATAAATGCACCAATGGATCATCAATCACAACTATATTTTTAGACAATACCTCTTATTGTCTACAGTGCTACATGTTTCGGCTTATTCAAAGTCTATAAAAACACAGTCGAACTCGGTTATAACGCCATGAAAGGGACTGAATATTTTGTGTCGTTATAAACGAGTGTTGTTATAACCGAGGAGTATAATGTTATGGTTAACAGTGAGGAATTAATTGGTACCACAGAATGTCTGACGCTACAGGCGAGGTGTCGTATAAACCGATGTTGTTATAGCCGGGTTCGCCTTTATAGTTGTGACTGACGGTCCATTTGTTGCTTTGTTTAGTAACGCATCACAAAAGAATGCCTCACCCTAAGATTGTTAGGTTAAATTGCGTCAATGGCGTTTCAGTGGTGGCTCTGTAGCTAGAAAGGGAGAAAAAAGAACTGTTGCGATATTTCATAAGAAACTTTCTGGGAAAGGTTCGAATTTCAGGGACGAGGATATAAATGCACTAGGTATACAGGGCCTAAACTGCGAGCGGATCGTGATAGATTTTAACTACCGGTTTATTCCCATCTCATCTAGTTTTATCGAGACATATTTTAGGATTCGTGCCCTATTCGCGAAAACAGCTGTCTTTCTCTTGATTTGGCTTAGCCATTTCACGTTTTTCGTGTTCTTGTACCGTCGCTAGCACAGTGCTGACGGGTTCGCTCTCAAAATAGACCACATTTATCTTGCCTCTTCTTGCAATCTTCAAGACCGCCACAATCGTCTACTACAGCTTTCGGTCAGAACACACAGGAACTAAAATACAAGCAAGCGTATGCAACACAGGACTAAGCCCACGTTAAACCACTGCAGCATGAATACGAAGGACAAAAACAGGGCGCAGGAGAGGCAGTGATAGACAGTAGTTTCATAACAAGAAAAGAGATACATTTTACAGCTCTGAAGTTTCCTAGGCAGCGTCCGCTTGTCCTTCTGATAAAGGTAGTTTGGAGATTTGTTACAGCGGTGGGAAGTAAAACAGGTCAGATAATGATAACTGGTTTACTTTGAGCAAGTAGCAGAAGAGAGAGGGGTTGTTGCATTTCGGTTAAAGTTTGGTATTAACATCAGGCTGGATGAATTATGGCTTTGAAAACGGGAGAGATGAACTGAGGAAGAATTTTGACGTTCTAAGAAGTTCATGTCATTTAATCTTTTAAAGCCTAGCGGTAACTTTACATACCACCAGGTTTAACGTTAAAAAATTCTACATGGTGCCCACATTGCGTTTATGTGTTTTGTACGGATCTCAGAACAAACAGCAACTTTTGCCTTATAAAACATTAAGAGATTGGTTTTTATAACCGAAGTGGAGAGTGTTTACAGCGCGGTACGCACTGAGTCCTTATATAAAACAGATACGCTTCGTCTTCAAAGGGTTAACCTTCGTCTTCCTGCCTTTATATACCAATGCAGCCGCTGACAGCATGAATTACTTTCGTTTCAAATACCAATCCGTGCACCTGAGTCGGACAGTTTTCCTTTTCTTTCATTTAACGTGACGTGATCTCGGTTAACCTTTTCGCCAATAAAGGTTAAAGGCCTATTGAAAGATCCTTAAACTCTCCGTGTCCCTCTCACAGAGAAAACGGGTTATACAGTTTAGGGGAATAATCGCTGATTACTGTGATAATCATACGAAACACGCATTTAAAGGGTGGTGTGTCTGTAGTCACGGCGATAAGACACTTTCTCATACTGAGGATGGATACAGTACTCAGATATAGAAGCATAAATAGCGAACAAGCATTGCCATGGTGTCTAGATATGTAATGCGATAAACTGTATTTACCAGGCATATATTTCAATTCCTCAGAGTAAAGCAGCCACGACCAGCACTTTTTCTTTGCTTTATTGCAAATTTCTGAGCCCAGCGGTTTTTAATAAAGCAAAGAAAAAGTGTTGGTCGTGGTTGATTTCCTATCTGAGGAATTTAATTATGTACCTAGTATACATACGCCAAATGGGATGTTCAACACCAAAACTGTATTTAGCAAAATACACTTTGTGGCATTTCAAAAGGACCTTAACATTCGCCGTCTTGAGAATATCAAATGTCACATGTTGCATAAGCAGCACAGGTTACCATCACGGTACGTATAATAAGATGTGATTGTGCAGTACAGGACACTATCATGATACGTATAATACGATATGATTGTGCAGTACAGGACACCATCACGGTACGTATAACAAGATGTGACTGTGTAGTACAGGACACCGTCACGGTACGTATAATAATGTGTGACTGTGCAGTACAAGACACCATCACGGTACGTATAACAAGATGAGATTGTGCAGTACAAGACACCATCACGGTATGTATAATAATATGTGATTGTGCAGTACAGGACACCATCACGGTACGTATAACACGATGTGATTGTACAGTACAGGACACCATCACGGTACGTATAACAAGATGTGACTGTGCAGTACAGGACACCGTCACGGTACGTATAATAATGTGTGACTGTGCAGTATAAGACACCATCACGGTACGTATAACAAGATGAGATTGTGCAGTACAAGACACCATCACGGTACGTATAATAAGATGTGATTGTGCAGTACAGGACACTATCATGATACGTATATTACGATGTGATTGTGCACTACAGGACACCATCATGGTACGTATAATACCATGTGATTGTGTAGTACAGGAAACCATTGCAGTACGTGTAAGAAGATGTGATTGTGCAGTAAAGGACAGGCAGGAAGAGATGATGGGTGACGCACGAGTTATGGCGTAAACATGTTACCGGTACATTGCCCCATGATGTATCTGGGTTGTTAACCGAGTTCATCAAGCGACAGCTAGAGACGTGAAACATCCGGATGAACTGGGCACAAAGAATGCATCGTGAGCAAAATGAGCGCCTCGAACAGTTTGCGGCTGCAGATCGAAGGGACAAGAACGTGCAATGTATTGCATCAATTTGTGGACGGCTGTGCAGACAACTAGACACGCCCTACCGCTAACTCCATGCAGCAGCCCCCTCGGGAACTAACAGGTCTTCAGCTAGTCGATAAATCCCCGCAATTTATGGAACCCGAGGGTTCACTGCCGTGTTCAAAAAGCCCCAACGGTGTCTATCCTGTGTCAGCTGAGCCCAGTCCACAAAAGCCAATCCTATTTACGTCACACCCACTTTAATTTTAATATCACGTCTACACGTAAATGGTCTCTTATTTTCCTAGCAAAATTCTGTGTGCGTGTCTCTTCTCTCCCACGCGTGGAAGACGCCACGCCCATACAATAATTATAATAATGAGTGTAGGTAAAGTATTTTATGAGTTTCGATTGAAGACAGAGAGGGGGAACTGATGTACAGCTACAAACATTCTTAACCTCGACACTAGATCGATGTGAGTACTCAGTTTAACATACCGGCCGCTTTGCCCTCTAGGAAGATGCCCCGTACCCACTGACTAGGAGGCTGCGTGCGCCCCAGAACCGGTCTTAACGGTTTGGAGAAAAATCTCCTTCCCCAACCCCCCCCCCCTCGGACTACGATTTCTCGGTTCTCCAAACTGTAGCACAGTCACTATACCAACTGGGCTCTCCTGATTTTCTAAAAAAGACAACAGATAGATAGAGAGAGAGATAGATAGATAGATAGATAGATAGATAGATAGATAGATAGATAGATAGATAGATAGATAGATAGATAGATAGATAGATAGGTAGATAGATAGGTAGGTAGGTAGGTAGGTAGGTAGGTAGGTTGATAGATAGATAGACAGATCTGATAAGTAGTCACTAATTACATAAAGCACCTTCCTGACTTTGCCTGCAGGCTTCGTATGATAAAACCGTACTGTAAAATTAGAACTGTTTATTGAATATCACACGCCTTCAACACTGAAAAAACAACCTAAAAGCAGATTTCTGTCTGTTGCATCCCGATATACCAAAGAGGACTGCTTTGTGTGACGGTTCCTAACACACGCCCGCTTGTCCTGTTAACAACAGTTTGAAGGTGATAATCAGAATGGAACACTGGTCGACTGACACTGCGAGGGGAAAACCTGGACCAGTGCCACTTCAACCACCACAAGTCTGCTACACGCTGACCTGGGCTCGAACCCAGGACTTTGAGGTGAGAAGACGGCAGTGTCCGCCTGACCCATGGCACCACTAACCGAAGCCGAAAATGCATCTAAATATTTAATAACTGAGTTCCTACCTCACAGAAAACACTCTTCTCAAGTCTTCACAACACTGCCCAAACGAACAATGCTGCTCTGACAGTTTTAACTAACTCCATGGAGAAGAGGCCTTCTTGAGAAGCTAACAGTTTCTCAGCTAGTCAACAAGTTCCCCGCATTTTATGGAACCCTGAGGTTCATTACCGTATTCACAACAGCCCGCCACCTGTCCCTATTCTGAGCCAGCTCAATCCAGTCCATGCCCCCTCCCCATCCCATTTCTTGAAGAAAAACAAATTTATTGAGGGTAATTAAAGGTTAAGGCGGGTGGTATCCACAGCCGTGGTAAGTCAAGAGCCCGGGATACGGGCAGAGGGGGTAACGATCCACCGGACTTCTTTCTGTGGCCACAACACCGTGACATGTATACAAAAAGCCTCCCTGATAACATACAGTAAAGCAACCGAACAATGTCCAATTTCTGTTTCATTTTTATTAGAACTGCTGTGATTAATTCGAGCTCTGCGCCAGCTCTAACCGTTGGCACGTGGCACGGAACAAAATGTGTTTAGTAATCGGCCCGGGGGGGGGGGGCGGGGGTGCCAGCGGGCGGCTGTACTGTACCGCCAATGGCGCATGTAATCAGCCGACAACATGGGTCACAGGTCAACACCCATGTGATGATGGCTTCAGCCGATTTAGAAACACAGGGTGTCTCCAAAAGAAACCATTTATTCCTCGTCACAGGTTCAAATCCGTTCACCAGTTATTCGGATTGAGGTTTCCCGTGGTTTTACTCAGTCCCTCAAAGCAAGTGCTGCGAACAGCAGTGTTATGTGCGCAGCGGCCGTTTGCTTCCGCATGCTATCAATCATCCACTAATCATTCTACCATTTGACGCTGTACAGTTGGCGATACTGACATCCTTACTAAACAAACGACAAACAAACTACATTACTCGACGAAACGCAAGCGAAAATCACTCTCGTTAATTGAGCACCAAACCATAAAGACGTATAGGGGTTTGGAGGTATAACTCCACTGATTCTCAGCACCAGACGGAGGTTGGTGGTCAATTTTACGCCCCGGTCATTTTACCGCCACTGAAAAATTTTCCGGTATCTTTGGTTACGAAACCGAACAAGCCCTAGCGTACATCCACCCACCGCGAACCAAGAAACCTCTGGCCGTTCCGGGGATCAAACCAAGACTTTCCAACCATCCAAACTGCAGTCTGGTCACTACACTGATTGATCTATCAACACTCCATTCTGCGATACACTATGTAGTAAATATATCAAGAAGAAAAGTGCAAACATAAATTCTAATTTTGAATTATTTCCTTCTTAATTTTTCCATCCTACTCGACCAAAAAAAAACACCGAGAGGCAGCGGTGCTTAAACAAACATAAAATAACCCATTTTATGGGAACCGAGGATTAAATTATTCTCCGAGCTGATGACTACATCTGTTTCAAAACAAAAAAAAAACGCCTGACTACATGCTCTTGTTATTTATACCAAGAGTCCTCTCAAGGAATGTAACCATGAAAACACTGATAGGGGATCCTATTTTAAAATGAATGTTCTAAGAGAAAGGTTTACAGAAATCGTCATATGGCGTGTTCAAACGGAAAGGCTTTGGTATCCATACAGCTGCATCAGCAAGTCATCTGCTCGCTTTATCCATATCTCTCCGTTATTTTCGTACAAGGGTCAGTAAACTACCAAATATGTATATACGCAAACCGCCTAATTTATTTCGACATTTTTAGACAGGACATACGAAGCGGATAAATAAAAACGACCACTTCAATTGCAATAAATAAAAACGACCACTTCAACTGCAACAAGAACGAGTTATAAAAGAATTTAGAAGGTACAAGAAAACTGAGAATAAATAAAGAAAAAATCTACGGAATCTTTTATGATTCTCTCAGTAGTTCACACTACATAGAGTCTAATTGAATGACGATAAATAATGGACTGCAGCAAGTGTGATTCAGTGTTGACTGAGTATTCCACTAAATCCATGGAGCAGAGTCCTTCCTGAGAAGCTAACAGTTGCCAACTAGTCAAGACGTTCACCGCGTTTTATGGAACTCGAAGGTTCAAGAATCGTGTCTTCTGTGATGCGACATTCTGTCGTTGATCGAGTATATCACGATTCTCCGAAACGTCAGGGATTACTCACGCAGTGACACAGCGTCACATCCCAGAAGACTTGAATTTTCAGGAACATCGATATGAGAACCTCAAGTCTTGCAACCCGAAAGTTCATTACCTCATTCACAAGCGCCCGCCACCTGTTCCTATCCTAAGCCAGATCAATCCAATCCATGCCTCCCCATCCCACTTATTCATAACCTATTTTAGTATTACAACAATAAAAGTACCTAATTATTGATGCAAGGTGTCCGATGTTTTGCCTTTTTAACGAACAGACTTCCATGGAAATATACGATATCAAATTTCATGTAAATCTGCCCAGGGCGAGCCGCGCTGATACATGCGGACATACATATGGACGGGAGGGGAGGAGACGGATATGAAGAAGTTAATATGCACTTTTCCGGACTGTGCAAACGCGCTTAAAAACAAAACTTCCATGCTCAACAGGGCCACATTTTGTGACTGTAAAAAAGATCAGTCAGACAGTCACGAAAAAATGAAACGGCGGGCAGTGTGTCCCCCCCCCCCTCCGCCAGTTTTAAATGGAACTGTGCAAATCGGTACCTCCAAATTCGAAGAACACCAAATCAGCCATAAAATTCATGCCCCTGTTAGGATAAGAGCAACTGTGCGTGGGAGGTATCACCGTGGAAACAAATACGTCGCTTGAAACTAACAGCTGGTGACACTCACTGTGTTGTGAATTACCACGAAACAACAAGGTGGACACAAAATACTGGGACAGTCAACCCTCATGACGGCCATGCCATGGCTCAGGTGGTTAACCGCCGGCTTGTCACCGCGGAAGACCGGGTCCGATCCAGAGTCCATATGGGATTTGTGGTGGACAAAGTGGCACTGGGACAGGCTTTTTCCACGAGTACTTCGCTTTTCCCCTGTCAGTTTCGTTCCACCAGTGCTAAATTACACGGAAAGACTAAAAAACTAATCACCTTCATCATAGGGTTGCACAATAAGCCTCAAGGTTGCGGTGCGTCCGTAGCTTCTGCTGGGGGGCCCTTCACCATACAAAAAACCCTCTTTATCTGTATGGTCTATAAAGTACCGCTGCATCCACAGCGCCCAGTTATTGTGCGACAGACGATTGTACGACAATTGCCTCAGGGCGGGGGTGGGGGCCAACAAAGAAGGATCTGTTCTGTTGCTGGAAGAAGGAAACACAGACCATTTTTGAAAGGGTACGACTTTTAACTAAGATGGCCAAAGTTCAAATAAATAACAAATAAGTCTTCTTTCACCTCCTCCTGGCCCTCCTTATCCTCCCCCTCCCCTCCCCACTCAAGCGTTAGGCATTCTGCCACGTTACAGGGTCAAAAGAACTCATCATGCAAACCGAATTGGCTTTACTTGCATATGTGCCCTTCAGATATCTTTCGAAAGCCATTACCAGCCATTCTTAACATTTAACCCGAATTTCCGTCCACACTATATTTACTCGTTTTTTTTAATGGCCCATAACCGTGCACTGAACAATTAGATATGGCGTTACTGCGTTTATAATATATGTTCATACACGTGTGCGAATTTGTTGGTTTAAATACCGAATCTATATTTACTCGTGTATGTTTCTTATGGGGTGACGTTGGTGTGGTGGTGTGGGCTGTTTAACGACGCTGCCACTTACTAACATTACAAAGCAGGGGTGGCCAGCTAGAAGAGCTTCGGAAGCCGCAGAAAAATTAGCAAAGACCTCTGTATTAACCTTTTAAAGCTTAGCGGTAACTTTACATACCACCAGGTTTAACATTAAAAAATTCTACGTGGTGCCCACATTGCGTTTGTGTGTTTTGTACGGATCTCAGAACAAACAGCAACTTTTGCCTTGTAAAACATTAACAGACTGGTTTTTATAACCGAAGTGGAGAGTGTTTACAGCGCGGTACGTACTGAGTCCTTATATAAAACAGATACGCTTCGTCTTTAAAGGGTTAATAGAGTAAAATATTCATTTTTCCCACTTCATAGCTTCTTATTTTACTCATCCAGCTACAGTCGGTAAAACACCGTCCAAAATCAGCTTCGTGTGCTTCTAAATTAGTTGAATATTAATTTTTACAGGCGACTTAATGTCAGCTGGACCAGTGACGTGTGCAAGCCTTACGAGGCCAGCCAGCCGCGTTGTGCGCACCCCTGTAATATAGTATCCTTGATGAATAAGTGACTATGAATCAAAGATGCACGATACTGACCGTGTATATACGGAAGTACTCAGACAAAAGTACTGCCCCTTGTCACTTTGTCCACCACAAATCCCACGTGGACAGGACTGGGATCGAACCCGGGCCTCCGCGATGGAAGGACGGCGACTAACCGGCCGATCCATAGCAGGGCCCGGTTTCGGTGAGTCTCGCCATGAACACCGATCATTTCCGCAACCACACTAACCGGTTCTCCTTTAAACTTTTAAAGCCTAGCGGTAACTTTACGTACCACCAGGTTTAACATTAAAAAATTCTACGTGGTGCCCACATTGCGTTTATGTGTTTTGTACGGATCTCAGAACAAACAGCAACTTTTGCCTTATAAAACATTAAGAGACTGGTTTTTATAACCGAAGTGGAGAGAGTTTACAGCGCGGTACGCACTGAGTCCTTATATAAAACAGACACGCTTCGTCTTTAAAGGGTTAGAATGAAGACGCGCCGTGCTGTCTGTGGTGAGGAAACTGACTTTTCGTACTTAATTTAGGTACTATTATACGGCTTAAGGGATTAGACGTGCTTACGCGGTCCATATATGCGCAGTTACGTGCAGCCTTAGACAATATGGAAGACGGCAGCTTTATGCCATCAGCAGCACATTATTTATTGAAAGGGCGGAATTAGAATATAAATAGCTTTTCTTAAGTTTTGCTGTTAGGAATGATAACACGCACCATTCAAAAGCACATAGCTTCTTAAATGCAAAAGTTTATTTCCTATTCCTTTATTCATGATGATTCTACCTGTCTGCCCTTCCGTTCCGTTCGTAAAGCAGACATTTTATTACCTCCAATTCCCTCCTGCTCCTTCTATCAAAGTTACTCATCTCGACTCCTTGCAGAGCGGCGGCCCTGAATTCTGATCTGCATGCTGTCTGCCGAGACACAAAACACGTACGTTCCAGTGCACTTCTTATAACTCGACAAGGTAGAGTAGTAGTAGTAGTAGTAGTAGTAGTAGTAGTAGTGGTGGTGGTGGTGGTGGTGGTAGTAGTAGTGGTGGTACTAGTAGTAGTGGTAGTAGTAGTGGTGGTACTAGTAGTAGTGGTAGTAGTAGTGGTGGCGGTAGTAGTAGCGGTGGTACTAGTAGTAGCGGTAGTGGTGGTGGTAGTAGTAGTAGTGGTGGCGGTAGTAGTAATGGTGGTACTACTAGTAGTAGTGGTGGTAGTAGTAGTAGTGGTGGTGGTACTACTTGTAGTAGTAGTAGTAGTAGTAGTGGTGGTGGTGGTAGTAGTAGTAGTAGTGGTAGTAGTAGTGGTGGTACTAGTAGTAATGGTGGTGGTGGTGGTACTACTAGCAGTAGTAGTAGTGGTGGTGGTACTACTAGCAGTAGTAGTAGTGGTGGTGGTACTAGTAGTAGTAGTCGTGGTGGTGGTGGTGGTAGTAGTAGTGGTGGTGGCGGTAGTAGTAGTGGTGGTACTAGTAGTAGTAGTGGTAGTACATGAGGAAGACATGGTCCGTCCAAGGCATGCGAATGTCTCCCCATATATAATACCCACAGTACTTTTTTACGTAGCATTCGCCGTGCATTTTCTTATATAATAATAACAATCACCAACCAGTGCACTGGCATATCACCTTCATTTAACACTCACTATCCCGACATGTTTCGACGCTTGTCCGCATCATCTTCAGGGGACTGTCACTTTCTTATCACAAGACACTCGTCATATTTAAAAAAAGTAGCTAAAATTAGTGTCAAACCAGATCTACCAACAATCAATTTCACACTAATTTTAGCTACTTTTTTTAAATATGACGAGTGTCTTGTGATAAGAAAGTGACAATCCCCTGAAGATGATGCGGAAAAGCGTCGAAACATGTCGGGATAGTGAGTGTTAAATAAAAATGATCTCCTAGTCCATTGTTTGGTGAGTGTTGTTGTCACCCACAGTACCTGTTTATCGGACTATGTGTGTGTACGAAGCATATAACACAGAACAACAGTATCGCGGCCGTGATAGCTCAGTCGGTATAGCGACTCGCTGCGGGCTCGACAGTGCGGGGTACGCATCCCGGTGAGGGTGATATATTCTGCGCCCGTCCAGACCGGCCCTGGGGCCCACCCAGCCTCCTGTAAAATGGGTACCGGGTGTCTTTCCCGGGGGTAAAGAGACCGGAGCGTGACGTTGACCACCCATCCCAACCGCCTCCGAGGTTAAAGAAAGAGTACAGCTATAGCTTACCTCTACTCCCGCTCTGGGCCCTCATGGCAAGTTATAGCGCGAAATTTACATTCACGACAGTAAAACCAAAAATTGGTACATCAATAATGTGTTTAAGAATCCTGAAGCCACCGACACTTTGTGATGGTTACTACAGGGTGTTTATTTTATCGCCGCGCAGATCACGGAAGTTTTATCGCATAGAGGGCCCTTATCCGCCGGGACATCCCATGACAGCTACCCCGCTCAGCGACTCGCATGTTCAAACTACCGCATATATGGTTTACTGGGCTGTTATTTTCGCACAAGACAACGAATTCTGTCCAGTTCAACAGCATCCGAAGACCTTTGACAGGTCAAAGGCGTCTAACACAATGCATAGTGGACACGCGTGGCTGGCTGTTGCTGAATGGAGTGACGTCACTCTCGAGTGACTGGCGGAGAATGCACTATCGGAAAGCTACAAGTGACGTCAGGGCGAAGAAGGGTAAAGTAAATCAGATATCCGTACTATTTTGGGCTACTTTCTGTTTTCTGACACCCGACCCATCTGTCTGACAAGGTCAGGCACCATCCTGCGTTCGTGTTACACAGTAGAGCACTGGCGGGTGGAACTGCGGACACCAAACACACTGTTCTTCACGCTGCTTCACGCATCAGTCGACCATGTTCTGGGTCACAGATGAAGCCCCCAACTTAAAACACCCGCGATTCCCCAACATACTGGCCGGTCAGGGCCATGCAAAACCCTGCGGGCGGCGAGAGAGAGTATGGGGCAATGGCGGACTAGTGACTAGCAGGGCAAAACCGAGGAACCTCGGACAGAAACGTTTTAAGTAAACAGTTACAACTGTGTCGAAGACGTGAACCTCGAAGGCTATATCCAACAAATGTAACGTACACAGGGGATGAACTTCAACAGCAAGTTCCTCCCCAAATGAAACAATACAGCAGTGATAACAACAGACTGCTAACAGACACGTACAGCAAGACGGCTATGCAACAGAAAGATAGACTATATGCGTACTGCTGGGAACTGCGTATTGTCTGTATTATTATTATTATTATTATTATTATTATATTACTTTTTCCTCCTGTATTTTTTGTCTGTTTAGTGTTTTAATTGTGTGTATTTGTACAGTTTTTGTGTTTTGTGTCTTTGTCCAGGCTTTATAATAGGCACTTGTGCTCTTAAGCCTGCGTATTTATAAATAACCATTGAACTGAATTATTATTATTATTATTATTATTATTATTATTATTATTATTTGCTATCACCTTTATGCAGGGTGTTTGCAATTATATACCTGAAACAGGCCATGTTTCTAGGGTATACAGTGTCGCAGCTGTTCTGTAGTTACAATGTATGCTATATGTAATGTTATTTCCCACGTCAAATCTTTTGTGCTTCTACATTAGCCCTTCCCGCAGTGCGTGTGCTGTGCCCAGTACAGCTGTTTTCTGTAGTTCCTTGATATCGTGCTTTTCCGGTACGCTGCTCAAATATTTTCTGAAGGATTCTGAGACGGTTCCATTTGCCTCCATTATTACTGGCATCACTTCTGTCTGTCCATTCCACATGCGCTGTGTTTCTATTCTACGGTCTTTATATTTTAAAATCTTCTCGGCTTCTTTCTTAACCACATTTCTGTATCCTGAAACTGCGAATTATTATTGTCATCAATATATTATTATTATTATTTGGTAACACCATCTGATACAATATATTCAGAACTTATAATGATGATGATGATAATAATAATAATAACATACGGTAAGACGGGATAGCTCAGTCAGTATAGTGACTAAGCTACTGTTTCGATGCCCGAGGAACTGCCGTCCGATTCCTGATCAAGGTAAAAAATTTCTCTCCTCTCCAAAATGTTCAGACCGGCTCTGGGAGCTACCCATCCTCCCATTCAATGTGTACCAGGGACTTCTTACACCAGGGTAAAGCGGCCGGTGCGTAAACCTGACACAATTACTCCCATCTAGCGGCGAGGTTAAGAATCAGAGTATGTGCGATACATGAAGAGACTCTATGGCCAGTGTTGCGACATCTCCATGCTACGTCTTCTCACTTCCTGTGTAGAGGACCTTTAACCTTTTAAAGCCTAGCGGTAACTTTACATACGACCAGGTTTAACATTAAAAAATTCTACGTGGTGCCCACAGTGCGTTTATGTGTTTTGTACGGATCTCAGAACAAACAGCAACTTTTGCCTTATAAAACATTAAGAGACTGGTTTTTATAACCGAAGGGGAGAGTGTTTACAGCGCGGTACGCACTGAGTCCTTATATAAAACAGATACGCTTCGTCTTTAAAGGGTTAAACATCAATCCACTGCTTCAGGTTAAGAAATTCTGCTTCAGAAGGGTCAACCTTGTATATAAATATCAAGATCTACTGTGACTTTGGTAAACATAAGCGAATGTTTCGAAGTAACCTGCTGCCTCCAGCATCAGAGTAGAGGAGTAAGTCGGTTCTCCAACTCCAAATTTCTCTTCGACCAACGGACATTCAGCCATGGTGTCGAGCCCTGTTTGGAACTCATGACCAAATCTATGTCCCCAAATGTGCCCCTACACAATCACAGCCGCCATTGGGTGTCGCGTTAAATGAAGGATTCATCAGTACTCATTATGCATTCAAAAATTGTATATACACATACATAATCAACATCTTGTTTTAGGCGCGTTCGAAAAATGCAAAAAGCTACTATTAGCTTCATTATGTCTGTCCGTTTGTCCGTCCGTCCACATAAAACAGCTCGGCTTCCAATCGACGGATTTTTATAAAACTTTGTATTTGAGTATTCTTCGAAAATCTGTCGAGAAAAGTCAAGTTTCATTAAAATCTGACAAGAATAACGGGCACTTTACACGAAGACCTATGTACAATTATGTTAATATCTCGCTGAATTCTTCTTATGTTTCAGACAAATTTGTCGAGAAAATCAAACCACACATTTTGTGTGTGAAGGACACTCTGGCGGTACTTACACAGCGATAGACATCAATTCCTGTGGAGTGGCTCCGACGATGTGCGTTAAAAAGAACGGCATCTCACCAGTGGCGCCGCAACCTCCAAGTGTAAAATCTCTCTCCCTGATGATGGTGGTATACATGCCACCGAAACATGTAGGAGTAAAAGTGGCCCCCTACGGACTTTGGGGTCACATAGGGTAAAAACTTCTGCGTTTTCATTGGTACTTTTTAGCGAATAAGATATTCAGCGTTCAGCAACTTTTCAGGCATATGGTGCCGTTTGTGAGAGACCATGTGGAAAAATATGGCACAGCCAGACAGGCCACAGATGACAATATAACACGGCGCATGCGCTTTGCATGCTGGATAACTAAGGCTACAGACACACACTCAGAATATGTAATATTTATTATTTTTCCACGACAACAATGGTTACGCGAACGCGCTTCTGTATTACGTTTATACGTACATTGCGTGTCTTGTTGTAGTATGAGACATCCCGTTGTGATGAAGGAACAGACAGACAGACAGACAGACAGACAGACAGACAGACAGACAGACAGACAGACAAACAGAAGCATCAGCCACAGCTTTACAATTTAAACCTTCCGCGGCGACTGAAGTCAATAAAATATTCTCGCGTTAGCTGCCGCTTCAGTTCCCTGACGAGGATAGAGATGGTTCCCGAAACGTCGGTTTACTCGCCATTCAACCAAACCACGCGGCTGGTAAAGCATGAATATTTTATTGAATCACAACTATATTACAAAAAAATCTTTCTACCTGATGATGGTTTTATGTAAAGTCGAAACATATAGCACGTATTGGACCATAAAGACGTCTGAAATACATTTCTGATTGACGGGATACGTCACTGTACAAGATACTTTCTCAAAGAAATGATCAGTCGCAACCAACTTCCTCTTAATTTCATTTTATTTCATAGCTACCAGGTATAGATAAGATGTACAAAATCGTCGACAATTTTACACTTTTTATCCGCTTTAACGCCATTTCATGCTTATATCATATTCTAAATTCTTATACAATTACTTTACATTGCATAAAAGATTTTTACACATGTAAAGGAGAAGGCGTTCCGTCCGATCATGTAGAGCCTATTTTGTTCTTGTATACGAAACAGCCTGAAGATGGCCTCATAAAAGTCGAAACCTGGTAGCTCTGAAACAAAATCAACTTTAGAGGCAATTGGTTGTGACTGATCACTTCTTTGAGAAAGGACCCTGTATTAAAACGCCAACTGGGATGACGAACATGAAGTGTTACTGAACACGCTCCACATTCATTGCAGCTACCAATTATACACAAGTGACCCCCGTCAGTCCGGGCTTCTTACGGATCATGCCTTATCTTCCTTAGCGTCTGCTGTAACGGCGGCTCAGTCACGTGAGCGGCCTTAACGGTACGTTTAAGTTTCTTTACTTCAGCCGTCAGGATTCACTTTGTCCTGTGTTTCATTTCGGTGCTTTTAAACGACGTCTTATAGCTGCCAGCATAATTGTCTCCTAGTCTTACCTCTTCTACCTACTTGTTCACAGCAGGTGTCGAGGGGTTTTTGTAATTTCACTTGATCACACTCAAACACACACCACAGTCGGTAGACTCCTCTGGACGAGGGATCGGCCCGTCGCAGAGACCTCTACCTGATAACACAAACACTCACAAGAGACAAACATCTATGCCCCCGGTGGGATTCGAACCCACGATCCCAGCAAGCGCTCGGCCGCAGACCTACGCCTTAGACCGTGCGGCCACTGGGATCGGCGCTGCCAGCATAATTCTGTGATGAAAACACGAAAAGCAGACGTTTTGAAATTCGTGCGTAATTTATTAACCCTTCAAAGACGAAGCGTGTCTGTTTTATACAAGGACTCGGTGCGTACCGCGCTGTAAACACTCTCCACTTCGGTTATAAAAACCAGTCTCTTAATGTTTTATAAGGCAAAAGTTGCTGTTTGTTCTGAGATCCGTACAAAACACATAAACGCAATGTGGGCACCACGTAGAATTTTTTAATGTTAAACCTGGTGGTACGTAAAGTTACCGCTAGGCTTTAAAAGGTTAAACAGTGTGAGCATTGGAGACTGACAAGGTTGACGGTTTTACAGTCAAACCCACTTACAACGTCGGTTTATACACCTCAACTATAACGTCAGATATTCTGTGGTACCAATTAATTCCTCTTTGTTAACCATAACATTATACTGCTTGGTTATAACGACACTCGTTTATAAAGACACAAAATATTCAGTCCCCTTTCATGACGTTATAACCGAGTTCGACAGTATTTTGCATGCCTTGAAATTTCAAAATATTTGTAGCACAGGGGCGCCGAATTTAACAACAATTACGGATTGTTACTAACCACTACAACTCAGTTACGCATGACTGTAACTAATGAGAACAAATGTAACACAATATAAACATTTAACATCGAATAAATTAGAAAGCAAATGACAGCTCGTCCCGTGTGGATCTGGAAGACAATGTTCAAGCAAACAATACGAAATCCTCCGACTAACAAGTCTTTGAATTCTTGAACTTTGAAGATGGGACCGATACATTGTCCCGAAACGTCGGTACAGAACTACCACTCAACGCTGCGTAATACCCCAGAAGAGCGCAGATCTCATCTACATACTGGCGGAAGTCTGAAACAACGCAAACATTCATAATTCATGACGTCACCCTTACTAAACAGATAAGCTCACATTTCGCGACACTGTGTACCCCGGTATTCCTCCCTGAGGTCTCCATATTTCCTCTCCAGAAGGCGAGGGACATTACAATTTAATGTTTCATTATCCTGAGTGTACATTATCCCAGGCCGTGAACGCAGACCTCTAGCCCACACAGTGGAACACAGGTTAACGTCCAGAGTATCAGCCTGTGTCCACGGCTCAACAATAAACTTTTTACGCGAAAGGTATGACGACATGACATTACGTGTCAGTAATTATTCATACAGTCATCAGGCGCGGCGGTATCGTCCCCATATTTTTTTTTAAATCCTAAAAAGCAGCAGCAACGGTTTTATTCTATCGTCTCTTTGAATCTGTCCAGCTTTCTTTTACTCCCAGTGACGACGCATCACTTGTCAGAACAAAATCCCTACTCAACTTCTATTTGCATAAGCATCAAACAGTTCGCAGTAAGGGTTATACACCCTACTGTCCTGTTTTATGTATTTCTAGTGAACAAATCGACTAGTCTTTATTGTCGTTATTATTATTATTATTACTATTATTATTAATGGCCCTAATACAGGGTACTTACAATTATATACCTGAAAAAAACCATGCATCTAGTATATATAACGTTGCAATTAGTTTCTGTTTACAGCGTATGCAATATAGCACATGTAATGTTATTTCCAATGATAAACGTTTTGTGTTTAAACTTATTATTATTACTATTATTATTGTTGTTATTCTGTAAGAAACTCATTATTTAAATGCAGATTCAGCATATGTTAAGTTTCTCGGACCCAAGGGCGCAGGTACGCATCTCCGCCATGTCTGAAATTATTGACTGGCAAACGTTTCGTATTTAATGTGTTGGTACATTCACGATATGTGTGTGTGTGTGTGTACCCGAATATGACTTGCCTCGCTAAACTGCTGCATTATTTACCGGAATCAAGCGGAAAGCTATAGCGAACATTTCGCATAACCGCCATGTTCTTATTTTAAACAACGCAAAAATATTTAACTAGTAAAATATGCATTTTCTGTTGGTATCTATCTATCTATCTATCTATCTATCTATCTATCTATCTATCTGTCTGTCTGTCTGTCTGTCTATCTATCTATCTGCCTATCTGTCTTTCTATCTGTCTATATATATATCTATCAATCTATCTGTCTATCTATCTGTCTGTCTACCTACCTATCTATCTATCTATCTATCTGTCTGTCTATCTATATATCTATCTATCTGTCTGTCTATCCATCCATCCATCCATCCATCCATCCATCCATCCATCCATCCATCCATCCATCCATCCATCCATCCATCCATCCATCCATCTATCTATCTATCTATCTATCTATCTATCTATCTATCTATCTATCTATCTATCTATCTATCTATCTATCTGTCTATCTATCTATCTATCTATCTATCTATCTATCTATCTGTCTGTCTGTCTGTCTATCTATCTGTCTATCTATATATCACTTCATATCCCTAAAGTACGTCGATCTAGTATCGATCCGATATACCGTACTCGCGCTTCGCCGTGTTGCTATTTCTGAATGTAGGAAATCAGACCGCACGAGGCAGCCTATAACAGTCATAACATGTTTTGTAAAAATCGGTCAAATGGTTAAATATTTCGACCGAAAGGGGTGAATTTGTCAGCACGGTTATCTGACAAGTCTGCATCGTTATAACTCAACACACCTGAGGTACAGTAAATGGTAAAGAGGAGAAACAAACACCAAAACGTGAATTCAATTACCCCGTAGGAGACAAGATTAGAAGAAGTTGCACAAACTGGGCTCCTGGCGTGACAGTAACGCTGCTACAACGTAACGTCGACATTAAACACTGTAAATGCGTTTAAACCGTGAGTAACATCCTTCAGCAGGAACTTTGTGACAAGACTAGCAGTAACTGGAGTTTGAGGAACAAGACAGCTTGCTGTATCAGCGTCAGAAACTTTACTAACTAACTTTAGCGCTTCCTTGCTCACAGCGCAATATCTTTCATTTTGCTAAAGGATATGAAGACGTTTTAGACTTCTGCTGAATATTATGACCACTCTCGTCTTTTGCTTCCTTAAACCTTTTAAAGCCTAGCGGTAACTTTACATACGACCAGGTTTAACATTAAAAAATTCTACGTGGTGCTCACATTGCGTTTATGTGTTTTGTACGGATCTCAGAACAAACAGCAACTTTTGCCTTATAAAACATTAAGAGATTGGTTTTTATAACCGAAGTGGAGAGTCTTTACAGCGCGGTACGCACTGAGTCCTTATATAAAACAGATACTCTTCGTCTTTAAACGGTTAATGTAAGACAGTGGCGTATCGATGTAAGTACATATTTTATTTAATTCTAAAATCGGACCCAACAAGTCATTTGATAGACGTTTTATCGGCAACCAGTTTCGGCTCATAAAAGACTCACCAAGCCGTAACGGAAAACTGTAAGCTGGAAACCTTAATTATTGCAGGTAGGGGTCTCCCATTTTACAACAGTGAATATATCGCAAATTTATATAACAATTAAAAAATAGTATAAATAATACAGCTATGTAAAGTGTTAAAACTACGGTAAACATTAGGGTGTTGCACACGTTGTTCTAAAAAGATTTAAAGAAATAGATAACAAGTACTGTCTGAAAAAGCGAGACAAGGAGTCAGGTGTAAAGTGTTTAGTTTGTTGGTACAGGGAGCAGCACTAGTGTAACATACGGACGTTTTCTACACCGTTATTTGCAGGTTCGATAGCCCAAAGTTGGTTTAAACTTGCAGTCGCAACATACAAGAAAATGAATCAAATTTTAGGCTGAAATGAACTCTGAACTTGAATATCTCTTGAATGTAGGCCTATACGAGGCAAGCACAGGGCACAGAACTAGGCGACGATGGAAAAAGATAAAGCTCAGCCTAGAACAGGATAAGAAGACACAGAAGGGGGAGTAGAGGTAGAGCTCCACTCTTTCTTTGACCTCGGCGCTAGACGGTGGTTGGTGGTCAAGGCCAGGCGCCGGCCGCTTTACCCCCAGGAAAGACCCGTTACCCATTGTACAGGGGGGGGGGGTAAGCCTCGGGGCCGGTCAGGACCGGTGCTGAAAATCTGACCCCTACCGGGATTCGATCCTCGGACCGTCCAATCCGTAGGGAGTCACTAAACCGACTGAGCTATCCCGGCCCACAACACTGAAGCAGGAGTACCTGAAATCTAGAGGAAGTGATTACCAGTGAAAATGGGGTAACAGGATCCTCCGAAACGTCGCGCACGTGTCACCTAATGACATATCGTCACATCTATGCAGAAAAAATTACTCGTGACAGGGCGCATGTGCAAACACACACGGAAGGATGCTGTTAAAGGCTACAATCACGGTATTCTGCATTGCTGTATCATGTATTTTGGTTTCCTCCCTCACCCACCCTCTTGAGAAAAGCGCCCCGTAAGCATTTGTGCCCATCGGCTGGCCCACAATCCCTGCTCCAAGCCTCCCTTCCCTGCAGTATATATTTCCCCGCTTCGGCCATTTTATTCCCTGAGAAAGGAAGCAACGGGTAACGTTGATACATATACACATACCAAACTAAACGGCGTCACATTAGATAATACCGCAAACCTCAAACATTAATGTTAACTGTAAAGTAATCAAATCTGAGGGTACGGATTGGATTCAAGTGGCACAAGATAGGGTACAGTGTGGGGTGCTCTTTTGAACAGGGCATCGGGTTTCATAAAAGACGTTTGTCGATTGGTTGAGTGAATTTTGCGATGAAGGGTTCTGCTGAGGAGAGATGGAAGCTAGCGAGTGACATGTGACCTTTTTAAGAGACACAATTTGACATTTGAGGTTCTCCCCTTCCGGTGGCCAGCCAATTGCGTCACACTTCGTAAAGTGCTGTTTGTACGGGGATTACGCCTCGGCGGAGAGTTGGCACAGTGACATGGCTAGAAACTCAAATGAACGAGGAACCGAGGTTCGATTGGTGGGAGACGCAGGAGACTTTTCTGCGGTTCAAAAACGTCCAATCCATCACAGATGGCCACTCAGCCCCCAGTTCAATGGATACCGGATATCCTTCCGCGCGAAAATGCGGCCGAAGCGTGAAGCTGACCACTCATATCTATCTAGTGCTGACACCAAGCATGAATGGAGCTACACATCCATTCCCCCCACCCCTACACCTTAAAATGTTCTCCTTCATTAAACCACAAAGAGGAATAATTTCCTTCATGGCGCAACAGCCCCCAGTGGGCCAGGGCCCCCTCAATGTCGAGGTTTCACGATCACACTCAGACACACCACGCTCGGTAGGACTCCTCTAGACGAGTGATCAGCCCGACGCAGAGACCTCTACCTAACAACACACAACACTCACAAGAGAAATACATCCATGCCCTTGGAGGGATTCGAACCCGCTATCCCAGCAAGCGCTCGGCTGCAGACCCACGCCTTAGACCGCGCGGCCAATGGGATCGGCTTACTTTTACCTTACCAGTGTTTATTTCTTTTGCTTCTCATGCGACTTGTTTTGTAGGTTGCATTTAACTCTGTTAAAACTTGTTTGTTAAATAGGGAAAAAAACAGCTATTTTGAAGTTTTGCCACATATGTTTGGAATTTGGGGCAGATATTGTAAGTAAACTTGTTCTTATACTGCCAGCAAATGACGCCAGAATGTTCATCGGATAAGACAGCTAGGACTGTCTGCAAGCAGCCCTAGGGTTAGGTTACAGCAGATTCCGAAACAAAGCCATGTGAATTCTGAGTCGTGTACGTTGCGTGTCTGCAGGTCATAAGTACAGGAGAAATGAAAGACGCCGGTATTCTTGAGTAATTGAAGAGAAAATTACAGCATCACAAAGGAAATTACACAACACGAAAATATGGAGAAACCTCATTCTAAGACATTGGCTATAATATAAAATAAATAATTTGTTAGCGAAACTTAATAAATCATTCCACTTCTGTTGTTTTCTTAGCTGACTCATTAGTCCAATGGCCGGTAACAAAATGAGTACAAAAACTAATAAACAAACACAAACAATTTTTAGTTGTTTGTTGCGGTATAGTTGAAGTTTTGTTCTTTCGCAGTACAGTGCGGCTTCACTCTGTAATGGCTACCCGGAGTTTCGATACAGTGTAGTGGACTTATTTTCAAGGGTCGAAACATCCAATTTTTTTTTTGGTATCTCAACACTTGAGACCACTACTTTGTCCCGAAACGTCGGAAACCGATTACCGAGTGACGAGGCGTCACATCCCACAATAACGTCATACAACTGGCTAACGGTAAACAAGAAAACTATAAATTAAACATGGGCCTAATTATTACTAAAATGCGTACCTTTAAACCCCTCATAAAGACAAGCCAATAAATAGGACGGTGCAATAGCTAAGTGGACCACATTTGAGAACAGAAAACTCGACAAAACGTTTCACTCATAGCTTACAAAGCAATGGCAGTAATTATAGACCTGGTACCAACATACCCCGCGGCCAACTAGCCCCGCTCTCCCCTATCTTCTGTTCGTACGTAAGCGATAAATCAGTTTGTTGTAACATTTACTTACAAGACGATAAGCGTCAGCCGATCCCAGTGCCCGCGCAGTCTAAGGCGTAGGTCTGCGGCCCAGCCCTTGCTGGGATTGCGGGTTCGAATCGCACCGGGGGCATGGATGTTTGTCTCTTGTGAGTGTTTGTGTGTTGTCAGGTAGAGATCTCTGCGACGGGCCGATCCCTCGTCCAGAGGAGTCCTACCGACTGTGGTGTGTGTCTGAGTGTGATCAAGTGAAAAAACAAAACAACCTCGACACCTGCTGTGAACAGGTAGGTAGAAGGTATGTGTCTGGGTTACAACGACCAGCCGAGTAACCTTGCATACGCACAGAACCACATGAAATGCAGAAACAGGTTTTGTGGGCAAAATACAGGGCTAAAAGTACTTAATACATACACTAAGTACTGCGCCCTAAAAGGTCCAAACAGCATAACGCTTATGGAATCATCATCGCCGTTGCACTCGTTAGCAAACCGTTTCCTGCAAAGAAATATGATGGACGTGTCCAACTACGAACTTAGTAAAGCGAAATAAAAACCAAAAAGCAGTAGCATTCAGGCTTCAGTAACTTCAATAGCCAATACTGGATTTTGTTTCCATGCACCTGTCAGTTCGTAATGGCTGATATGAATTGAGTCTCCAGTGCAAATGTTTACATAGTCTATATATTCTATAGTCTATAGTGAAACGTTCTGTCACCGTTGCCAATGGAGATAAATACGCAAGCATATAGACTGGGATCCCAAAACGTGCACGAAAAACGGTAAATAAATAAATTCGCTTCTGTCCTTAATTAACCACCATAGTACAAAGGCGTATGGTATAAAGGAGCTATAGCTCCACGCCTTCTAACCTCGGAAGGAAATTGAGGTTGTTACCTTCACGCCCTGGCCGCTATATCCCAGCTAAAAAGCCCCAGATACCTATCGAATACGAGGCTGGGAAGACCCTTGACCCGGGATGGACAGTTTAAAGCAGACAATTTTTTTTTCTTTCTCCGGAATTAATCCCCAAAATCTTCGGTCGTCTGTTCGTGGTCTAGTCACTACATTTACTGAGCTACGTCAACTCCACCGTAGCGTGAAGTACTAACTGGAATTTTTGACTACTTTACTTAAGCAAGAATCAAATTACCTGTGCTAATTAATCACCTCGGCATTAACGTATATAACTGACGCGGAGGTACAGCTCCAGTCATTCTTGACATATACACTGGATGTAATTAAGTAATCAGCCTAACGCACTAGCAACTTGACGCAAGGACGAAGGTGGGGTGGTCCCCAGAACTGGTCTGGACTTGCTAGGGGAAAGCAATATCACTTCCTTTGCCACAAACCTAACGCGGATTTACTGGTCTTCCACCTCTTTGCGTAGCCACTACACTACTGAGCTACCCTGCAGGATATTGGTATATTGATAGGCAGCAGTATAGCAACTTTCATTTTAACAATTCGGTAATCGATAACCCTTTTACGTTAATTACCATGACTGCAGTGGCGCGTACGCACAGGCGGTGTGACAAACCAGTACCAACATCTACCAGTCTGTGCCTACCGCCTGCTACAGAGTCGCACCAGATCTATGTACCACTCTTAAGGCCCTTTCACACGGGCGACAGAATCGCCGGCGACTGGTCTGCCAGCGACAGAGAATACACGGCAAGCAATGAGGGCTTTCACAGGGTCGACTGTCTGCGTAAAGTCTCCCGTCGACAGACTTACTGTTGCCTTTCCTCTCGTCACTCGAAGACAGAGACTAATGGGAGACAGCAGAACCACGCAGTTGTATGTGAGTTTTCACACGGGCGACATTCTGCGTGGCGACTCGAAGCATATAGGCCTACATGTGAACTGTGAACTGTCACAAAGAATTTGTAACTTGAGTTGCATTTAGCCTAGATTGTAATTTGAATAATGATTGAAGCGGTTAAATAAAATAGTGTGACTGTCTAAGTGTTCGGCCTGCTGGTGATCTGTCTTTGCGTGGTACATTATTATTTTATTATTGTTATTATTATTTACTTCGACTGCAAATGGGTTTGTACCCGGTGGCAGCGGTACTACAATAAGACACAACACACAAAATAACACACCGCACTCAAACAAAACACAGCACACAGAATTACAAAAACAATAAAGGACACATATTGCTCACAATACATACAGTTACAATACAAATAAAATTACAATACAAATACAATTACAAATACAATAACAATACAATTACAAATACAATAACAATACAAATACAATTACAAATACAATAGCAATACAAATATAATTAAAAATACAATAACAATACATATACAATTACAAATACAATAACAATACAAATAAAATTACAATACAAATATAATTACAAATACAATACACATACAAATACAATTACAATTACCCTAAAGGTGATGAATTAATGTTAATAAAAAATTAAGCGTACTGTACAGTAATACAGTCACAGTAAAGAATTACATAAATTCATGATTTCCTCACATTTGTGTCTTTTTTCCTTTTTTAAAACAGAATACTCTCTTGTCTCACAGAGCTCTTGAAGAGTCCACAGATATTCTGAAGTAATTTAAAAAAACTTCGCTTCTTCTCCCCTCAGATCTTCAAAAATAACCCAAAATAACCCGTTGTCTCGCCTGTCACGTATTGTAGGGTGCACCCACACTTTTCTTCTTTTCTTTTTCATTCACCTTCGGCCCCACACAGCAATAATCTCTCCCAGTTCCAGCACTGTACTGAGAGTTCAGTTTCAGATATCACAAGCACAGTACGTCTGACGTCATGGCGACAGGTTTCTCTTAGTGTCCAGCGTACGCAGTGCCACCGGCCTGTCTCTGGGCGACAAGTTGCCGCCGACTGAGTCGTCCGTGTTACAGTTGACACTCGATCATGTTTCCTTTCGGAGCACGTGATGGGTGTGTGACAGGCAGGTAACATGCAACACGCGGTCATCCGTTCTTCCTTTCCTCTAAGCAATTCCGAGGTGCATTCTTATAGAACGTGCTAAACGTGGGGAATTACGCGGTGCGTCATTGCGCAGAAACGTATCCGGTTAACGCACATGTCGCGTTTTCTTCACCGGAACATTAAACGCCACTGGGCTTACACCACAAAATTACCTTCATTCTACACCGCATAACACAGTTGGGTAAGTGGGGAATGGGGGCCCAATCATTCACCCTGCACGGAGATCCAACCAGTGACGCAACCAACGTAACATCAATATCGCAAGGTCAAGGCCACAGGACGTACATTTTGTTTTCCCCGCAGCAATAATGGTAAGACCAGGCGGATGCGGTTTTTCTATGCCACAAAACCTCCGTGCTCTAGGACACGATAAAAGGAACACCCTGTACAGTGGGTATTACAAGACTGGCAGAGACGGTGAAAAAAATCTGAGTTTTAACGTACACGTATTGCAGCGTTTCGGTGACGGCACCCTGTGTTAGGAATGTGGATACAAACCTTTCGAACACACATTACTTTCATCTTTAGCAGGGCTGTGGAGTCGGTTCACATACTTCCTACTCCGACTCCTCAATTTTTAAAACTCCGACTCCGACTCCTTCATAAAAGCTCAATATGTATTAACAACGGTAAACCTACAAGACGTTTCATCACCACCACGTGAATTATCAGGCTACTGTTTATAACCTGTATTTAAGTATAAGTCTAACGGTTACTGTAGCTATCAGGGCTCTGGGGTTGGAGTATCTAGTTAAGATTTTAGACTGAGGTCGGATTCGGAGTCGGTACATTTTTACCGACTCCGACTCCACCTAAAATTCCTTCCGACTCCGACTCCACAGCCCTGATATTTAACGTAGAAAGATAACGGGAGGTTTTTCTGAAACGCTGGCACATAACTGACCAAACTACAAGGCGTCACATCGCAGAAGACCATACCCTTTCCACTCACCGCCGTCAGAACTTCACATCTCACACCGTGTCTCCATTAGAAACTGGTGAGGTTAGTAATCAGCGTGCATTTCGAGTACCAAGCCGAACACATGTGACCGAATGTGTGTAGACACTTCTTAATGTTAAATGAGGTGCTAATATAGTAAGCACCATACTCCTTTTTCCTCAGGCGCAACAGCCCCTAGTGGGCCAGGGCCTCCTCATTATCGAGGCTTCACGATCACACTCAGACACACACCACACATTCGGTAGGACTCCTCTGGACGGGTGATCAGCCCGACGCAGAGACCTCTACCTGACAACACACAACACTCACAACAGGCAGACATTCATGCCCCTGCCGGGATTCGAACCCGCAATCCCAGCAAGTGAATGGCCAAAAATCCACAGCTCAGAAAGCGCGGCCACTGGGATCGGTAATCACTGTACTTTAAAGGGCTAAAATCACCGTGTGTAAAACCTAAAGTTGTCCCTATGCACGCCAAAAAGGTATCAGGGCGCGTGGAGGTATAGGTTCAGTCATTCTTCACCTTTGCGTTATATGGACGTCGTTAGCTCCATACCCCGGCCGCTTTGCCCTCGGAGAAATAGTCACCCGGTATCCATTACATAGGACCCTGGGTGAGCCCACCGATCCGAAATTGACAGTTCCGACAAGAAAAATATCAAAATCCCTGCCGAGAAACGAACCACGATTCCTCGGTCGCCCATCCAGTAGCCTAGTCATTACACCGACCGAGCCATCCAAACTCCCTTACCCCGTCGCTATACAACTCAAATTACAAAAGCAGCACTGCGCCCTATTTTACCGGTATGTTTGTACCTGCACCGCTAAGCCCGAGGGGGACATGCTAAACAAGTTACTTTAGTGTACACCACCGCAGCAACTGAAGTTTTCCTGCCTCACACACGAAAGTCTGTGACTCCCCTTAGGCTCGCTTCGTCACAAATGCACGAAACTGAGGCATGGCGGTGGAAATCCAGCGTCCATAGAGGTTATTCAAATTGTGAATTCATATATGAAATATCAATATTTAATAATACTACAACAAAGGGCAAGGGGCACATTCCAGAAAAATATTGCTGATAGAAAATTCGTGCTTGGAAATTCCAAAGGCTTATGGGAGACTGGGGGGTTAGGATAAACGCGGAGGGTCTCACACAAATTAAAAATAATAACATTTTTACCTTGGGTTTGAGGAATTGTAGGGAAGGTCTCGCGATCGACATCGATAGAAACATGCAGGGTTAAAATAAAAGAAATATAAATTTGTTATGTTAGACAGAACAGTGCGTATTTGTAAAACTTTAACACGTTGCCTGATCCTTCACTAAACACAAGGCACATAAAATAGGACACTCAAAATACATTACGTACAGTTCATACCATTTTCATTTTTTGGCTAAAAGGGGTAAATAATGCACTACTGTCTGTATTTATCAGAGAGACGTGTCAGGCCTTAAAGTGTAAGATTAAACTCATTTATATTTAAATACTCAATCCGTACCGCGCAGTAAACACAATGCGTCTCGGTTATAAAAACCAGTCAGTTAATGCTGTATAGGGAAATAATCGCTGCTTGTTCTGAGATCCACACAAAACACATAAATACACTGTGTGGGCAGAACGTAGAATTGTTGAATGTTACACCTGGTGGTGCATACAGTAACCAGTGGGCTTTAAAGAAGACCCATTCCGTACCGCGCAGTAAACACACTCCGTCTCGGTTATGAAAACCAGTCAGCTAATGCTGTATAGGGAAATAATCGCTGTTTGTTCTGAGATCCACACAAAACACATAAATACACTGTGTGGGCAGAACGTAGGATTGTTGAATGTTAAACCTGGTGGTGCATACAGAAACCACTGGGCTTCAAAATGTTAATATCGCTACGTACGTGGAGATATACCCTGAAGCCAAAGGGTACGTCAATTCAAGAAGGTTCAGAGGCGCAGTTCTAAGTTACAGTTGCTAAACCTGGCTATTTTTCTGAACGTCTTGTTTTCTTCGTCTGCAACACTCCAAGGCTTCATTTCAGAGCTGTTCTGGTGTACTTTACTTCCATTCCCCGTCGTTTCCCACGGCAGAGTGACTCATATAGAGTGTCGTGTAAATGGCTTTATGGGTTCCAAGGTAAAACTACGGACAGAGTGTCTGTGAGTTGGCTTCCACCGGTCGTTCTACTCTACCAAGAAATTTTCGCTTGTAAGAAAGTATAAAATGAAAGCAAAATCGCGGAGACGTAAACACAGTTTCGCAGGAGGAGAGTGCTTAACTCAGTTTGTAGGTGTACGAAGAACAAAATCGCCGATCAGCACAGAAAAGCCACCACTTTCCACTTCGTTCCCGCGCTTTAACGCCCTAAAATACAGGGTGATTTTAAAGCAAACACATATTGTTTAACTCGTGCATATCCTAAACGGAACCTGACAATCTCTTATAATCCATTCTTTCTCAGTGTGACATTTATGACAAACTGCACTACACGCAAGACAGACCACCACAGTATGCTGCACTTTCTGTTCGTGCGTGCCTTGACAACCGTTTCCCTTGTCGGTGGATTGGGCGTCGAGGACAAACGGAATGTCGGTGGATTGGGCGTCGAGGACAAACGGAATGGCCTCCGCGAATTCCCGATCTCACTCACATAATTTGAGAGTTTCGCTTCTCTGGGATTTTAGTTACCGACGTTTCAGGACAATATATAGGTACCATATGGTTTCAAAGGTTGTCCCGAAACGTCAGTTACTAACTATGAATCAAAGCTGCGTAACATCCCAAAAGATCTAAGATCTAATTTACACGGCGGCAGAAGACTGAAATCACGCACCGAATAATTTACTTCTGTGGGGTGGGGCCAAGGAAGAGGACTACCGATCGAAACTAAGAGCAACTGATGAGGTGAAAAAATAAATTCGAAGCAAGTGTTGTGTTGTGTTGTGTTGTGTCTGTGTCGTCCGGGTTACGCTAAATGGTAACGAACGCACTTTAAAACCATTACAAAACAGCAGTACTACGACATTCCGGTCAGCATACAGGAGCCATTTGACATTATGTACAGCTATTCATGCTCCATATCGAAAAATAACACAAAACATTTTCTTCAGCTTGAGTATAGTTCAGAATTACCGTCATCAAAGTCTGTAAGTTTGGCCAAAACTGTCAACATTTGAAACCATCCATTTCTCCAGTCACAACCCTATCATCTGTGTATTAGTATCGAGCTGAATGGAAAGAGCGTGCTTGAAAATAGATTACAAACACGCACAATTGCTTTTCTTGTCAATATCACAAAACCTACAGTTTTATAAGCGAGGACAACCCTCAGTTTCCTTTCCACAGCACAATAGCCCCCAGTGGGCAAGGGCCTCCTCATTATTGAGGCTTCAGGATCACACTCAGACAGACACCACACTAGGTAGGACTACTCTGGACGAGTGATCAGCCTGACGCAGAGACCTCTACTTGACAACACACAAACATTCACAACAGACAGACATCCATGTACCAGGCAGGATTCGAACCCGCAATCCCAGCAAGCGAGCGGTCACGCCTTAGACCGCGCAGCCACCGGGATCGGCATCTCTCAGTTTTAGACATAATTTACTCGTGTAATTAAGAAACGTCCGTAATGTTCATCCAGATCTTATCTTAAAATCACCAGACGTCTTGAACAAGCACGTAGTTAGGATATAGGATATATTCCCCTGAAACGGTGGTCACAGTGTACCACAATAGAGTATCACAGCGCGGAAGATCAAATCCCATGAATGGAGCGATGCTTACTTTCCCTTACGAAGTTAGAAAATCAGGCGACATGCCGAAACTTTTCGACGACTTCTTGGTAGCTGACGGGAACGTTTTCTGGGACATGATAAGATGTAGTGTGGTAGAAACGTACTGTCCCCTTTTCCGCGTGGCTTACTGTTGTACACTAAAAAGGGTGGCAGCGCGACCCTTCGAAACGTCAGTAAATATCTACCAGACTGCATGACGTCACATCCCTCAAGATGGTAATCGTCAAAGAATGCGGTATCGTAGTTCGAAGACGTACTGCCCGCGACCGGTTCTTTTGTAACTAGATGACATCATTACTTAGTACTGATTCCAACTCCACGGAGGCACATTTAAACCTTTTAAAGCCTAGCGGTAACTTTACGTACCACCAGGTTTAACATTAAAAAATTCTACGTGGTGCCCACATTGCGTTTATGTGTTTTGTACGGATCTCAGAACAAACAGCAACTTTTGCCTTATAAAACATTAAGAGACTGGTTTTTATAACCGAAGTGGAGAGTGTTTACTGCGCGGTACGCACTGAGTCCAAACATTAAAAAATTCTACGTGGTGCCCACATTGCGTTTATGTGTTTTGTACGGATCTCAGAACAAACAGCAACTTTTGCCTTATAAAACATTAAGAGATTGGTTTTTATAACCGAAGTGGAGAGTGTTTACAGCGCGGTACGCACTGAGTCCTTATATAAAACAGATACGCTTCGTCTTTAAAGGGTTAATTAAACTTCGATGAACCTGTTTGAGGGTGGGGGGTATATTTACATACTTTCTTAACCTTTTAAAGCCTAGCGGTAACTTTACGTACCAGCAGGTTTAACATTAAAAAAGTCTACGTGGTGCCCACATTGCGTTTATGTGTTTTGTACGGATCTCAGAACAAACAGCAACTTTTCCCTTATAAAACATTAAGAGATTGGTTTTTATAACCGAAGTGGAGAGTGTTCACAGCGCGGTAGGCACTGAGTCCTTATATAAAACAGACAGGTTTCGTTTTTAAAGGGTCAATGGTAAACATTTACACGGCGCTGGTAAATATAGGTACCGCTTGCTTTACAGTTAGCGGCCAGGAACACAAAATCTAATCCACAGAAAGTGTTTCTAGGTTTCCTATGATTGTCAGAACACCGTCGATTCTTCCCTCTAAAATCATTATTCGACCATTATTTGCATTTTTGGTCCATACATAGTCTTTCGTAGTACTTATCCACCAAACTACACGCCGTTACATCCCTTAAGACAACATATTAACAGTCACCGCCGCAACAACCTCACATTTCAAACAGACGCAGTAAAACTTCCTAGGAAGCAAAAAGAGACTTGAAATACAGTCGAACCCGGTTATAACGACATCGGTTTATATGACACCTCGCCTATAGCGTCAGACAGTCCGTGGTACCAATTAATTCCTCACTGCTAACCGTAACATTATACTCCTCGGTTATAACAACACCCGTTTATAATGACACAAAATATTCAGTCCCTTTCATGACGTTATAACCGAGTTCGACTGTATTTAGATGAATCTTAATTTATAAATTCTGCGTTCTGCGATCTCGCGACAGGTGTTACATTTCCGACTATTAAATTGCCACTGTGTGGAACAAACAACAAAGTTCTAATACGGTAAACTTTAGACTTCAGTAACTAATTGACGGTA
Source organism: Coptotermes formosanus (assembly GCA_013340265.1). Classification (NCBI taxonomy): domain Eukaryota; kingdom Metazoa; phylum Arthropoda; class Insecta; order Blattodea; family Rhinotermitidae; genus Coptotermes; species Coptotermes formosanus. Next base: position 157,289 of record BLKM01000352.1, on the reverse strand, counting down.
ATGGCTGCAGACACCAACTGTGTCTCAGGATTTCATCATTTCAAGCAGTCCCACAGATCAGCGTCTCCTGCGGCACACCATGACGCTCAATAGACTTTACGGAATATCACAGCCTAAACACTCCCGAAGTGAAACGAAGCCGCATTTTAGCGCCCTGCAGCACAGTACACAAAGGCTGAGGCAATGTAACCAGTAAAACGTGGAGCAGCACTCAAGGAAACTAACTTGCTTCACGACCGTGTTCACATCGGTCCGCCAGTGGCCCCCAATCTGGCCCTGTTAAATCCTGTTCACACCTCCCTTTTATGTGGCTGTAAGGCTAAAGAAACGAGGCTACTTACTTCCCGCAGGACCATCCTTCTTGCGAACCTGATAGTGGCTGAAGAAAATTACAGCCTTTTATGGAAGACACAAGGTTAACAGACCCCGCCTCCTGGAACATGACCTGTTCGCCACAAATCCAGGCCTGTTTTTCTGAGCTCCATCTTCTGTTACAAGCACGCGGTGGCGCAGTTCGTTGACGCATTGCGCTACAAGACGGACGGTCGCGGGTTAAATTCCTGATGAGGTCACTGGGATCTTTCCAGCCGCATTATGGTCCTGAGGTCGACTCAGCCTCTCTCAGGAATGAGTCCCTGGGCCTGCTTGGGGGCGGGGGGTAAAGGTGGTCGGTGCGTTGAGCTGACAACCGTACCACCGTCATATGCCGACTGTCTAGAAATTCTGGGAGCCTCAACCTCAAGACGCCCCAAAAGCCTGTCCAGGCCTGTATTGGGATAACTTTACGATTTCCGTTACTCCGTACGGACTCCTATTAAAATTCCCCACGTGTTCCGTTCCACTGACGTTTTCGGAACTAAACCATAGCTATAAGTACAGAGGTATTACCTGATGTATGTTTAACCTTTTAAAGCCTAGCGGTAACTTTACGTACCACCAGGTTTAACATTAAAAAATTCTACGTGGTGCCCACACTGCGTTTACGTGTTTTGTACGGATCTCAGAACAAACAGCAACTTTTGCCTTATAAAACATTAAGAGACCGGTTTTTATAACCGAAGTGGAGAGTGTTTACAGCGCGGTACGCACTGAGTCCTTATATAAAACAGATACGCTTCGTCTTTAAAGGGTTAAAAGGGAAAGAACAAATGAAAGCTGTCCCTGTCCGCGCTATGAAGGCAAAAAGGAAAAACAGACGTATAGCTCTACTCATTCTTCAACACTAGTTGGAGGTATAAGCGCTCAACATCACGCCCCGGCCGCTTTACCCCTTGAGAAGGTTGTCCCCAGAACCAATCTGTATATTCTGGAGAACAAAAAAAAAAATCCTGCTCCTACTGGATTCGAACCCCGAACCGCGTAGCCCGTAGTCTAATCACTACATTGATTTTTTATATCAGTTTATTTCATCAACAAACAAAAAAAAAAGCGATCCGTAATTTAACATTCCATATACAACGAACACAAACCATGTCCCTTCCATTAGCGAATGAAAGCTGTTTTGTCTCCCGTAACTTAACACACAAATATATATACATACACACACACACAGAGATACATACATACACACACACACACACACACAGAGATACATACATACACACACAGAGATACATACATACATACATAAATACATACATACATACATAATACACACACACACACAGAGATAAATACATACATACATACATACATACACACACACACACAGAGATACATACATACATACATACACACACACACAGAGATACATACATACATACATACATACATACATACACACACACAGAGATACATACATACATACATACATACACACACACACACAGAGATACATACATACATACATACATACATACATACATACACACATACATACATACATACATACACACGTAAACCCCGAAATGATACCAAAGTGCCTTTTCTGTACAACAGCACTAACAGAAGAGTGGACACATGATTTAGGTTTTGCATCCCCTCAGAACACAATGCCTAGTTATTTACCGCAGAATTTTCCCCGTTTCCGCCACAAATACGTCTTCCCACGGGGATCTCCTCATGAAGTCGATACACGCGTGTTCTTACTGCTGATGATGTAATGTATCACGCGAACCAGGACCCACAGAATGGCGTTGTGTTTACGCTGAGGCCGGATTGCTATGTTCGGAAACTGTAACCACGTGGCTGCAACGTAGCGCGTGTCCGTGCGTCGGATCGCAGCCAGTCTACTGCGCGTCCATCTCCCTACCGCTGTTGTTTCTTTACATGTCAGCCTATGAACTAAGGTGTCAACTGAGTTATCCCAGCACCCATATACATTTGTTCTCTGAATCCATCCACCTTGATTTGAACAGCGTAACAGAGCGTGTTAGCCGATCCCCGTGGCTGCGCGGTCTAAGGCGTAGGTCTGCGGCCGAGCGCGTGCTGGAATCGTGGGTTCGAATCCCACCGGGGACATAGATGTTTGTCTCTTGTTGAGTGTTTGTGTTGTCAGGTAGAGGTCTCTGCGACGGGCCGATCCCTCGCCCAGAGGAGTCCTACCGACTGTGGTGTGTGCTTGAGTGTGATCAAGTAAAATTACAAAAACCCTCGACGCCTACTGTGAACATGTAGACAAGAGAAGGACTAAGAAAGAAAGAACAGAGCGTGTTATATAAACGGAGCCTTCATGAAGAAAAGATGTGTCATTTCGGTTGGACTTGACAGTACCAGCTCATCTTGTGTTAGTAAAATATTAAAATTATAAACCACACAAAGTGTAGCTCTGTAAAGTGAAAATCTACCAATACTGTTGTACATTCTAGACAGTACTGTACAGTCGTATTGAACTTACGCCATTACGACCCACCCTTCCAACAGGTTATCGGTTGTGCCTCACAGATAACAAAGTATTTCTCCTAACTATAGCAAATTATGTCACACATGGTTTTTTTTTTTTGTTCAGCGTGTGTTTAGGTACTCATACATACGCCAAATTAAATCGCCATTCCATTTCCTGATTATTACAGAGTTATGGAAACAATCTATAAGAATAACATCATTACCGTGCGGATTATTGGCATTCCGTTCTGTTTGTGAACTGTGTGACGCAGACACTAAATCTATTTACGGTCGGGCACGTCTGTATAGCCAACAAACCGTCCTGCATTAGACAGCTGTTGACACATAAGCAGTCTTTGATTCTAAACAAGTCTAGAACTGCCTTCTTCACGGATATGGTTAGGAAGTTACTTGCTTAATTCACTAGTGTATAAATTCCAACTGCACTCTCAAGTCCGCGCGTCAATTCAGTCAGTTTCTCCACAATTCCCTTTGTCATAGTTGCCACAGTCAGCTCTTTTGGTTTTATACTCCGTACATTGATGCGTTAAGTACCAACGTTTCGGAAGTACATACTGCTTCCTTCTTCAGGATATAAGGTACTTCTACTCTAAACCTGCATACATTATGTTCTTTCGAAACGTCAGTATGCACCTAGCAGACTATACGGCATTACAGCACTGAAGACAAAAAACGAATCTTTTTCACCGTGGACACTCCAAATCTTAACACTGTGTTAAGTCAGGCTAGCAAACTTTGTTGCTGTCTTACACAAAACACAGCGTGAATCCTTATTTAATTCAGTCAGTGCTTTTAGCATGGCCCCTTCATACAACGAATTTTCGTTAAATGTTGGCTTATCAGATACGTAGAATAGCGAAAAAAAATGTTTCCTACCTTGTCAGCTATTTAATTTTTGTTTGTGTATAAAGTGCCACCCCTTCAGCTACCTCAACTGTGTAAACTGCTACCAGACCACACGGTGTCACATCTCATAACACGACGATCTCCACAGTTAAAAATATCAAAACCTTACTCAATCTTTCCAAATTCCAAACAGGTAAGAAATTTATGATACTTTATTTCCAGTCCATTTACACTGTTCTATTGATCCTTTGAGTTACACGTACATGCTCCCCGACGTCACAAAAAGCACTGCTTTGTGTAATGGTTCCCATGTTTCGCCCGCTTGTCCTTCTGATAAGAGTAGTACTAAGATAGGGATAAACAGTGCACAGGGAAAATGCAGAGTTTATAGTGTCAAACCTGGCATTACATACACTAACCGCTAGCTATTACGTGGTTAACACCAATTTTATATTTCGTTTTTCGCCAGCCCAAACAAGAGTTCCAATTCAAAATTAATCCCAGTGAACGTTCACGCCATCTGGCAGCATTCACAGCACATCTAATCCATACGTTGACAATGGAATAAAACAGTTTATACTTGAGGCAGGCATTCATATGCAGCTGGTTGAAAGGCTGACATTTCATATGGCAGCAATATCGTGTGGGGTTAATATGAAAATCCTATATGCAAATGATGGACCTTTCGCTCAATTGTGTATTGCTTGCATCTGCAGACATATATTCGGCCATTCCAAGAACAAATTTTATGTCCGTTGCCTCATGCCTTTTCTCACGATCACTGCTCATTAAATATGGATTCTTCTGTAGATCTTTTAAAGACAATCCACATATCGAAAAACATATAGCATCGCAGGACAGGCTGGTGGATGACGATGGGAAAACGATTTGGAAGGAAGAGGTATTGATGTGACCACGGTCCTATTCTCACATTTACACTGAGGAATAAGAATAACCACGAAAAGCCTCAGGACGTCCCATTTTCTGGCTGGGATTCGGCGTCTCACGTCCATGTGAGTGCCGGAAGCATCAACAGTTTCACTTGCAGTCTCCTTCCTATCCTTTCTCGTGCAGTATCGAAAGCGATACAGTAGAAATATTACGCCACGAAATTGGGTGCGTTTATCCCACACATACCGGTGGCGGTGACATTTTTCGTATCCGTCCAGACCACTCCTGGGGCCTACCCAGCCGCCAATACGATGCTTACCTGGTCATTCCCCGGGGTTAAAGTGGCCGTGACCTGGCCTTAAACACCCATCACGTAGCGAAGAGGTTAAAGAAAGGTAGAACCATACCGCTACTCTCCCCTTCCCCCCCCCCTTGCCGTCATGGCATGTTTTAGACTAAACTTTACCTTTACCTTACCCCACATCAGTTCACGTTCTTTCAGACCATACCTAGAACACAGTACTGTGGGCACATCCCTTAAAGTATCCACCACAAGAAACGCAAATATTGGATTATAAATATGGAATGAAAGTGTGGTGATTTTTATAAGGTTTGAACGGAAATTTGCCTTTCCTAAAGATTTAACCTTCCATCCACATTACTTTAAAAGCCAATGAATACGGACGCCGTCGCAATTCGTATGAAGCAATCATATGATTCCTAGGACAAACACAGTCTCGTGGGCCTGCACACACGGTGTCAGTATCATTGTAATGCTCCTGGTGGTACCAGCAGGAGAGCAGGTAGAAGGTGGCTCGCGGTCTTGATCCGGGCCGACAACACACTCAAAGAAGCCCGCGACAATGCAGAAAGACAACAATAACAACAAAACACACACACACAGTATTCTTTCTAACGCGAAACTGAGACCTGCAGAGTGAATAACGTCATCGGTTTCCATGCAGCAACAGATGTCGTCCGCTCTAGGGCGCGTAATCACGCCTTAACCCGAGTATTCGCGCGACTGAGTACTGCAGAACGGACGGCCCTATCTGCCGCTAAGCAGCGATGCAGCTACGAAGAGGGTTCCACTTCGAACTGTTGATCGTTGGTATTCAATGTATTAGTATGTACTTCGTACATAGCTGTCAGAACTCGCCTTTTGCGTGACTTTCCTCTAGAAATTTTAGGGGATGCTAAGTGCTAAGTACTAAGCTGCTATGCCGTGTTAATAACGTGCAACAGAAACTGGAATAATGAGATTCCGTTGTACTTGAACTGCATGAGATCCCTTCTCTTGCCCCAAGATCCTCATTACAGGATTGTATAGTGCTTCATTAGCTAGATTACGCTACGATGATACGGTAAACCTTTGCTACAACCCTTCTACAGTCTTATTTACTCAACAACATGAAAGGAGTTTCATCAGGACGTATTGCGACGCTGGAGGGGGGGGGGGCGGAGGGGAGAACACACACCGAACTGTGTGATCACTTTCTATTATCTTCGTATCACAATTCAACTCAATTAGAACACCACCAAAAAAAAAACTCTGGGAACTTTTAAGATCACTTTACTGGATAAAAACAAGTGGCAAACGCTGCAGAACTGCAGATACTCTAGGCGCTGTTATGCGACGAATGGAAGCGAATGCTTCCGGGATGAATAATTACGGACAGCAGAAGATTGTCAGCTACGAGGAATGCCAGAATGTGTAGCCACAGTGAAAAATGACGTGTTTGGGATTTGAGGTGTTTACGGCAGCGCATGTTGGAAGCACAGTAGCCTTGCATATGACGCCGTAGTTTCAGAAAAATTTCGCTGCGGACCTAGGCAGTAGGTTTCCCTGAAAGGTCAGTACATATCTACCCAATTATACCTACATACAACCAGACCTGAGAAGACGCTAAACCTACATACGTGTAAATTCACATCAACTGCCTCTAAACTCATATGTTATTAAGTAACCATAAGGTTGAAAATTCAAATATTCTGGGCTGTTACCTAGTGTCGACTAGTGACAACTTACCGACATTTCGGTAAAGCATAGTGCCCCAGTATTCAGGGCGAGGTAGCAAAAGAGCAGTCCATTCTTCTTATTAATTAATTATATTATGTAACCGTCTCCACAACCTCAATATAACATTTGTTATATAAAATTTATTTAAAAATAATGAGGCCTTATTTTTAAATAAATTTTATACAACAAGTGTTATATTCAGGTTGTGAGGACAGCTACATAATATAATTAACCCTTTAAAGACGAAGCGTATCTGTTTTATATAAGGACTCAGTGCGTACCGCGCTGTAAACACTCTCCACTTCGGTTATAAAAAACAGTCTCTTAATGTTTTACAAGGCAAAAGTTGCTGTTTGTTCTGAGATCCGTACAAAACACATAAACGCAATGTGGGCACCACGTAGAATTCTTTAATGTTAAACCTGGTGGTACGTAAAGTTACCGCTAGGCTTTAAAAGGTTAATTATTAGCCTAACAACGGTATGCAGTCCCTTAAAATTCCCTTCTTCTTATATTGACTGTGTAGATAAAGGCAACATCATCTTCCGAAACGTCGGTAACTACAGCTTAACATCTCACAAGACTTTAATATTCACCAACAATGATGTATAAACTTCAAATCATGCAAATATCGGTCTTGAAGTAAATGTACAAAAATCATCACAGTTTACAAACAGACGAAATTACAGTTTTCCTTTTATCAGTCAACTATTACGATAAGCGCTGAAATTCTACAGGGAACGTCCCTCTCTGGCTACCACTGCCACAGATACCACACTGACCCACTGCTATGCGTTACAGCCCGCCCTGCAGGGGCACTACAGTAACACTCAGATCTTTCTTGACTGTTTGCACTGAATGGAGCAAATTAGTGATAAGTTGGATTTGAATGGCTTGGCCCACAAGGTCACCGTATTTGAAAACTATATTAGAATCTTTTCTGTTACGTTAAATAAAATATCACAATAGCACACCTATTACTCCGTAGTCCTTCCCTCTTCTACCTACTTGTTCACAGTAGGTGTCGAGGTTGTTTATTTTCACTTGATCACACTCAGGCACACACCACAGTCGGTAGGACTCCTCTGGACGAAGGATCGGCCCGTCACAGAGACCTCTACCTGACAACACAAACACTGCACAAGAGACAAACATCCATGCCCCCGGTGGGATTCGAACCCACGATCCCAGCAAGCGCTCGGCCGCAGACCTACGCCTTAGACAGCGCGGCCACTGGGATCGGCGTAAACCTGTTACCAAAGACCATAAATAAAGCTGCGTTTGCCCTTAAAATAGGACTGCGCTGCATGCAGAGGAAAAATTCAGCACCACGAAGACTGCCAGCATACATGCAGTCTAATGGTGGGCACTTTGAGCGCGTGTTGCGATATCCTTGAAAATTAAATGTTCTTGTAAAAGTTTTGAAAATGGGATAAGAAAGACGAGTAGAAAATGTTTTTTATTCACCGCGACATAAAGATAGTGTGTCACTTCATAACGATGTACACACGGTGTATACTTTATCACACACTTATGCTCTAAATTGCCTGCAGAACACGCTCCTGCAGTTTGGCTACTATGTAGAGAAACATTCTGTAAGATGACTTACTGGAAGCGTCATAAAATCAACCCGAAATGTAACCCAAGGACGAAATCACCTGTCGTACTTTTATAACGTAGATAGGGGCTGTGTGCTGCATGATGTTGAACTTCTCACGTCTGCACATTGAGACGGTAAGCAGGCAGCAAGAAAGTGCTGAAACGTGTGCAGAGTTAAACTGTATGTTACATTTATGTACACGGAAACGAATATGAAAACGGACATTAAAGTTATATGATGACTGCGAAGGATATGAGAAGCCATCACCACCTTATCCCCCTACTCTCTCTCTCTCTCTAATGGCGCAACAGCACCCAGTGGGCCACGGCCTCCTCATTATCGAGGCTTCACGATCATATTCAGACACACCACACTCGGTAGGACTCCCCTGGACGAGCGATCAGCCCGACGCAGAAACCTCTACCCGACAACCCACAACACTTACAACAGACAGACATTCATGCCTCCGGAAGGATTCGAACCCGCAATCCCAGCAAGCGAATGACACCAGACTCACGTCTCCGACCGCGCGGCCACTGGGATCGGCCCTACCCCTCCTAGCGCAGTAAAACGTAGCACAGTTGACAGAGATCGTCCCTCTCAGCGTACAAAATTATTCCTTCTACCTTGAAGGCAGGAAAAAATCTTCCAGGCATTGGTACCTGCGTGCCAAACTACATGGTGACACGCGCTAAGAACCGAAATCAGGTTGCTGACTTCAACGCTAGGAACCGGAACTTACAATGACCTAAGGAGTGTACAGTGTGCTGTGGAGAAAAAAGACAGGTTTAACATTCTTACCAGATACAGCAAAACAGATCCAACTTATGCACAGTATTATTGTTTATTTATTTGTCTTTCGTTTATCTTGAACAAAGATGGAAAAATATAAATAAATAAAAAATAACATTGTGCATGGGTTGGCTCTGTTTTGCTGTATTGATCATACGCACGGAAATGAAAAATATTAAATCCTTACTAGAGTTTGCGTCCAGGTTGGGCCATCCACAGGTACATAACTAACTAACTAACTAACTAACTAACTCCATGCAGCAGAGGCCTTCTTGAGAAGCTAACAGTTTCTCAGCTAGTCAACAAATTCCCCGCATTTTATGGAATCCGGAAGTTCATTACCGCATTCACAACAGCCCGCCATCTGTCCCTATCCTGAGCCAGCTCATTCCAGCCCATGCCCCCCCACATCCCACTTCTTGAAGATCCATTTTAATATTATCCTTCCATCTACGCATGGGTCTCCCAAGTGGTCGCCTTCCCTCAGGTCTCTCCGCCAAAATCCTGCATGCACCTCTCGTTTCCCCCATACGTGCTACATGCCCCGACCATCTCGTTCTTCTCTATTTGATTACCCGAATAATATTTGGTGATGAGTACAGGTCATTAAGTTCCTCGTTATGTAGTCTTCTCCACTCCCTTGTCGCCTCGTCCCTCTTAGGCCCAAATATCCTCCTCAGCACACTATTCTCCAACACCCTCAGTCTTTGTTCCCCCCTCAGTGTGAGAGACCAAGTTTCACACCCATACAACATCCACCGGTATATAGATTGTAAAAATACGAAGTAGAACATACTTAAGTTTCCCATCGAGACCAATTGCCTTAAGTCACATGCCCGATCACGGAGTATAAGAGTACAGTAACGTACCGTACAGTTGTCACATCTACTAAGGCCTCCAATTAGAAATGATATTTCCAGAATCCAGTAACACAAAGGTAGTCTCAACACAAGCTGTCGTATAAAACTCCTCCCACATTAACCACCTGCTAGTGACAAAACGCAGCCAATCATCAATCTTCTTTTATGACAGCATTAACAAGTTTCTAGTATAAAAATAGACCATAATACAACAAAGGTCTATAAATCCATTGACACACGACTCGCCATTCTCTTCTGGCACAAAGTCGCCACACAATGTGGCAAGCACACTGTTGTATTCACATATGAACAGTTATCGTCAATGACTTTATTTGTCAAACTGACAAATATATTGTACACTCCCCGTCAGTTTACTTTCGTTATACAAACACCACGCTTCGGCGACTCGTTCTGTCTCCTTCATCAGAAAGAAAGAGAAACGTACCTAATTTAAAGTACTATGTGGAGCTGCTTGCTCCACATAGTACTATAGTATTAGTGCTCACCGGGGCCTGATGAGTCGGTCTGCCAAACACCGTATTTCATAGAAACAATATAACGTTAGACAACGTCCAGTGCTAATAGAACAGATCCGCCTGCAGTGCAACTGGGAAATTCTTACAGACTGGGTTATTTGCCTGTCGTTAGGCCGTCTCATGCTTAACACCTCTGTCACACTAAATATTTATTAATTGAATCGTATTTTGCAGGAGTGTGCTTCCGCTTTAACACAGGCTTTTTCGCAGTTCGCAGCCTTTACGTCTTGTTCTAACTAACTAACTAACTAACTAACTAACTAACTAACTAACTAACTAACTAACTCCGTAGAGCAGAGGCTTTCTTGAGTAGCTAACAGTTTCTCAGCTAGTCAAGAAATTCCCCGCATTTTATGGAACCCGAAGGTTCATTACCCCAATCACAAGGGCCCGCCACCTGTCCCTATCCTGAGCCAGCTCAATCCAGTCCATATTCCATCCCACTTCTTGACGATTCGTTTTAATATTATCCTCCCATCTACACCTGGGTCTTCCAAGTGGTCGCCTTCCCTCAGGTCTCCCCACCAAAATCCTGTACGCACCTGTCTTTTCGCCCATATGTGCTACATGCCCCGCCCATCTCATTCTTCTCGATTTGATTACCCGAATAATATTTGGTGATGAGTACAGGTCATTAAGTTCCTCGCTATGTAGTCTTCTCCACTCCCCTGTCACCTTTACCCTGTTAGGCCCAAATATCCTCCTCAGCACCCTATTCTCGAGGACCCTCGGTCTTTGTTCCTCCCTCAGTGTGAGAGACCAAGTTTCACACGCATATAAAACAACAGGTAAAACTACAGTTCTGTATACCCTAATCTTTGTGTTCTTGGATAGCAACCTGGAAGACAAAAGATTCTGCACCGAATGATAGCAAGCATTCCCCGACTTCAATCTGCTCTTAATTTCTTCATGAATGGAGTTTCGATTCGTTAGAGTACGCGTTGTTTTACAAACAATATTCTTACACAACCCCTACCTCACTACCACCCCTACCTCACTACAACCCCTACCTCACTACCACCCCTAACTCACTACAACCCCTACCTCACTACCACCCCTACCTCACTACCACTCCTACCTCACTACAACCCCTACCTCACTACCACCCCTACCTCACTACAACCCCTACCTCACTACAACCCCTATTTCCGATACTCAGACACCCCTCTAAGCTTTATAAAGCAACATTACTGCAAGTCTTACAACGTGACCATTCACTTTATCTTTGATGTATTCCGTGTCCGTGCACTATATTATACAAAAACACTAATCACCAACAAATGCACAAAGAGAGTTTATCATCAATCGTAACACACTCTTACATGTTTCGACCCTGCTGGGCCATCTTCAGGGAGAACTTTTTGTTATCGTTACACTAAGGTTGTACTTTACAGTTGAGTGAGAATGTGCTGTTGACTGTGTACTGTGTACTGAAGGCGTGAACTCTGTGTTCCCGGCCTGCAGGCCGGGAACACAGAGTTCACGCCTCCAGTACACAGTACACAGTCAACAGCACATTCTCACTCAACTATAAAGTGCAACCTTAGTGTAACGATAACAAAAAGTTCTCCCTGAAGATGACCCAGCAGGGTCGAAACATGTAGGAGTGTGTTACGATTGATGATAAAACTCTCTTTGTGCATTTGTTGGTGATCAGTGTTTTTGTTACTTTATCTTCTCTGCAAATTTAAGATATTTTGTTGACTTACATTCTATTTTTCTTCCTAAAAAAGTTTCGTATTTGACGCCATCTGGCAGACTCTGAGAGTCTTCTAAAAATACTGTTTTGGCTGGTGGTTAATGTAATGTAATATTTGCCAATAAAATTATTGACTTAATATCCAGCCTGTTTGGTATCGTTTCTCGCCAGTCAGAATATAAGGAATTAATGTTCAATTTAGAAATTACTTCTTTAAAGACAACTAACATAATCATGAAGGAAAACCGTTCGAGACATCGAAGTATTCAATTTATTGTACCCAACAAACGCACATTGTTAGTTACATGTGAGTCTTAAACACGTAGTTGCGACATTTTTCGGTGCAAATGTGCCATCTTCAGGGAGCGCAGTAGGCCAGGTTTAGAACCAGTTGGTAAAACAGGTAAGTGAATTACAAGAGAGACAATCACAGCTGCATTTGTGACGCTGCTAGTGAGAAATGAAGAACCGTTACACACAGTCAAGGAGGAGCGGAATATCCTACATATAATAAAAAGAAGGAAGGCTAACTGGATTGGTCACATCTTGCGTAGGAACTGCCTTTTAAGACACGTTATTGAAGGAAAGATAGAGGGATGATAAACGCGACGGGAAGACGAGGAAGAAAACGTGAGCAGCGACTGAATGCACTTAAGGAAAGGAGACGATATTGTACATCGAAAGAGGAAGCACTAGATCGCACTCTGTGGAGAACTTGCTTCGGAAGAGGCTGTGGACCTGCCGTAAGACCCACTACGGAATGAATGAGTGAATGAATGGATGAATGAATGAACGAATTAATTAACGAAAGCGTAAATAAATAAATAAGTAAATAAATGTGGAACATATTTCGACTTTACTTATAGAACACCATCAAGCACAGATAAGAATATGTGAAAAAAGAACACTTAAATACAACACATTACTAATAAACCGACTGAAATACCAGCCTTACAAATATACAAAATGTTGTGTTATACTACATTTAAATGATTAATAATTTTTTTCTAACTACCGTAATTGTTGCCACACACACACACACACACACACACACACACACACACACACACACACGTCCAACGCAGCATTCTAAACGCTTACCTGTGACTTGCTACCTTCACAACGTCTTGTTATCCGTGGTTGTCTTTCACTAACTGAATAAACATTTAGTTCGTTCCATTAAAACCTTCCTTTCCAATTTTGCTTAACGCCTACAAGCACGAAATTAATGCACGTAATACCTGATCAGTCACCCCTACCTCGCAGTAAACACGCTGCGTCTGCATTTCCAGTTAAAGGAAAATAACCGCTGTTTAGTTTTAGGACAGACAGAAACATACAAACGGAATGTGTGGGCTAAACGCAATTTATTAATGTTAAAGCATACATACAGTACTAAAGGTTCTTCATGCTTTTTAATCTCGTACCTCCCTTGACACTCCTTAGACATTTCATTTCTTCCGCTAGAATTTAATAACATTTCCACTCCTCAAAACCCAAGTTTCATTTCCATGTAAAAGTGCGGAAGGTTTCATTTCTTTTATAAAATTCCAACATACCCTCATCCCTTATTTAAGGGGTTTTCATGTTCCCTTCATCCCACATAACCCTCCCTTGGTGCCGATCCATCTCCAACATCTTTCTACACATTTATCACGTGTATATAATCCAGCACCTTTTTTTTGCTGACAGTAATTTTAAGCCTGTGACATCAAAGCACATAAATTACCGTCGGTGTAATTACAGCACTGGTCCGTCGAACAGCTGTAGGTGGGCAATTACCTATACTGCACAAGTACACGGAAAACTAAACAGCTTGTTTTATATGTACCATTTTTAGGCGCGTTCGCAAAATGACTATTAGCTTAGTCATGTCTGTCCTTCCGCGTGTAACAACTTAAATTTGATATTTGAGTATTTTCTAAAATCTGTCAAGAAATTTATTATGTTCCATATCCGTGCAATATATCACATAATAGAAATAATCACCAACAAATGCAAAATGTGTATTTTATATTCACTAGAAGAACCTCCTACATATTTCAATCCCGCCGGGTCATCTTCAGGGAGAACAGTTCCTTTACACTATGGATGAACTTACATACTTGAGTGAGAACGTGCCGCTGACACACTGTGCACTTGTGGGTGATTATTTCTTTTCTGTCATGAAAATTCAAGTTTAAGTAAAATCTAACACGAACAGTGAGTGCTTCACATGAAGACCTATGTATATTTATTATAACATCTCGCCGAATTCTTCTTAGAATGCGAAATGTTTCGGACTAAATTTGTGGAGAAAATCAAAACACATTTTATGATCAGTAAGTTTTTTGCCGAAAATCGTGCCGTTTATGAGCTAACGTGGAAAACGTTTACGAAGCAACATTAACCGTTTAAAGCCTAGCGGTAACTTTACGTACCGCCAGATTTAACATTAAAAAATTCTACGTGGTGCCCACATTGCGTTTATGTGTTTTGTACGGATCTCAGAACAAACAGCAACTTTTGCCTTATAAAACATTAAGAGATTGGTTTTTATAACCGAAGTGCAGAGTGTTTACAGCGCGGTACGTACTGAGTCCTTATATAAAACAGATTACGTTCCGTCTTTAATGGGTTTTAAACACGCTTCTCCCAGACGTCCAGACCGACTTTGGGGCCCACCCAGGTTTCCTACTCAACGAGTCCCAGGGTCCTTTCCCGGGGTAAGGCCGCCGTGGCTTGAATCTAACCACTCATATTCCTCTATGTCGAGGTGAAGTTCGAGTTTGGGAAGGGGGCTATACCTCTAATCACCTGTACGTCTTCGGAGCGTTCACAGGCAAAATTTTGCTTTACAAATATAAAAATTTCACGCCCACTTTTCTAAAAAGATTTTTAAACAGTAATGTTCAAAACCACCGTTCAGGAATGAAGCTATGATCCTGCGTCAATATCACAACGACTCAATTAAGGACATGACAAAAAACAATATAAAACCAGGCAAAGCTAAACATATAATCGATAACAACCAGTATACATTTGTAGTGACGTCATAATTGTTCAATTACTTTCCAAATTAGGGTTAGATTTAATAAACCTCGTCGAAAATCAATCAATGACGTCACGGCTAACAATATTTGAGCGTAACACAGGGCGAGGGAATTGTCGCGTGACTTATGATATTATTAAAGCATTCATTTGGCTGGAGAGCAAAACATGGAACAAAATTGGCAATGAACTGCATAAAAACAGGAAACGAACCCGAGCACCTTCATTATGCAACACACCCGCACAGAACAAATTACGAATTCATTATTATTACACGCAACTGAAGAGGATAAGACGGAAATGGCATGTAACAGGCCAAGGACAGATGCAAAATACATAAAAATGATGGGAAAGTTTCAAATGATGAGGCCACTTTGATATCCACTTGTAGGGGGGAGGATAATATTAAAATGTATCTTAAGGAAACGTTATGAGAATGTGGACTGAAATAATCAGGCTCAGGATATGTTATAATGGCGGGCTGTTGTTAGCACATTAATGGCCTTTACAGTCCGACAAAGGGTTGAAAACTTGACAAACTGATCAACTAGCAGCTTCCCAAGAAAGATACCACTTACATGGACCAAGTCAAATCACAGAATCATGTAGCCGGCATCTGCAGAGCGTCGGTTTCCAGTCCTCCAGGCGCTGGGTCACATCCCGGAAGACGCGGTGTTCATCCCACTTTTCACAAAAGCGCCACGATTATATTCGCTCTCACTAACTAACTAAGTAACTAACTAACTCCATGCAGCAGTGGCCTTCTTGAGAAGCTAACAGTTTCCCAGCTAGTCAAGTAATTCCCCGCGTTTTATTGAACCCGGAAGTTCATTACCGCATTCACAATAGCCCGCCACCTGTCCCTATCCTAAGCCAGCTCAATGCAGTCCATGTCCCCATCCCACTTCTTGAAGATCCATTTTAATATTATCCTCCCGTTTACGTCTGGGTCTCCCAAGTTTTCGCCTTCTCTCAGGTCTCCCCACCAAAATCCTGTATGCACCCCTCTTTCCCCTTATACGTGCTACATGCCCCGCCCATCCCATTCTTCTCGATATATTCACTCCCACGTAACGATTAAATGCACACTCTACTCACATCCAGCGTCCGTGCTTGCTTTGTTTCAGGTCAGTTTCTAATTATTAAATATTTATAATACGCTGCCATGTAACCACTTTATTTCGCCTCTTTGCAGCATTTAATTTTACCACGCCAGGCAGCAGTTTCGTAGGTAAACACTATGAGCAAAATCACACGCATAAACGGGTAGTACCAATATTGGAGGATCACAGATGCAAACTACACAGTCATAATATGAATACAACCCTGAATCATTGTTCTATTTGTGCTCGGGTGCTGACGTCATTAAAGTACTGACGTCATACTCATAATAAATTCAGAATCTTCGTGGGTTACTGAGGTGTGTCCAACGGCTCAGTATGGGGACTGTCCACATGAGGTGACAAGAAAAATCCAATCAAACCACGATAGAATACTTCCCCGTACCAGTTTTCTTTTCTCTTTAACGACATCAACACAATAGGAGCTGGGACAGCATAGTCGATGTACAGACTACAATACGGACTGGAAAGCAGACACATTTCTTCTCTAAAACGACCACATCGGTTCCGGAGTCCACTCAACCCACTATAACGTATGTACAAAGGACGTTTTTTCCCCCCAGGTGGTAAAGCGGCAGGGGCACAAAGTTGAACACTCACCCCGGCAGGGTACCAAAATTAATAATGAGTGGAATTATCCTTCCTAAACCCCCATACGTCTTTATGGCATGCAGAGGGACTTTATTACTATAACGTGTCAGTTAATAAAAACTCACTCTGAGATTTACGGCAAAAACAGGCACTTGTCGGAATGAATGTACAATACACGCTGCGTCATTTCCGCTGAAAACCACTAAGCTTCGACCACTGTTTCTATTTCTATCATCAGGTACAACCCTTCTGTTCCAAGTGCTCCTCAGGGCCAAAACTTTTCAAATCTATGTTCACCTAAATTCATTCACGACTTACCGTGCACCGAGGCCGGTAGCATACCAGAAATTAAAGGTCCGTAGAGTGCATCGAGGTCGGTGTTGAAGAGTTAAAACTCGGTATGAAATCTGCTATGAAAAAACTGTTAAGCCAATAAATGGACGTACAGGTCTGCGCATTCTTGAACACAGAGAGACGATCCTTTCTGTACTCATTTCTCTTATATGCGTGCCACATACACAACCCAGCTAGTATTCATTAGCATTAATATTCATTTTTATTACTCACCAAAATCTGGGGAGGACTTTCAAATCGTGAAGCGAGTAATTATTCAGTTTCCCCTACATTCCTGTTACTTCCCGCTTTCGTTACTTTCTCATCAGCATCTTATCCTCAAACATTCTTTCTTAGTCCTTCCCTCTTCTACCTACTTGTTCGCAGCAGGTGTCGAGGGTTTTTGAGATTTCACTTGATCACTCAAGCACACACCACAGTCGGTAGGACTCCTCTGGACGAGGGATCGGCCCATCGCAGAGACCTCTACCTGACAATACAAACACTGTACAAGATAAACATCCATGTCCCCGGTGGGATTCGAACCCACGATCCCAGCAAGCGCTCGGCCGCAGACCCACGCCTTAGACCGCGCGGCCACTGGGATCGGCATCAACAAACATTGGCATTCTATATACTTTCCATCCATTTTTTTCCATGGCGCAACAGCCCCCAGTGGGGCCAGGGCCTCCTCATTATCGAGGCTTCACGATCACACTCAGACACACCACACTTGGTAGGGCTCCTCTAGACGAGCGATCAGCACGTCGCACAGACATCTACCTAACACACACAACACTCAAAAGAGACATATCCAAGACCACGGGGTGATGCGACACCGCAATCACAGCAAGCGTGCGGCCCACACCTTAGAACGCGCAGCTAATGGGCTATTCTTTCCATCGATAACGATAGAAAAAACACAAAAAATCATACTTTTTTGCATAAGATTTTTATGTTTGTTTAAAAAATCGAAAAAAAAAACAGAAGGTTTCGATCTGAACTGTAGCAAGCATTCCCTGAATGTAATCTGCTCGTATCTACCGACGCCACTGCTCCGACCAAACCTTAGCCACCACTGCAATTATCACATTCTACCTTTTGTACAAAAAATGCGTATTTAACGGCGCTATAACGCCCGATGAGACGTACGGATCATCCTCTGATTGTAAAACAAATTATAAGGAGATGCTACGGCAGGCATTGCCATCTGCTACAGAACCAAACTATTCACTACACACGTCACGTGACCTCAGGCGAGAGGATGAATTCGAACTGTCGATTTGTATCAGTTCTATTTGATTTAGGTGCAAAAGAGTAATGGTAAATTTTCCAGTATGCTAAACGAACCACCACACAGTGAAAGTGTATTGGCAAATGGAGGTACAACACCACGCATTTTAGACGTATGCACCGGATGGAAGACAGTGGTTACATTCACGCTCCGGCTGCTTCATCCCCTAGAAATAACACCCGGTACAGGAGTCTGGGTGGGGCCCACAGCCGGTCTGCACGCTGCAGAATATAGAAAAATCTTTCGTACCTACCGGAATTTTAACGACGATTGTCTGGGCGTTCAGCCTGTGTCCTAGACATTATACCGACTGAGTCCGGTGCGGCCGGTGCGTAGGGATGACAACCTTACCGCCTTCATGTGCCGACTGCCTTGGAACCTGGGGACCTCAACCTCCTGGAACCCTCAGGGCCTGTCCGGACCTATAACGGGACTGTTTTTTCCTTTCCTTTACACTACTTTGGCTTCACACTACACGTAGAAACTTGAGTAACCTTAAATCTTTGAGGCATTAAGTCTTAATGACATTTAATTATTCATTCATCTGTCTCACAGAAAACATACAGTGCGCCCATTACAAAACGAAGCGGTTATTGCTGCATACGGAAATGACTGCTGTTTATTCTGAGAAACACTAACTAACTAACTAACTAACTAACTAACTAACTAACTAACTAACTAACTAACTAACTAACTCCGTGGAGCAGAGGCTTTCTTGAGAAGCTAACAGTTTCTCAGCTAGTCAACAAATTCCCCGCATTTTATCGAACTCGGAGGTTCCTTACCGCATTCACAAGAGCCCGCCACCTGTCCCTATCCTGAGCCAGCTCAATCCAGTCCATGCCCCATCCCACGTCTTGAATATCCATTTTAATATTATCCTCCCATCTACGCCTGGGTCACCCAAGTGGTCGCCTTCCCTCAGATCTCCCTACGAAAATCCTGTATGCACCTACGTTCTACATGCGCAGCCCATCTCATTCTTCTCGATTCTGAGAAGCACACTGAAAAAATGCAGAGTTTTTGAACGTTAAAGCGGAATGTAAATTCTGTATCCGCTCTATATAATGGGCAAAGCAGTTTATTTCCCAGCCATCCGTCGATCAGGAACAGGCTATTCCAAGACTAGCAAAAACTGTGGAAAATTAAAGGAAAATTCTTGGAATTGTCAACATCATTATAGAATTTGGAGCGCAAAATGTACTGAAAAAGCAATTTCTGTGTACTCCCAACTCTTTTAATAAAAAAAACACAGTAGTCTAAAATAACCAAATTCAATAACTTAAAAAAATTACTTCAAAGAGAGGCACATCTAAACTTAAATACTACATCAGACAGAGAAACGAAGTCTTCGAAACAGTGCTGCACTCTAGCGGCACACTACGGAACATTTTCGACAAAAGCAAACAAAACAATACTATCGCCGTAATATCTACCACACGTACAAAATCGTGCTTAAAAATTAAAATACATAAAACAAGATAACCTTTGTAGAAGCCTTTGATCACATCGCAACATGTTTCGGTGCGTCGACAGCATCATCCTCAGGGGAAAACAGAACACCAAGCAAATAAAATACACAGTTCAGATTAAAATAATTATCACAACATTTTAGACGCCGTGTGGTGAAAGGATATTCTGTCTTCGGTGTTTTAG
Source organism: Coptotermes formosanus (assembly GCA_013340265.1). NCBI lineage: Eukaryota > Metazoa > Arthropoda > Insecta > Blattodea > Rhinotermitidae > Coptotermes > Coptotermes formosanus. The sequence continues at coordinate 137,176 of BLKM01000352.1, read as the reverse complement.
AAATTGTTTTAGACAAAAGAGGCATCATGAAACATTCCAGTTGATAAAAATGTTAACATCGCTCACTATCTCAATACTATTGCCGTTATCGGTACCATCTGCTGATCCTGTGCATAACTACCTCCAATTATCACTTACGTAACGACACAATCGTAAACGCTAAAGTTTTATATTTCAGTAGTGGCGGTCTGTGGAACTCGAACATTCTCATAGCTGTCCTGCCATCTTGCGGCGGCCCACCCAAATCCAAGCGTCACATACCTTTGCATTACAGAATTTTTATATAGATGCGCACAAAAATGTTTTTCTTCGCTTCAGTATCTCAGTCGGTAAAGTAGCTAGAATAAAAAATGACGGAAAAATCGGTTGTGGATTTCCGGAACGGGCCAACTTTCTCTTCTCAAATGTGTCCACACGGCCGCCAGACCCCACAAAGCTTCCCCTTTACTGTGGATCGGCAACTCCTCCCCGGAGGGCAGTGGGGGTAAAGCAGCCGGGGCTTGAGCCTAACAAATCAGCTACATATAATACCGAGGTTAAAGATATGTGTAGCTATACCTATTTTGGTGCTTACTTAACCCTTTAAAGACGAAACGTAATCTGCTTTATATAAAGACTCTGTGCGTACCGCGCAGTAAACACTTTCAACCTCGGTTATAAAAAACGAATGAGTTGCTGCTGTTTACGGTAAAAGTTGCAGTTTGTTCCGAGATATGTACAGAATACATAAACGCGATTTGAGCACTATGGAGAATTATTGATTGTTGAACCGGGTGGTACGTAAAGTTACCGCTAGGCTTTAAAAGGGTAAGCACAGGAACAACTTACAGCGTCTCACTGTTACCACACACATGTTAACATGAGACGCCTTCCATCTTCGTAAGTGCTGTGCTTCCTACCGTCACGTTTCACTGAGGGGAAGCGTCATCCAACAAAACATCGTAATGCTGTAACTCTCCATGTGTCAAGTAAGCTGAGACTTATACACTACCATCATCTGTATATGACTTGCATACAAACAGATTTGCAACACTGACTCAAAGAAACGGCTCATTACGCAAATACATTTCAACAGACCTAGTCAATAGCTGGCAAAACATACCTTAAGTTTTAATCGAAACAGCAGATAAACTTGCAAAACGACAGACGATTCCTTCCTGTACAGGCTGCACATAAATGTAAGCCTACGTTCTCTGTTTCATACGATAGCCCTAATGATTATACAGAACAGCTGAAAATATTTAAGACATTGATTCTACATTAGTTTACACCGCACAGGTAACAGGTACGATCTCCATTACGTAGAACAACTTTTGATGTTGTTTGGTGAAATAATCGCTATTTATTTTGAGGATTATATGAAGCACATCAATAACCTGTGTGAACAGAGAGCCGCATTTCTTCAACATTAGATGTACCTGCAGTAAAAACTGTGTTTTGGAGGGTTCAGAAAATCTCCGAATTTTATGGCATACTTTAACGAATTCTTGAATTCACACTTATTTTCTGACGGCTTCACAAAAGCGAGCGGCGACTAGTGGCCTCGTCACGGCCGTCCACCCTTCCGTCTGCCTGAATAGAACACCGCTACAACCAACTGACAGATTTTGGTAAAAATTTCGTACTTGGAATTTTTATTACACATTGTCGCGATACTCTGATTTTGGTGAATATTCGACACAAATAAGGAGATTTACATGAAGAAAAACGAGCACTTACGTGAGAGATTTTTATAACGGGGGCAGTGTTCTCTGTGAGGTGGACATTAAGGTATAAAAGCAACTTACAACCTAAACATCTCGCCCTTTACGACACAAGCGAAGGAAAAATGATATCATTTCATTTAAGAGAAAAGTACAAGAAATACAATATCTCGCCGCTTACGAGAGAACTACAAGACAAACGATGTCTCAGCGTTTACAAGATAAGCACACGAAAAAAGAGGCCGAAGAAATAGCGAACTTACTAACACTATAACTCGCCATTTACGACAGAAGTAAAAGAAACACAATATCTCGCCGTATACCAGAGAAATACAATACACATAATACTTCGACGGTTACGAGATCAGTACAAATGCAGTCCCAGAGAGTCCGAAGAAACAGTTAACGGTCTAAAAAAAAAAGGCAAAAGAAAATACTGAAAGCGTTTATACTTCAAAGAAAACATACACGAATGATAACAACAATCATAATAATGAAGACAACACGAGAGCGAAGGTGTCAAAAGTGTTACACTCTGCGGACATTTCCTAACTTATCAGACAATTTAACTTCTCACTTTTGCAACATATACTAATATGTCTGTTTAATTATACGTAGTAGTCGTCGTTACCTCTTCTACCTACTTGTTCACAGCAGGTGTCGAGGTTGTTTATTTTCATTTGATCACACTCAGACACACACCACAGTCGGTAGGACTCCTCTGGACGAGGGATCGGCCCGTCGAAGAGACCTCTACCTGACAACACAAACACTGTACAAGAGACAAACATCCATGCCCCCGGTGGGATTCGAACCCACGATCCCAGGAAGCGCTCGGCCGCAGACCTACGCCTTAGACCGCGCGAACACTGGGGTCGGAATTTAATTGCATGAATAGACTTTAATTCAGTACCAATATCTCAATTAGCGAAAACTTCATTTTTTGCTTGTATGAATTACAGTGATGACGATAAGGAAAGGAGGCGTGTCACAGGCGAATAACGAGTACTGGCACGTCAAAAAAGCGTAACACTTTGTGCAGAGTAAACAAAAAAAGGAAAGTAAGCAAATACCTATAACATTTCAGAGGTTGTACAGTGATTTGAAAGTTACACCTGTCGGATGAAAATTTTCCACGAAGCAGCTGTGTTACTTTTAACTTCCGTTCCACTAACTTCAGTATAAAGGCCTGGCTGATTTTATAACAACGTCTCATTAACCATACCTATATCTATATATATATATATGTACTATCAAACATAATACTAATAAGGAATCCAAATAAATTACTTAAACTTGCTGAAAGAGACCTGTCGAGTGTTTCCCTTTATATATGCGGCTGGGCCGAAAATTGGGTCATTCAAGTGCTTTATATATATTTGGAGTTTATAATTGTATCGAGTTAATTAAATTTCTACCAACTTTTGACAGAGCACCTTCTGTGTCATTTATTACAATAAAATCAACACAGTACACAACAAGTATAAAATACAGTAAAACATGACTAAAATTTGCCCCTAAATGTTTCGGCCAATCTTGTCCATCTTCAAGGGAAAAATTTATATGCATCCTGGGAGGTAGAAGAGATTTTGTATCACGTTATGTCCTACGTTGCTTTTACTGTAATAAACAAAATTGTACTACTTGCATAAATTAAAAATCAAATTTAAAATTTATCTCCTATATCCTGAAGCTCACCTGAAGAATATTAACAAATTTTCAGTTCCCCTTTTCACAGAAAACATTCCGCGTCTACCACAAACACCGGCTGGTCGGGTGTTTTGCGAAATAATCGCTACTTGTGCTGACAATCATACAGAATCCAATCACGTTAGCTTCTTCATTTCCGCATGCTTTATCATGCCTCCATCACACGTTTTACCGTAAGGACGAGAGGGTATTGCCTGGATAACGTAAGGCTTTTATGTTTCTGAGTAAAAAATATCTGACATTAATAACCTTCTTCTTAATTTTGATGTTCGACATCCCCATTGGCGTGTTTTAGCAATGACAGTATAAAAACAGTCAACAGCCAACAAATATTTTGTGCCTCACTTTATTGTCTTACGAGGTTAGAACGACCGGTTTCGGTCTATATCAGAGCATCATCAGTTTCTACTTCAATCATTGATATCAGAACTCTACTTCTCTGATAAGTAGAGTTCTGATATCAATGATTGAAGTAGAAACTGATGATGCTCTGATATAGACCGAAACCGGTCGTTCTAACCTCGTAAGACAATAAAGTGAGGCACAAAATATTTTTTGGCTCTTCACTATTTTTATCCTATAATTACCTTCTTATTCTCTCGTTCCCTTGAGCTTCAACGTCCTAAACTGATTTTCAGCTACATCAAGACATTTCTTCAGTCTCGACATTACAGTCACATTTTCTGTCCATTCAATACGACATTATTTTGTACAGATCGGCAGTATACATCTTGCTACCGTTACGGGCGACATAAGCTTTATAAATTGTTACTCGGAAAGGAATGGAAACACAAACTTGATTTAACTGTGATTAACAAACACTTCATGACAGTTAAAATACAAACAGTGGAGTTTCTCTATGTATGTCTTTCCTTTTAAAAGGGAGATAACATTATTGTTACAGCACAATCCCAAGCAACCTGTCTGTTATTTTTGTTTATTGTACAGCAAATATTTATACATATGTTTTGACTTACCCATCAGCTGTTTTCGAGGAATGTTCTTTTATTCTCATATCACAAAACAATGCACGGGTTCCGACGGACGACAGTCGGGCTAGCGAACACAAACTTACAAAAATTTTCATCAACAATTTCGACGTTTTCGCAGCCTTGCTAATGAACGTTAGAGCCTTCTAAGATATGACGCCGAGTTCATTTGTAATTGGTTACAAACATTTCGGAGCTGATTGCTATCTCCATCATCAGGGTAGCCGAAAAAGAATCCGACTACCCTTATTATGGAGGCAGCAAGCTCCTCTGAAACATAGTTAACAAGTTAGGAATCAACACGTCTTTACATCGCAGAAGACAGTACCTTCAAAACTTCATGGCTTTAAAACACTTTTACTACGATGCAAGAAGGAGCATAATGAAGCGTACATATTGTGTTGTAAGGTAGCGACTAACGTACAGCCACTTTGGGGTTCACTGTATCTTGTTTAACAGAAATAATTTTTAAGTTACTTTGCATGTTAAAATCTCACATTTTGATACGTATCGCTCTGTAGCAAGGTAAATATGGTCACCTGCCCATATACTAAACTAGTCATTCAAAGTCCACATTTTATTTACGACACGGACTACAGACTTTTACAAGATACACCGATGTTTCGGAGGAATGTTACTGTCTACCATATTGCACGTGGTCACCGTAACTTTTATACTTAATTCTGTGAGAACGTCAGAAAATAAACACCCTGTATGTGCTTTCTTCAATTAATATACGCTACGAATTAATATGAGGTAGTATCAAATGCCAAAAAAAAAACAGGTGGCTTAACCAATTTCCATTTTCCGATTTAGCCCCCACGGCACCATTCAGTCGCAATAACCGAGACAGACTCCCCCCCCCCCCCCCTGTAAATGAAAATATAACCGGTCTGACAATACACGGAGAAACTCCACACGACAAAACAGCTTAGCGTTTTGGTTGCAGTTACAGACGGGTAAAGCAATATGAGAGTTGTGATGATAAAGCGGCGCACTGGGTGAAGTGTACAGTGACTGGCCACACAGTGTTCTGGTTTATGACACAGTGTCTTCCGGCAGGTAATTACCAATGTATCAGAGAAACCCGCTATATCTTAATATGAAGACAACAGATTCCTCCGAAACGTCAGTAATCGCAGTGTCGTAGGAATCTACAGCCTGCATATCAGACGCTCTATATGGATACTCCTTTGCCGTTATTTAACGACGCTGTCAGTTGGACGACGACTGGACAGCGCGGACGATAAAATGGTCAGTGAATACCGAACTGGCAGGGATGCGCAAGAAGGCGGTCGTGGCCTGATATGAGATATTATCTCCAGACTGTACCCGATTTCGGACCTGAGACCTTTCCAGCAAGGATCAGAAGGGCTTATCACTCAACTGCAAGGTTCGGACCGTGAATATGGACACGGTTCGTTCGAAACGTCAGTAACCAGAATCCATTGTGCCATAAACCAGAAGATCACAATCTTTAATTCATTAATAATCGAAATCTCGTGTTCGCTTTGAATTTAAATTCCCGTATCAACCAGAACGCCTTGAGTTTGGTTTGACAACACATCCCATTCTTACCTTTATCACATTCTCATTTAGACGTAATTTTCTTCCTTGCTGTAACCTTCAGTTGCATTACTGGATGACGGCTGTAGTGATGACGGCGATTCAACTGTAGGGCGATGCGTCACGAGTCCTTGGCAATTCATGCAAATGTCACGTCTGATATTACCATTATTATTGATATCACAAAACGATAACTTTGGTAAGATATGCACTAAAATATCTTGAATCATATTTCAATGCACATCAAGATATCACATTTAAATCAGTACGAAGTACTTTAAAAATCGAACTAAGTTCCAAATATTACTGTTTTTATATACGCTTGTGTTATTTGAACAATTTTAAAGCTTCGTATGATACAAGTCGATATGTTTGTACCTATATATCACTCTTCTGCGTATGTCTCTGTATTTCACACAAATAAATTACATAGCCCTGTTTCGATTAATTAAATACCCTCATAATCGGCTGTACAAACAGAATGAAAAATCGTAATTAATACACAGCACTACCCATATGTTTAACAGTACGCACTGAATTATAAAATGGAATGTAATGCAGACTCACAAGCAACATTCAATTAATTAATTAATAACCGAAACACGTATTTATCAGTCCAGATGTGGATTAGTTGTAAATGTATCTTTCTGCTGGTCACAGTTACATACAAATTTATAAATTACGAAGTTTGAAATAAGCAGTTCAGATGGAAATATTCATAAACTGATTGCTCCCAGCGATGTATAATGTAAAATATACGTATTTAACAGTACATTGTATTACACTGCGAAACATTTAAATATCTATCATTAAGAATTAAAAATCACAGTAGCTATAAATACGTGGTTGAATGAGATAATAACCGATAAAATTTCAATAGCGTGTATTGATTCCTTACACTTAATAAATACTTGATTACTTTATGGAAAAATCTTCTAGTAGTTGCTAAAGTTGCCAACTACATTTTGTGGCCCCCACAGGCAACGACTGTCACGTGTGCGTTGACACTACACTTGTCAAGGCAAGAAACTTCTCACATATTTCGGGCTGTCTACCGACGAAGTCTGCAACTGGTTTGCAACTGCTCGCGTCTCCCGCAACTCACTGCTACATACTCTGCCAGCCAGCTTACTCGCACGCCCCGTCCGCACCTGCGTACTACGACATAGCACAGTGCTTGCCACAAAATTTGTGGCTCGATTCTTACAAGTTTGTGGGAAAAGTTTCCAGTGTTTTCCTACCTATACTACACACACAGGATCTCAACTTACGAGTCTAATACACGAATAATACGCTAGTCAAATGTACAATTTTGAAATTTACGTCACAGCGCACTTGAATTTAAGCACTGAAGAGGGTGTGGTGTTGCGACAGATTCAAGTCTTCTGGGACGTAACGTTTTGTTGGTGGGTGTTTCCCGACGTTTCGAAAGGATCTACTATCTTCAACTTTCAGGTAAAGCACTCCAAGCAGGGTAGCCGCCATGGTTATGTGATACCCAAAAAGACAGCATCACATCCCAGAATACCTGAATCTCCAGTAAGAGCTATCATTAACCCTTTAAAGACGAAAGGTAGTCTGTTTTATATAAGGACTCAGTTCGTACCACGCTGTAAACACTCTACACTTCGGTTATAAAAACCAGTCTGTTAATGTTTTATAAGGCAAAAGTTGCTGTTTGTTCTGAGATCCGTACAAAACACATAAACGCAATGTGGGCACCACGTAGAATTTTTTAATGTTAAACCTGGTCATATGTAAAGTTACCGCTAGGCTTTAAAAGGTTGTGATTAAAAACGTGATAAAGGATAACTAATTCTTGTAGTACCAAAATCAAAACACATCGTGATCACGGTATTCAATTCAGAACTGCACTGCACTGCCGTCCCTTTGCTAACGTTAAGTTGTACGTTACCATTCAGAGATAGGAAAGTTTTGCGTTTTAAAGAAATTTGCGGAAATTATAGTAAATCCAATAAATTTCGACAATGATAAGGACCACATTCAAAAACTGAAAAAAAAGATCAGGGCCGAACAAAATGAAGGGCCAGGCCGCGTGGTGGAGACCCTTAATGTAATGTCTTTAATAAGTGAAGTGGCTATGCAACATATGCTGTAATAGTTTAACCCTTTACGGGAAGTGAATAAGTGGAGTCATACCTCCACTCTGCCACGTTGTTTATATTTGCGAATACCACAGGAATGTAGCCTCACGTATACACATTTAACCCTTCAACGACGTTGCAGTTTCAGGCACCGGGTGAAGGTGAGAAGTTTGCCTCATGCACAGGAAAGGTCCCTCGGGATCCCTTGAATATGAGGCTGGTTGTGCCCCACAGTCCGTCTGGACGCTTAGAGGAAAATATATCTGGCCCCCTTGCAGGATCTCAAGACTGAGTCCTGGTTTCTCCAGTCCGCTGCTTTGTCACCATATTGACTGATGTATCCCAGTACTTTTAAATTAACCACATCAAATACATAAACAGCACTTAAATAATATCTTACAGTACCAAACAGAAATTGCTTGTCGGAAGTGAAAGTTTTTTTCTCAGTGCGTTGAAATGCATCCATCATGTTCACGCCTACAGGAACTGGATAGGCAAGGCTACTCTGCTGCCGCGGCAGAGAAGTTGCCTATAGACCACGGCGCACAGAACTGACCAAGACTCTACGCGAGATTTGAAGCCTCCGACGCGATGTAGATTCGATCTGCCCTCTCCTGGGATGTTACGCAGCGTTGAGTGGTAGTTCTGTACCGACGTTTCGGGACAGCCTATCGGCCCCATCTTCAACGGCCGAGGGACTCCTTGGCCCTTCAAGATAGGTCGGCACAGAATTACCATTCAACGTTGCGTAACATCCCAGAAGAGTGCAGATCTCAAGAACAAAAGTCTATCGAGTGTGCACCGCTGCGTTTAACGCCAAAAACTCAGCACTTTTTCCTCAGAGTTTATTTATGTATTCCACATTATTCCTACAACAACCCCATTATATACCCACCCAGCAGTCAAAGACTGGCCTTCCAAATAAAAGGACCCTGTGTTCTCTCTGAGGTGCGAACTGAATATTTAAACATAACGTACATTCTTACGAGTTATATAAGACCGATCATTGTGCCATGGCACAGGCTGTTAGCCGCAGGGTTTTTTCACCGTTCGGGTCCAGCTTCTATCCCGGGCCAGTGAAAGAGAGATTTCGTAGTGGAAAAACTGGCACTGTTACAGGCTTTTCTCCCAGTACTTCGGGTTTCTCCTGCATCAGTCCGCCATTGCTGCCTATTCATTTTCACGTCAATACTACACTTAACCAGGACAACTGGGCAAAGCCTGTGAACCTTCCAGAAAGCAGGGCTCTTGCGGAGGAGGAGGGAGGGGGGAGGCGTTGGACATAAAAGTACTTCCAGCATTGTTTTGTGTTCCCCAAAGGATTAGGCGTACCTGGCGTAATTTGTGTCTTTTATAATTGTGCAGTATTATGTAGTAAACAGCCGATCCCAGTGGCCGCGCGGTCTAAGACGTGAGTCTGCGGCCGCTCGGTTTCTCGAATTGTGGTTTCGAATCCCCTCGGGGGAATGGATGTCTGTTTCTTGTTGAGTGGTGTGTGTTGTCAGGTAGAGGTCTACTGCGTCGGGCTGATCACTCGTCTAGAGGAGTCGTACCGAGTGTCGTGTGTCTGAGTGTTATCGTGAAGCCTCGATAATGACGAGGCCCTGGCCCACTTGGGGCTGTTGCGCCACTGAAAAAATATAGTAACCATTTTGTAATTCATGTTATAATATGAAAGGAGTAACAAATCGCCGCGTAGCGTCGAACAAGACAAGTTACAGAGAAGTTCTGCATAAATTAGGTCATGCCCAAATTTACGACCTTCCGTGATGTGAAGTCCTGTCGTTTAATGAATGGTTCATTCCGGAGGAAACGTAATGTCTTCACAATTAGAGTGAAATAAAAAAACATCTGAAAGTAATCCATAATAACGATACCAGAAAACCTGAACCCTGGAAACAGAAGCAGCTGTTCCCCCCCCCCACTCCCCCCA